>JARHVA010001386.1:0-395000 GCA_037957365.1 Torreya grandis
CTCTATTCTGAATATGCACTATTGTAGCAACTACCTCTCTCCAATATTTATTTGATATCTTGAATTCATTTAGTATTGTTCTCACCATCTCCTAGACTATTCTATTTCTCTGTTCAACTACTCCATTTTGCTATGGAGTTTTGGTTGCTGAATAATGTCTCTTTATTCCATCATCTTCACAAAACTCAATAAATTGATCTAACATGAATTCTCCTCCTTGATCTAATCTTGGACACTTAATCTTCAAACTGGTTTTATTCTCAACTAATGCTTTGAAATGTCTGAAAGCTTTTGATTTTTCTTTAAAAACATTACCCAGGTCATATATGAAAAATAATCAATAAGAAACATGAGATATTTATCACCTTGAGTACTTTGAGTTCTCATAGATCTACATAGATCAGTGTGAAAAAGATTTAAACATCTTAGTGGTCGAGTACTCTTTTGTTTTGAACCACCTTTTGGCCTGCTTCCCATGCTGACAAGGTTTAAAAAGCATACCAAATGGCTTTATAATCTTTGGCAGATTTTTGACTACTTGCTTCTTGCTGATGTTGACAAGATTATCAAAATTTATGTGTCCCATTCTTCTATGCCATAGCCAAATTTCTTCAATCTAACTCAAATAATATATTTGACCTCTGATGTCTGATAATATATACAAATTATTGCCTATTCTCTAAGCATATGCAACCAACACATCTAAATATTTTCTCCTAATTTCACAACTTTTTGCATAAAAATTTAGTGTGTGCCCTTGATCACACATTTGAATTACACTTAAAATATTATGCTTAAGACATATATACAAAACATTTTTAGTTTTAGTTCTACTATTATCCAAACTTAGTGTACCTTTCTTAATAGTTCTGGGCAGTAGTATTATCTCTAAATTTCACTGTGACACCATTGATCTTCTTCAAGCTTATGAACTTGCTCTTGTCTCTTTTCATGTGCCTAGAACATCCATTGGCAATGAACCATGGATTTTCTTCATTTATTGCATGCAAATCTCTCTATAATAACATAGATTTTTTATGTTGTTTATTTTAGCATGAACCTATCTGAAACTTTCTTCTTGATGAATGGAGCCTTAAAACTTTGGTCCTTCTTGACTAACTCAAACATGCTTCTATAGTCCTAGGCTATGTGTCTAAAGTTGTTTCACTTGTAACATATTATTGGCCTCTTATTTCTCATTTTAAAATCTGATACCTATTTTATCTAACATTAATCTTTAACTTTCTAATTATCTTATTCAACATATTAGTGTTATTCTCAAATTTTGAATCATTAGTTACTCTATCATTGATTTCTTTATTTGTTTTCTCAAGATCTAATTTTAAAGAAGCAATTTCAATAACATACCTTTCATATTCTTTACTTAATTTTTGCAATTATGCCATTAGATCTTATTCATTTTTCTTAGCTTCTTCAAAGTGTGCTTATAGATCTTCAATTATTTCCTTTGACTCCTTTTCATTTTTCTTGATCTAGAGCTTTAATCTTCAATTCTTCTTCTCAAAAGCTTTTAAATCTTCTAAGGTACAAATGAGTTCTCCTTACAAATTCACTTCAGCTTCATCTTGTTCTTCTTCTTGATCATCTACACTTTTATTTGTGGAGGCATCTTCATGTATGCCCATCTTCTTCTTCTGAATCACTAACTCCACTATCTTCGACTGAGTTATGATCTTTAGAATATAAACTCTTCTTCTTGAATCCTTTATTGAATTTTCCTTTGAAATTCATCTTGTATGTAGACTTTCCTTCCTCATTGTCACCATTACCCTTATTTGGGCACTTAGCTATATAATGTTTAATCTTTCCACAATTAAAACATTTAAAAGGTAAATTTCCTTGATATTTACCTATGCCCTTTTTCAGCTTGTGAATGAATAGAGATCCATTGTCATCTTCATCATTGCTAGAACTGTCACTTGATTCTTAAATCTTAGGCTTCTATTTTTTGATGTCTTGAAAGTAGCTTATCTATTTGAGGGTTTATCTTTTTAAGTCCACTTTTCATATGCTGTAAGAATACCATGTAGCTCATCCATCTTTAGCTTGGCTAAATTCTTCATACCTTCAATTGCTAAAACTTTTGCATCATATCTCAATGGTAGAGATCTCAAAACTTTTTGAACCATAATTGATTCTTCTAAATTTTCTCTAAGACCTTAAATTTGATTAACTATTTGATCAACCTGCAAAGGATAACTTGCTATATTTTCTTCCTCTTCCATCTTCAAACTCTCAAACTATGTTTTGAAAGTTTGAGGCTTAGATTGTTGAACCTTTCCATCACCTTTGTAAATATTCTCAAGTTTTACCCAAATTTCATGAGTAGATTTACATTGCATAAATTTAGTAAATTATGATTCACATAAACCACATAAAATAGCATTTAAATCTTTAGCATTATTTTTACTTGCCTTCTTTTCTATCAGAGTAGTTACAAGTGTCTATGGCTCTTCATATTCCTCCACTACTACTTACCAAATGTTAAATACAAGGGCCATCAAATAAGTCTTCATACTTATGCTCCAAAAATCATAACTTGTCCCGTCAAACAAAGGTGCCTTATTTGTAGAAAAACCTTCATGTGATCTAATCATCATGCTTTTTTGATCTACCTTCAAGCTATAAAATGTTTTCAAAAGGAACTGGCTCTAATACCAATTGTTAAGCATGAAATATACTGAGAGGGGGGTGAATCAGTATATTATATATCATTTACTTAATCTAATTTATTTTCTTTAACTACTTAATCACACATTCAAGATATGCAATAAAACTGAAACAATAATATGCACCACACGAGAGAGAGAGAGAGAGAGAGAGAGAGAGAGAGAGAGAGAGAGAGAGAGAGAGAGAGAGAGATTTTTACGTGGAAACCCAAAGTGAGAAAAATCACATAGAACAATATCAAGTATATGAATGAGCACCAACTCAAATTACAAATTTTTCAAGCACCAACTTACAGGAGTACCAACCCCTTTGTCAAGCACCAACATCAACTATTTTTTAGCACCAACCCATAGGAGCACCAACCCCTCTTGTGTATAAAATACTACTATCTCTCAATGTTGCTTACTCAACAAATGATAGAACTGTGAATTAGTATATTATATATCATTTACTTAATCTAATTTATTTTCTTTAACTACTTAATCACACATTCAAGATATGCAATAAAACTGAAACAATAATATGCACCACACGAGAGAGAGAGAGAGAGAGAGAGAGAGAGAGAGAGAGAGAGAGAGAGAGAGAGAGAGAGAGAGAGAGAGAGAGAGAGAGAGAGAGAGAGAGAGAGAGAGAGAGAGAGAGAGAGAGAGAGAGAGAGAGAGAGATTTTTACGTGGAAACCCAAAGTGAGAAAAATCACATAGAACAATATCAAGTATATGAATGAGCACCAACTCAAATTACAAATTTTTCAAGCACCAACTTACAGGAGTACCAACCCCTTTGTCAAGCACCAACATCAACTATTTTTTAGCACCAACCCATAGGAGCACCAACCCCTCTTGTGTATAAAATACTACTATCTCTCAATGTTGCTTACTCAACAAATGATAGAACTTTACAATATCTCCTACTTTTATCTCTTTGAAAACAAATAAAAACCGTGCACTCTCTTTCATATTACAAATGACCTTTGGCATTCACCCTTTGTGACGCTTCAATCCTCATAGAAAATATCACCAAACTTGCATGACCCTTTATATCCTTGCATTTGAAAATTCATATGCTGACCCTTCATAAGAAAATGTGTCCTTTCCTCTTTTGTCTTTATCTTGGTGACTTTTCATATTCATCAAAGTGTCCCTTCATGGAAAAATGCACCATACCCTCTTTTGTCTTCACATGGTGACTCTTAGAATTCCTCAAGATGACTGTTCATGAGAAAATGCATCTCATTCCTCTTTTGTCTTATATGCAACCAGAAATATATTAATTAATATTAAATAAATATTAACACACATTAGCCGAGATATGAATATTAAAAACACCATTAAATGTAATGGGGCCTTTATCACCAATAATATTAGACCTTTGACATCAATGATAATATTTATAACATTATCAAATGATAATTGCTAACCAAACTAACTAATCTAATTTCCTAAATTATGAGCCCTCTTTTGAGGAAGTCCAACCTATACCTCATGGAAACTAACACATCCATCTTCAAGCAACTCTTCCCATGCATGTGCAAAATCTTCCTAGTCTCCCTCAATCTCCTCAAGCCCTTCCATTTGATATCAAGATCCCAAGTTGGAAAAATGTTCATCATGAACTAAATCAAGACCTTGAGAAGGTGAATGAAGTTGTTGTATATCATCAAGAGGAGAATTATAATTTCAAGATCCCAAGTTGGAGAAATATTCATCATGAACCATCCCAAGACCTTTATAAGGTGAATGAAGTTGTTATCTTTCATCAAAAGGGGACTTATAATGTCAAGATTCCAAGTTAGAGGAGTGTTCATCATGAACCAATTCAAAATATTAAAAAAATTGGTTTTGGAATCACTTTTCAAGCCCAATAAGGAGAAACATGATGAGTTTTCATTATCTCTACTTGATGAGCTTCCATTTTATTTTGATGAAGATAGTGAACAATCTATGGAAGGTGATGATGAGGAGCTCCAAGAAGGTTGTCATGAGCAAGATGATATCTTGGTCTTTGATCAAGAAGAAGAGAATTCAGATTGGTATGGTTTTGATATTGAGGAGGGAAACTATGAGAAAATTTAATAAGAAAGTGATTCCTTTTGGGATGAACTTGAAGACTATTGTACTAATTGCAACATCAAACTAGCATCCCTTACTCAAGAGAGAAATGAAGAAGCTAGAGATTAGTTTGTCAATATTCTTGAATAACTAGAGGAAGATGAGTTAGTTCAAGACATATATCAAGAGGGACATGAGCCAAATGGGCCTTATAATGATAAAATTGCAGCCATTGATGCATTAATGAGCTATGTTATCATGAAGGACCATCATAAGACATGTCTCAAAGAGCAAGAGGAATACATATATGTTAGAGATATGTTTGAATATGATCCATTTGAATACATGCCAATCAAGGTGGAAAATAAGAAAGGTGATCCACAAAGTGTATACTTTAATAAACTATTTGTTTGGCAACATGAGGTTTCTTGTCATCGAAGAGACCTAAGAAACTTCCCCTTTGATCTAGGAGGAATGTATGATTATTGTTAGAGGAAGGTATGATTATTTTTAGTTGTAAATAATTGGTTGTTTCAATTTCCCCATAGTGCTTAAAGCACATGTGTGTGTGTCTTATGTGTTGGCTCTCTTTATTGTGTGTGTCTTTTACTTTATGGTTAAGGTAATCTTAGCATCTTGTGTTGATCAAAGGTTTATGGTCAATAGTCAAAGTTTTTCTTATTTTTCTTAGTCCTTAGATGATTCCTAATCCTAATGGACTAATAAGGCTACTGGTCTAGTTAGTATAACAAGCATACTACCCATGTGAGTCACCAATTTATTGACCAAATTTGACTTTTAGGTCAAATTGGGGTACCCCTAGTAAAAAACCTGATTTTTAGTCCTATAAGGGGGTATAATGTATTTTCATGAGATTTTTTATAGTTCATTTGATGTCAAATAATGTTGTACTAGCTTTGGTTAATTAATTTCTAGGTCCATTTATCATTTTGAGTAATTTTAAGGGTAAAAAATAGTGCATTTAATGCTTTATATAGGTTTATTAGAAAATGTGCAAGTGTAAAAGAGTTTTATCATGTGACATGTGTTCTATGAGGTCTTTAGTAACTGTCACTAACTAAAAATTATTAGGTTACTTAGAAAAAGGTAGTTTTCTTGAAGAAAAGAGTGAGTTTGGCACTTGTATGACCTCCTTGGGAAGTGTGGCACTTGGAAAAGATGGAAAAGTCTCTTAATATCCTCCACACTCATCTCCATTCTTTAATTTATTTGGAGGTGACATTTTTATCCCAAAACTATTCTATTACATTTTTGCCCTTCTTGGTAGATTGAAGTGACACTAAGGTATTTGCTCGATGTGATTAGCACAAGGGGTTTCAAGTAAATATATTATGGGAGGTGATATTAAACTAAAGGATATCCATTTTAATATCAATAAGTTTGAGTTTGGTCAATTATGTTATATGAACCATCCATTTTAAGTTCAACATCTAAAACTACCTACTAATTTATATACCCTATTAATTTTCTCTTGGTTTGAATAGATCTGTACAAACCAATTGCTCATATTTTCTCCAAATGATTTTTTACATGTTTCCTTATGTATCCCATTATTTTTTTCATGTTTTAATATTTTTTATTAATAAATTATCCCATGGTTTCTAGACTGGTCCTTTCTGTGTTGATTGGTAGTTTTCCTCCATTTTCAAGAACACCATGTTTTTTCATAGCTTCACATGGTTATGATAGGTTCATTATATTGTTCCAAAATTATATTAACATCCTTTAACTTTCCAAACTCACTTTAAAATAAAATATTATAGGATTTGTAGTCATGTGTAACTTGCCTTTTAGTTTACCATGAATATGCTCGCATACAGTTGCTTGGAGGATAATTTCACATTGAATGACATGTTTTATTTATTATTTTATATCCATGATAGTGTGAATATGATTTTTTAATTATTAATATTAGTTTAGGACCTATTTTAATGCCAAATTCTATGGCTATCACCTCAATCCTGATCACAATCTACTTGCATACAACTCATTCACACCTGCAGATGCCTTCATGTAGGGTCTCACATTGAGAATTAAGTGTCAGGTATTGCTTAGTCTTGAAGTCACCTTGTGTTTCTATCGTTAATTTGCTTTCTATATTCAAGAGAGAGAAGAAACTAAAGAAATGGACAAGGCTAGAAGTACCTGGATGAAGATTGCGCACCGTAATCCAGACGTTTGTGAGCACCCCTCTTTGGCTGTGGAGGAATGACACCTGCAAAGAAGAAAACTTGGACAAAAAGGTGTTAGATAGATAGATGGTGGATTGCCAACCGAAAGCTTGTTCCCAAAAGTATGAGAACTTCCTTAAGGGAGGTCAACCCACTATTTTGATAAAAGATAAATGACTGATAAATGACAGAATGCTAAAATAGACTGAAATGATAGCAAACTGAAAGAGAAAAGGAAGCAAAGGCTTACCTGGAAGAAGCTGTCGGCTTAGTCACAGTCATCGGCGTCGTTGGTCCTATCGGTGTCAGTGGTCAAAGGTACCAATGTCGGTTATGTGGCCGACGTCGGTCGGGGTAATGACCGGCGTCGGTCGGGGCAATGGCCTCTAGACGGGTCAGGTCAAGTTCTGGTCGAGTCTGGATAGAGTCTGGTCTGGGCTTGGTCTGTGGACGGGTCTGTGGACGTACAAAATGGTCTGGGAGAGTCTGGTTTTAGTTGAAGGTCTGTGCAGAGGTCTTAGGATAATGGACAAAATGTTGAAAAGGGATAGAGAGATAAAGGAGGCCGATCAGAGAAATAGGAGTCTGGGTCTGCCTGGTTTGGTTAGCAGTCTGGGTTGGGGAAAAGAAGTACTGAATCTAGTTTAAAAGTAGATGACTAGAAAGCATAAAGAAAACAAACAGAGTACTTACCTGTGCCCTACTGAAGAAGGTGTTGATCTTGTTGCTGATGATGTCCGATGTGAAGCCTGTTGCTGATGGAGAATCCCTGTTGTTCACTTGCAGAAGCTTGCTGTGTACCTGAGGGAGAGAGTCAGATTGATTGGTAGAGAGGTCAAGTGAAAGGATGGATACAAGGGTCTGATGCAAAGATTCAAGAGCCGGGATACCAGAGAGAGACGCAGAGAGCGAAGAGAAGGAGATAACGGTGAAGAAGCCGTTTTGAAATGTGCCGACGCTGGCAATATCGCTGACGTCGGTCGATGATTGACCGACGTCGGTGGCTAAAAGGCCAGAGAAAGGCTAAAAATAGCCTTTCATCCGTTTCCCAACCGTTGGGTCAAATGAATGCGAGGATGAAACGGTCGATGGGGGTTAAATGGGCGAGTGAAGAGATTGGAATGGGAGTCTTAGGCATTAAATGGCCATGGGGGGAATAAAGGGGATCCAAGGAAGGTATCCTAGGGTGGCGAGGTGGCAAGGAGAAGGAAAATGGACTTATTTAATTAAAAATAGATGATTATTTTCAATTAATAAGACTTAGGTAGGTTAGGGATAGTCGAAGTGGCAAGGGACCAAGGGGAGAGAGGAAGACAAAGAGTTAGACACTTTTTAGGTGTCTACATTTGCCTCTTTTTGTCTTGTTGGTTGTTCTAGATGAACTGCAAGACAAAAACAGGAGGTGGTTGCCCCAGGTAATAGATGATGTAGATTGCCCTGAAGTATGGATGAGGTATTCCCCCTCAAAGCGGGAGTCGAGGGAAGGAACCTGATGTCGGGTGCTGATTTGACAAAAGGTGGATGAGAAAGATGAAAAGTGAGTGAAAACGCTGCAAAAGTCGTGATTGCATGTATACCACGTCACGGGACAGGTAGGTCAAATGGTCACAGTCAAAAGGGTCGAGGAGTGCTAAAATCAAAGTAACCGGGCCCCAGCATTTAGTCATCTGCTGATCAGGTCACTCAATCTAAGCTGAAACTCCAAATGGTCATCGTGTTCCAGGTATCCCAGGCTTAGGAAGTGCTCCCAGAAACATGAAAGAGCCACAAGTAGTAGGGATCAACTGGCTTGCGATCCTATACTTGTGAAGGGTCAAAAATAGGGTCTGCGGACAATTCTGCTAACCAGCCGTGAGGTAGCACACACGCAAAAAACAACCAAGGCAACATTGGCTTGGAAGTAGTCAAAGGTCAAAGGAGATATGCATGATCTCCAATGGTCATTGGTCAAGGGGATGGATGGACGAAAGGATGTGGCTGAGCTAACCTCTGAAAATGTCATGTGATCTGAGTGATGCCTACATAGCCCTTGTGTGAAGGGCCTCAGGCCAATGTAGTTCTCCCTAAAAGGGAGGAATGGTCAAAGGGATCGATGAATTGGTCTTGGTCAAGGTCAAGGTCATGGTTAAAAGGGGGAAAGAAGGTTTGTCCATCAGGGAGATGAACAAATGGGGGTGGTCGAGCTAACCTCAGAGGATGTGGTATCTGAGTGCTGCCTACATAGCCCTGGTCATAGGGCCTCAGGCCAATGTAGTTCAGACTGCGAGGGTCAAAATGATCGATGATGAGTTTGGTCGATTGTCGAAATGATGAAATGATGAGGGGAAGAGATGTTGCAGCCTTTTCCAAATGGTGTATTCTGCAACATTGGTCGAAAGGTCTTTCATCCCTAGCAATTTTCCATAGTCGTGATGGATGTATGCTAAAAATGAATGGGGTCTATTTATGCTTCAGCAAGTATTGGTTTATGCTTAACATAAATTGGGTCTGGTCAATAGTTTCCATGTGTATTGGTGTCCATGGAAACTATGGGAAAAGGACAAGGCGATGCCTGATGTCATGTTGAAAATGTTGAGGTTGGTTTGAAAATGTTGAAGTTGGTTTGGTTTAATGTGACCAAAGCAAAAGATAAGTAAAAGGTGGATTGCTCTTTCATTGACAAAGACCAAAAAGGACAGCATGGATAGGGGTTGTTAGAACAAAAGCCCCGTGTATGCGTTGCGTCGTGGACCAGTGTTGTGCTAGAGAAATAGTCGAATCACTTGATGTTAAGTGAGCTCGAAGTCCCTTGAGTGTGTTGGGGTGGTAGGATGAAGATAGGGTAACCCAGTTTAAGAGTAGGAATAACCTTGCCCCTTTTTATAGGAGACCCTGAGACAACTACAAGCCAAGTCCATGACTCATTTTTTTTTTTTTTTTTTTTTTTTTTGTGCAGACTGATCGATGCGAGAAGTCTACAGAGAGATGTCATTTGATTTATGGTCATGTTGCGAAGCTGATCAATGTGGGAAGCTTCTAAAGTAGGTGCTGTCTGTAGCAAGATTTAGTCATAGCCATCCTTTGAGGGAGTGGTCTATATTTTTGCTTTAAATGTTTGATAAGTTGGCCTAGCTATCCTTCAAGGGATCAGTCTAGTAATACAGCAATTATGTAGCTGTCCTTTGAGGGAGCAGTCTACATTTAGAGTGTTTTATGACCTGGTATGATATATTATTTTTGACATAATTGTTGACTGAAGTTTGGCCATGGACGAGCCTGTAGAGGTTTAAGGGTTCCCTTTTATTAGGACAAAGCATTACTGCTTGACAAAAAAGGGTTGACAGGTGTTAGGAAGCAGGGTTGATAGGAAAAGGAATGATAATGACAAGGGGTTGCTCAAGGGACGAGCTCAAGTAAAACGTCAAGTGATCGAACACTCGACTAACAGTAGAAATGGTCGAAGATGCAAGACAGAAAGGGGGGCTCAAGGTCTGATAAGTCCCTGGGCCATGCTAGTGCATTAAGGTCTGAGTCAATTAGAAGCAAACTTGCCCCAATTTGCCTCTTTCGAGATTGGTCAGGTGTTGATTAATGGATGTGAAGTTGGTTGACATTGTCGTTGGTTGGTTGAAAAAGGTTGAATGTTTGGTTGAGAGGTCTGGTTGATTGATATTTGGTTGAAGTTTGGTTGAGACTGGTCGAATAATTGGTCGGGGGTTGGGTCGATGGATACTTGGTCAAGGTTTAAGATTAAATGAGTGATTGATATGTGGTAGAGACTGGGTTGAAAAGTTGGTCGAGGTTTGGATGAAGGATGAGTTCCCCCAGCGGGTAGGGAGAATGTTTGAAAGATTGGTTAAGGTCGGTTGAGGTTTAGTGTCAGATGGATGGTATTAATGTCGAATAAGGGGGTCAAAGGCGGCAAAGGGACCACAGTCTGGCGTGGGGATCTTGATTTAGGTGATGAGGTTGGAGAGGCATGAGTCGGGGTTGATGTTTTGTCGAAGAGGTGGTCAAGAGGATCCTTGATGAGAAGGGAATCCTTTTTCCGGTGTTGACGAGTGATAGCTTTGAGAGCGCAACAACGCTCAGTGTCATGTCTCAGAATGTGATGATAGTTGAAAAATTTAGATTTGTTGAACCAAGAGGGTCTTGATCCGAGAGTCGATAAGAGAGGCGGTGCTGAGGGTTTATTGATAACGTGGTCGAGAAGAGAGGTGTCATTCGCCAGACATTGGCGAATGGCAACCTTGAGGGCACAACAATGCTCCGTGTCATGTCCAGGCGTGCGATGATACGCACAAATGCAAGTGTGGTCGAACCAAGGTGGTTTAGGTCTGAGAGATTGATATTGTCTAAGAGGCGGGAGGTCGATACGAGATGACTACAATAGTTGCCGTAAGAGCAAGGCATATGAGCCTGTTAGTGGGTCGGGATGTTTTATTGTAGTGAGGGTTGGTGACGTTGGTTTGGGAGGTGAAAGAGGCATAGGTCGAGGGTTTGGAGGAGATGTGTGTCTGATGGGTTGAGAGAGTAATAGAGGCGACTTGCCTCTGTGAAGGATGGGAGTGGGAAGCACTCCTATTAAAGTGGATGGATGCGGGCCCAAGATTGAAGGTAATGACGAAGGTGGAGGAGGAGTCCTCCGATGTGGTCTAGTGGTCTTCATGTGTTTGGGTCGAGGGCCACTATTGTGTGAGGCGAGGTTAGATGTAGGTTTGGGTTTAGATGTGGATGGAGGTGAGTGAGATGTAGAAATCTCATGCAAAGGGCAAGAGGAAATCGTGGCTGGGTCTTCCTCAGTTGAAATGGGTGGAGAGACTAGTTCTTTTCTTGGTGGAGAAGAAATAAGAGAGTGTGGCTCCTCAAGTGGGCAGAGGGCATGGATGATCGTGCCTTCTACTTGTAGTTGAGGAGTAGGCAAGGTAGGGTCTTCGGATGGAGGTGGGCTTAATGGTGTTGATGTGGTCAAAGTGTCCTCCAACATAAGAGAGGTAAATGGAGGACTAGTAGGAGAAGAAGGTTCTTCATCCTTTAATGGAAGAGGTTGGTCAAGGACAAGAGGCAAGATAGTGTTAATCGCGTGAATGTCATTGTCTTGAGGGTCATTGGTCGAAGTCTGGACGTTGTTTTGAGTAGGCGGATGATTCAGAAATGGTTGTTTGAAAATGTCAATATGTTGGTTAGGTGGGGCATTCGGGTTATCTAAAATAAGATCCCCCTTGTCGATCATGTCTTGGACGATGTTTTTGAAGGTTCGGCAGTTGTCGATGTCATGGCCTTGGACGCGGTGAAAGAGATAGAAGTTGGCCTCCTTATACCATGTAGGGATGGCTTTTGAAGGGTCAAATTGAGGTGGTCAGATTGGAGGGAGATTGAGGACCCCCTGCTTGAGTAGTTTTTCCAAAACGGAAGCGTATGGTTCTCCAAGTGGAGTGTAAGAACGCTAAATGTACCATTGTTGGAATTATTTGGTGATGCTGGAAGATGTAGAAGGTTGAGAGTAATTCATTGTTGTCGAGGATGGTGATCTAACGACCACAATTTTGGCCACTCCTTTGGACTTGGAGTTGGCAGAAGAAGAAGGTCTGGAAGAAGAATGGCCATTGGTTTTAGCGTTGGTATGACGCAATTTGACCTTATCTTCTTCAAGGGCACGGAGTTCGAGCTTTCGAGCCATGATGAAAGCTTCGTCAAAAGTGCGGAATGTCTGAATCCACAAGATATAAGAGATGTGTCTGGCTCATGCTCGAGAAAAGAGCTCGATGAGCTCGGGTTGAGGCAAGGAGAAGGAGAGCTGGTTGATTAGACCTCTCCAATGAGCGACAAAGTCGACTACAGATTCATCGTCAAATTGCTTGATGGAATAAAGGTCTGTGATTGAGACTTGTTTGGTGATGTTGATTGAGAAATGGTCAAGAAATAGTTGGGCGAGTTGGATGAATGAAAAGATAGAGTGTCTGGCAAGAGAACTATACCAGTCAAGGGCTGGGCCAGAAAGCTGCGTAAAAGTAATGCATCGTCATGGGCAATAAGATAATAGGCATGTCTAAATGCCCGTAGATGTTGTTGTGGGTCTTCCTTACTCTGAAAGCGAGTGAATTTAGGAAGCTCCCAATGGTTAGGGTATGGTCGAATAGGGATGGAAGGATGGATGGGCTCATTGCAAATTTGCTCATATGACAAAGTATTGCTTGAACTGGAAATGGAGGCTTCAAGACTGGACATTTTATCCATCAACATCTTAATGATGTCTGCTGATGGATTGGCGGGTTGAGCGCCCCCTAGGTTATAAGGCGCTTGGAAGAGGCTAGAGGAGGCGTGCGACATAGTCGGTTGTACAATGTATGGATGACTAGTCGCAGGGGCAGAAGTGGAGGCTAAAGGTGATTGCGTTATGAAGGTCGAAGGTATAAGTTGACTGGGCACTACCAAAGGTGGTTAAATGGTGGCACTGGTAGAAAGATAGGTTGGCACTCCTACATTTGTGGGTGCAAGAGTATGAGGGGTCGAGATAATCAAGTTCTGATATGATGTAGAACTTGGTTGAATTGCAGGTGGTTGAGGGGGTAATGGAACCCCGATGGAGGTCGGTCTAAAAATAGACGGGGAGGCCAAACTTTGCGTATTGGCCATGGTTGGGTTAATAGTTGAGGAGAAAGGCTGAGTCATAAAGGGTTGGGTGGCGAATGGTGTGGATGTCGTCGCCACATCACCCAAAAGGTCTCGTGTTGGGTTTCTCGCGAGATAGTTTTGGAAGGCTGCGGTATTGAGGTCCAAGAATCTCTCAAAATCTTGGTCCCCTTCAGGGATGATGGGAATTTGAGTCGGGGTCGGGGTCGGGGTCGGTCCTGTAGGAGTTCTTTCAGTCTCCGAGTGGAACTCCATGATAGGACTGGTTAGGGACGAGGGAGCGTGGTCAAAAAGGAGGGTCAGATTCTAGAAACTATGTTTTTGCAGTTCCAGAAACTTAGAATGGAGTTTTTGACAGAGAAGGGACAGGTTTTAGGTTGCTTGTTTTGAAAAAAAAGGACAGTGATAGAGACCGACGTCGGTTGAAAAACTGATGTTGGTAAGAAAGATGGCCAACGTCGGTCAGATAACCGATGCCGGTAAGAGAGGAAAGCCGATGTCGGTGGAAGAATCGATGCCGGTGACTATGTTTTCCAGAGAACCAAAAGATTTTAAGATTCTTTGGAAAAACAATGAAGAAAGCATCCTCACTCACTCAAACAAACAGATGAGAAGAGGAAAACAGAGAGAGACAGACAAGCCTAAGCGATAAATCCTAGGAATTAACTCTAGAAGCTGTGGCTTATGCCTTAGATGAATGTTTGGGGAGATTGGCTATCAAGAAGGTCCTAGAAGAAGAAGTCTAGAGCTGGTTTCAGGTATGTTAAGGCACTCAAAAATCTGTGTTAGGTCTGGTACGTGGCCTGGTGCTAAGGAGCAAGCTCCCCTCACTTCACGATTCCAGTGGTTAGCTGGTCTCGCTTAGCCAAGATATACCTCACCTAGAGTTTATCCTCTGCCAGAGAATGAAGTGGGCTTCCCCCTTGGTGATGAAATCCAAGTAGGGTCACCGGGATGGGTAAGGTATCCGCTGGGGGATGAAATCCCAGTCAGGCCTTGTCTCAAGTAAGTTTTATGTTCGTTTTAGTGCATGTGGTTTAGTAGTGTAACATCAAGTGTCTACGATTTATTCAATATGCGTTTAAGTTACTAGATGTGGACTACGAAGATGCAAGCACAAGCAGAAATGAATGCAAAGTGTTTTAATGCCCAAGTCGAAATGTGATGTTTGTTATGAAGACAAGTTTGAGAAAGGGTTGAGAGTATGACGTTGGACTAGTCTAGAATGTACAAGAAAGAAAAGAAAGATTCTTTTTAATTCCTGCTTATAGTGTCATTGAGAAGAAAAGAAGAAGGAGAAAAGGTAAGAACCTAATGCTCCTAAATGAATGAAGAATAAAAGGAACCCAGGAGGAACCTAGGGTCCCACCGGGCGTGCCAGAATGTTTCTATCGCTAATTTGCTTTCTATATTCAAGAGAGAGAAGAAACTAAAGAAATGGACAAGGCTAGAAGTACCTGGATGAAGATTGCGCACCCTAATCCAGACGTTTGTGAGCACCCCTCTTTGGCTGTGGAGGAATGACACCTGTAAAGAAGAAAACTTGGACAAAAAGGCGTTAGATAGATAGATAGTGGATTGCCAAGCGAAAGCTTGTTTCCAGAAGTATGAGAACTTCCTTAAGGGAGGTCAACCCACTATTTTGATAAAAGATAAATGACTGATAAATGATAGAATGCTAAAATAGACTGAAATGATAGCAAACTGAAAGAGAAAAGGAAGCAAAGGCTTACCTGGAAGAAGCTGTCGGCTTAGTCACAGTCGCCTGCATCAGTGGTCCTATCGGCGTCGGTGGTCAAAGGTACTAATGTCGATTATGTGGCTGACGTCGGTCAGGGCAATGGCCTCCAGATGGGTCAGGTCAAGTTCTGGTCGAGTCTGGATAGAGTCTGGTCCAGGCTTGGTCTGTGGACTTACAAAATGGTCTGGGAGAGTCTGGTTTTAGTTGAAGGTCTGTGCAGAGGTCTTAGGATAATGGACAAAATGTCGAAAAGGGATAGAGAGATAAAGGAGGCCGATTAGAGAGATAGGAGTCCGGGTCTACCTGGTTTGGTTAGCAATCTGGGTTGGGGAAAAGAAGTACTGAATCTAGTTTAAAAGCAGATGACTAGAAAGCATAAAGAAAACAAACAGAGTACTTACCTGTGCCCTGCTGAAGAAGGTGTTGATCTTGTTGCTGATGATGTCGGATGTGAAGCCTGTTGCTGATGGAGAATCCCTATTGTTCACTTGTAGAAGCTTTCTGTGTACCTGAGGTAGAGAGTCAGATTGATTGGTAGAGAGGTCAAGTGAAAAGACGGATACAAGGGTCTAATGCAAAGATTCAAGAGCTGGGATACCAGAGAGAGACGCAGAGAGCGAAGAGAAGGAGATAACGGTGAAGAAGCCGTTATGAAATGTGCCGACGCCGGCAATATCACCGACGTCGATCGATGGTTGACCGACATCGGTGGCTAAAAGGCCGGAGAAAGGCTAAAAATAGCCTTTCATCCGTTTCCCAACCGCCGGGTCAAATGAATGCGAGGATGAAACGGTCGACGGGGGTTAAATGGGCGAGTGAAGAGATTGGAATGGGAGTCTTAGGCATTAAATGGCCATGTGGGGAATAAAGGGGATCCAAGGAAGGTATCCTAGGGTGGCGAGGTGGCAAGGAGAAGGAAAATGGACTTATTTAATTAAAAATAGATGATTATTTTCAATTAATAAGACTTAGGTAGGTTAGGGATAGTCGAAGTGGCAAGGGACCAAGGGGAGAGAGGAAGACAAAGGGTTAGACACTTTTTAGGTGTCTACACCTTGAGATTATGGTTGAATCCTTAAGATAATTTAATAACTTAGTTGAGGTAAAATTATTTCTTTCTACCTACCTTTCTAACTCATTACCTACATATGGGAGGATGGTCACCTACAGGTGACAATACAGAGAGAAAGAGTCATAAAAGAGAGGTTGAAAAATGTGAATAAACCCTCCTTATAAGTATTGATGTGATGAAAAGACCATGGTATACCTAATTATATATTTATGTTGACAAGGAGACGTGAAAATTAGGACAAAAACTCATGACTGAGTATAGGGATGAAGTTCCCTAAAAACATATAACAAAGACCCTAGAAGGTTTTGGGAATAATTTTTGACATATCTGTATGGACCTTTGTTGCATTATAGTGACTTTTTTTTTGATCCATATCATAAGGTATGAGCCTTGTTAGGCTGGAAGGGATAATGAGCAGTGGAGGAGGATATTTCCAAGGTTTAAAATGGCCTTAAAACACTAAATTCTCTCAATGTTATCTATAGTCTTGAGTTCAAAAAGGACCTTCCTTTATCCCAATTGTAAAATAAAACTATGGATTCATGAGGATTGGTTTCAAGTGTTTAAAAATGAGTTTTTTGCTTTGTAAGATCATCTAGAGAGGTTTGAATAGGGTATTTTTCTTCCTTTGCATACCATATCCATACATAGGCCTAAATGCATCTATAACCAACATTAAGTGACTGGTATAAACAATGACTTGAGTATGGGGCTGTTGAGGGTGTATCAACCATTGAAGGATAATTAAGGTAATAAAAGGTATTATCAAACATTTTTTTGAACTAAATGTTTCAAAAGGAATCTTCAACAACATGACTAGGTGCCCATTTAAGGGGAGAAGTCACCTACAAGTAGTGGACTAAGGAGTAAGAATGTGAAAGCTGTCAAGGCATTGAAATGACCATAAATAATCTAAATAAATATAAAAATGAACCTAAGACTAAGGAATATGTTTTAAAATTCATCTTCAAATCTAAACCATTGTAGAATACACCTACAAGTTCTTCTATAAGCCAAACATAGTAGGGGAGAAATGTCTCAGTCTAAGCAAGAAAACATAGTTTGGGCTTACTTTGAGCATATAAGTGAACTAAATATGAGTTAAATGTGACATAAATATTGTGTGGCCTCAAGGTGAACTCAAGGATTCATTACAAAATATAACTAGGCCTAAGAAGAAAATGGTAACCTACAGGAATCAAAGAAGGAAGTTGGAAACATAGTCAAATGATGAAACTCAACATTAAGAGTTCAATGTATAAGGGGTGGATGGGAAATTTAGAGTGGTGGATGAGGATTTGAAGAGACACATCATTAATATGTCACATTTATTAATTTTTGACATGATAATATTGCATAGATAAAGGACCCCAGTCAAGCAAAACCTAATCTACACAAAGAACCCTGTAGACAGTTGCCTTAATAAGTCTGTTTAAAAATTTGATGAGTTTGAAGGGCCTAACACCTAAAAAATACCTAAAACATGGTACATGGTATTTTTATGAGTTAGGAATACTTATTTAATACTTGTTTTTAATGAGGAAATAGGGTAACACCTCTTTATCCTATCTCATAGGTAGGGCACTCTTGATGTGTAAAGACCCTATCAATTTGGAGAAGAAAGGTGATGAAGAGAGGTAAATATATCATTGAACCTTGTAAAATAGTTTTTAAAGAAAAAAATATCTATTTAAATGTGGGAAACACTTCACATAGGGTTTAAATTAAGCATAATAGTCTAAATCTACAAGAGTTGCCTAATAGGCCTAAAGGTAGAGTTGAAGCTTAGAGGCCAAATTGAGAGCCATCTTCTTTCTTAGTGTGAAATTAGATTTATATACTATGGAGACATGTTTATGAGGTTAATATTTAAGTTTTAAAACCATTTATCTACAAACAAAACATAAGGAGGGTCATTTTGACTAAAGGAATAACTCAGGCCTACTAAGCATGGTGAAGCCTTGTTTCAAAATGCAAGGTCAGACTTCATCCTAGCTTTTAAAATGCCTTTTAATGGATTTTAAATAGGTTTATGAGGTCAATATTTAGGTGTAAAATCCATTTGAGTGAAAATCAAACATCAATAAATCCACTTTTGACTCATAAACCCATCAAGCTCATTGGAAAGGAGAGAGACAAACTTGATAGGCCATCTTTTGAAGCTCATATCTTTCATGAGGATCTGCATGGGAGATATAGAATTTATGGAATGTTATAAGGGGTATTGAAGGCCAAATTAGAGAAATTTTTTGGTAGGTTGGATGTCAAGTTTTTATGAAACAAGGTTAAGGGTCAAAATAAGCTAAAACCCTCCTAAACCCTCAACCAAGACCCAATGGAGAAAATGAGATTCAAAGGATTGTTTAATGGCATATTTTGAATATATTAGATATTAAATGTTATATAGGACTCCCTTGGGCTCCCTCACATTCTAGCTATTTGAATAGAATTATATGGATGGAGGTAGAAACAAGATTTTTCTCACTATTTCATGTGTTTTATAGGTTGTAAGAAGTTTCAAGAGATGAAAAGAATATGGATGGAAATATTGAGACTTAATATAACCCCCCATTTAGTTTTTGTTGGGGGATCAAACCAACAATATATTACACTTGTGAAAGCAATAAACGCGAAAATAAATCAGATAGATAAGTAACTGAAATGATAAATAGCACAGAACAAGATATACAAGAAAACACCCTGAAAACTTGTATTGAAACTCTTTACAATAGGAATACAATTTGAAGAAACTTCATTCTTCCACACCTCTCTCAGATGCACACAAGATCTCTCACTAGATCTCTATTCCTCAAGAGCTCTCTCTCAAGTACACTCAAATCCAACAACCTGGATTGATGCAACTCTTTACTGTCCTTCAAACATTCACAATGTTCTACTCTTACAGTTCTACACTTCTCTTACACAATTCTAAGCTAAGAAGATCTTCCTACATATAGAAATAGGAAACTTGAGCATGCCCTTACAATAAACAGTTAAGCCTCTTGAACAAGGGCTCTAAAAATAATATTGCTAATAATAGAGACGCAAGCTTGAGTCTATGACTCAAACTTATCATGCAAACACTCGCTGCTGTCCACGAAAATAGCTTTCTGGACACGCAGGTAACCGACGTCGGTTCCTGCCTGTTCACCTGTGACTGTCGCCAGCCGACCCTACTGCCGACGTCGGCGCCTCTGCAACTAATACTAACTGACATCGGTCGTTCCTGACTGACGCCGGTGTCTGTGTAGACTCAAACCTATTTTAGTATGCTCCTTGGTGAAGCTTTTAGCTCCACACCCTAACAATCTCCCACTTAGAGATAAACCAGCTGCACCAACCTGTACAGCAACATCTTCTAGCTCCTCCATCTTCAACTCAATCATGAAGACCAATAGAAGTTGAATGCAAGTTCAATTTCTCCTTAGTAACTGGCTTTGTTAGCATATCAGCAGGGTTCTTGTCTGTATGGATCTTCTCCAGCTTCAACTCACCATCTTCCAATACCTGCCGTATGAAGTGGTACCTTAGCTGTATGTGCTTGGTTATTAAATGAAAGGCTGAATTCTTGGCCAAATGGATTGCACTCTGACTGTCACTATACAATCTACAACTCCCATGCTCCCTTCCAAGCTCTTCCATGAACCGTGTCATCCATATCATCTCCTTGCTAGCTTCTGTAGCTGCAATATACTCTGCTTCTGTAGTTGACAAGGCTACAACCTTTTGCAACTTAGATATCCAACTAATTGCTGTTCCACCTACAGTAAAAACGTAACCTGTGGTGCTTCTCCTACCATCCAAATCCCCTGCCATATCTGAATCTACATAACCATGTAGAGAAGTACCTGAACCTCCATAGCACAAATGCTTGCTACTGGTTCCTCTCAGATATCTAAGGATCCATTGAACTGCTTTCCAATGTTCCTTACCTGGATTGGCCATATACTTACTTACTACTCCCACTGCTTGGGCAATATCAGGTCTAGTACACACCATTACATACATCAAACTCCCTACTGCGGAAGAATATGGAACCATACTCATGTACTCTACCTCTTCATGTGAATTGGGACATTGTTCTTTGCTTAACTTAAAATGTCCAACCATAGGTGTACTTACCGGTTTTGCATCCTGCATATTAAACCTCTCCAACACCTTATTCACATAATCTTCTTGAGACAATATCAACCTATGATTTTTCCTGTCTCTCCTAATGCTCATGCCAAGGATCTTCTTCGCTGCTCCCAAATCCTTCATAGCAAATGTTTGAGCTAACTTCTCCTTAAGCTCTGAGATATCCTGCATGTGAGACCCTGCAACCAGCATGTCATCTACATACAACAATAGAATAATATATCTACCGTTATCAAATCTCTTGAAATATACACAATGGTCCGATTGACACCTACTGTAGCCATGCTCGGTCATAAACCTATCAAATTTCAAGTACCATTGCCTTGGAGCTTGCTTGAGGCCATACAAGATTTTCTTTAACCTGCACACAAACTTCTCCTTACCCTTGACCTCGAAACCTTCTGGCTGTTCCATATAAATTTCCTCATCCAAATCTCCATGAAGAAACACTGTCTTAACATCTAGCTGCTCGAGATGCAAATCCTCAAAAGCAACCAATGACAATACAACCCTTATAGAAGTCATCTTAACAACCGGAGAAAAAATTTCACCAAAGTCAATACCTGACTTCTGTGCAAATCCTTTTACCACTAATCTGGCCTTATATCGCATCTATCCATCCTCACTTTCCTTCAACCTGTAGGTCCATCTGTTCTTCAGTGTTCTCTTACCAGCTGGCAATTCAACCAAATCCCATGTTTGGTTCTCTCTTAAGGACTCCATCTCCTCAACCATGCCACGCTCCCACTTACTCCTGGACTCCACCTATAATGCTTCTTCAAAACTCTCTGGTTCTCCACCATCAGTTAGCAATAAATAATACAAGGAAGGAGAATATCTAATTGGAGGCTTACTTACCCTTTCAGACCTCCTCGTGGGTGTCTTGGACTTGTTTTCAACAATCTGTCCACCCAAATTTTCTGACAGTGACCGACCTCGGCCACCTGTAGACCTGTCACTCGCCGTCGTCGATTCTTCTTGACCGACCTCGGTGCCTGGTCTGCCGACGTCGGTCTCTGTATGACCGACATCGGTTTCTGTACTGCTGACGCCGGTTCCTAACCTGTCGACGTTGGTCTCTGTGTTTTCCTACAAGTGATTATTTCTTTTTCCCGTGAGCTCATTTTGGACCATAACTTTGTCCAATTCACTATTGCTCTGCCCAGTTTGATCCAGCTTCCTTATCAGATCACTGTACATCACTCTTTCATTGAAAACAACATCACGGCTCCTGATTACCTTGTTAGTTCCTAGATTCCAAAATCTAAAACCAAAATCATCTGAGCCATAGCCTATAAACATGCACCTCATAGACTTAGGATCAAGCTTCTTTCTATTTTCCTTATCTATGTGCACAAAGGCTTCACTACCAAAAACTTTGAGATATGAGAGATCTACCTTTTTACCTGTCCATGCCTCTTCTGGAATTCCACCATCCAGAGCTGTAGAGGGTCCTCTGTTAATTAGGTACACTGCGGTGTCAACTGCTTCTGCCCAAAACTCTAAGGGCAACCCTGTATGCAATCTCATACATCTTGCACGCTCTATGATAGTTCTGTTCATCCTTTCAGCAATACCATTCTGCTGAGGTGTCCTTGGAACCGTCCTTTGCCTATAGATTCCTTGTGTATAACAATACAATTTGAACTTAAGACTGCAGAACTCACCGCCATTATCAGATCTCAGGCACTTTAATTTTCTGCCTGTTTCATTCTCAACCATAGCCTTCAAAAACTTAAAAGTCTCAAAAACATCAGATTTCTTTTTAATACAATAGATCCATACCTTTCTTGTGGCGTCATCTATGAATGTAACATAGTACCGTGATCCGCCAATAGAGGCTACCTGAGCCGGTCCCCACACATCTGTGTGAACAAGCTACAACTTCTACCTTTTCTTAGTAGACCCGGTCTTGAGAAAACTAACCCTTTTCTATTTTCCAAATACACAGTGCTCATAAAACTCTAGATCCATACTTTTCAAATCTGAAAGCATACCTTTAGACTTAAGAATTGACATCCCCTTCTCACTCATGTGGCCAAGCCTTGAGTGCCACAATTTACAATCCACACTTGAAGTAGATAAAACTGAAGGAGATTTGTTAGTAACACAATTACACAGATAGAGAGTACCTTCTCTCTTACCTCTGGCCATAACTAGTGCACCCTTGGTCACCTTCCAAGAATCTGCTGTGAGAGTTACTGTACAACCCTCATCACCTAGCTTACCTGCAGAAATCAAATTTCTCTTCAAACTAGGAACATGCATCACATCTCTCAACACCCATGTGTTGCCATTCTGCATCTTCAGCTGCACTTTACCTTTACCAGTAATCTTACAAGGCTCATCATCCCCTAAGTACACTATTCCAAAATCTCCATGGATATAGTCACTGAAATATTCTCTGTTAGGGGTAGCATGGAAAGATGCACCAGAATCTAATACCCAAGATTCTATGTTATTATGCAAAGAGAAAATTAAAGCATCCTGTGCAATACCTGCAACCTTGGCTTCTTCCTTTCCTTAGTGCTGATTGTCCTCCTTAGGCTTTGACCAGCAATCTCTGCTTATGTGCCCCATCTTTCCACAATTCCAGCATTGTGGCTTCCTGCCATTTCTAGATTTGGATCTTCCTCTCACCTTAGACTTAGATCTTGATCTCCTCTTGCTCTTTTCTTTTTGCCTTCCCCTGCTCTCAAAATTTAAAGCGTTCCCAGATGTCTCTTCTGTGCTTTTCCTACGTATTTCCTCATTCAAGATAACACTAACAACATCCTCTACTTTCAAAATATTTGATGCAGATGCAGTATTAGAAACTACCATTACTAAACCATGCCAGCTTTCAAGCAAAGAACATAATATCAAAAGAGCTTTTATTTCATCTTCAAACACTATATTGACAGAACTTAACTGATTAACAATTCCATTGAAATCATTCAGATGAGTAGAAATAGATCCACCTTCATTCATATGCAAATTAAATAACTGCTTCATAAGATATACCTTATTTGAAGCTGAGGGTTTTTCATACATATTTGCTAACGTAGTCATCAACTCTACCATTGTTTTTGCCTGTGATAAATTAGATATCACAGTGGAGGCCAGACTCAGTCTTATAGACCCATTCTGTCAAGAACTTCCCATTCTTCATCCTCCATGTCCTTGGGCTTCTTTGCTATCCCACCTAACGGTAAGTAAAGATCCTTCTGATACAGATAGTCCTCTATCTGCATTCTCCAATGTTGGTAGTTCTTGCCATTAAACTTTTCCATTCTCAGCTTACTTTCTTCTGCCATTGCTTCTCCCACTCAAACAGAAATTCCTGCAGAAACCCCTGTGAGCAACCTGTAATCTGTAACCTGTAACCAAGGCTCTGATACCACTTGTTGGGGGATCAAACCAACAATAGATTACACTTGTGAAAGCAATAAACGTAGAAATAAATTAGATAGATAAGTAACTGAAATGATAAATAGCACAGAACAAGATATACAAGAAAACACCCTGAAAACTTGTATTGAAACTCTTTACAATAGGAATACAATTTGAAGAAACTTCGTTCTTCCACACCTCTCTCAGATGCACACAAGATCTCTCACTAGATCTCTATTCCTCAAGAGCTCTCTCTCAAGTACACTCAAATCCAACAACCTAGATTGATGCAACTCTGTACTGTCCTTCAAACATTCACAATGTTCTACTCTTACAGTTCTACACTTCTCTTACACAATTCTAAGCTAAGAAGATCTTCCTACATATAGAAATAGGAAACTTGAGCATGCCCTTACAACAAATAGTTAAGCCTCTTGAACAAGGGCTCTAAAAATAATATTGCTAATAATAGAGACGCAAGCTTGAGTCCACGACTCAAACTTATCATGCAAACACTCGCTGCTATCCACGGAAATAGCTTTCTAGACACGCAGGTAACCGACGTCGGTTCCTGCCTGTTCGCCTGTGACCGTCGCTGGCCGACCCTACTGCCGACGTCGGCGCCTCTGCAACTGCTACTAACCGACATCGGTTGTTCTTGACTGACGCCGGCGTCTGTGTAGACCCGAACCTATTTTAGTATGCTCCTTGGTGAAGCTTTTAGCTCCACACCCTAACAGTTTTCATGCCTTGAAAATGTTCTTAAGTGTCTCAAATAGGTCCTTCAACTTAGCCAGCCAAATCTAGCATATTGGGAAGCTAGAAAGAAGGGAGGAAATATTTAAGTAAATTGATTTTAAGGTGACATATATGCTTCCAAGGCCATATAAGGTCTTTAAACATTTCAACCACTACCTTTTATGGAATTTAATGAACAACTAAAGCCAAATTTGAAGACAAGTGTGCAAGGTGTATGAGAAGGAGGTTTTCTAGAGTGCAAGTGATGATGGCTCTCTTCTAGGTGATTATAGAAGACTAATCATGAAAAAAATTAATGGATAGGCATGTATGATATCATACCCTTCCATTTAAATCATTTTCCCTTCCTTTGATCAGTTACAAGTCACTCAAATAGGCCTAATCATGAAGGTAATTTTTTGTGTAAAAAAAGGAGTTTTAGGCCACTTTGCAAGAGTTTGATGATTTGATATAACAATTTTAGCTCTTAATCTTTCATGGATCACCCCATATCTCTATCACATGCAAAATTAACTGGTTCTCTCAACTTTAAAAGTGTCCTTGTGACCCTTGGACTTCTCTTTTTCTCTCTCTCAAACTCTATAAGAGTTAGCCATTTTGACATTATATGGGATGCTCCACCTGACTATGGCAAAGCCCTGATTATTTGTATACCATTTGATCAATAAAATTACTAATTTTTATCTCTTATATTAATATTCATAGTGTGTTTCATTTTAATGATTGATTTTGCTGAAGTGACACTCTTGTTTCCTTAATATGTTAGCTCATTCTTGCAACCTATTTGCAATTGGAAAACTTATTCTTATAGGGCATGCAAAGTGTTTTGGGATATGTAAAGGATTAAGTGAGTTTGTCTCTTCATCAATGCCATTCAAGTCCTCTTGTTTAGTCTTCCTATCTTAGATGTTCATCTTGACCTCACAATGTAACATTGATGTGAGAAGTTGTAGATTGGAAGAGTGTATGTTTAGTTTGTTGATTAGTCTCAAGTGTAATATACATAAGGTTGGATGTCATCAATAAATTTAGTGTATCACCTCCATTATTTTAGATTTTATTTTAGTTTATTTCTCCATTTTCACCCCACAAAGTTAGTCTTAGTTGTAATCCATAGTGGTACATCAATGGACCTAGTCTTATCTAGAGACTCGCCTCATTCTTTAGGCCACCCACAAGCTAGAGGTGATTCCATTATGCCACTTAGATGAGGAGATCCTTGTAATCTCCTTAAAGGGTGCATATATAATTGATAATAATTTCTAATCCAAAAGATTTAGAAGGTCCACAAGATTCAACATGACATATATAGCTCCTAGAATGCATAAAAATGATTAAACATTGGTATGAAAACCAAATCAAGCTAGGACATATCAGATTGAGCTCAAAAGGCAAGATGGAATATTTTTCAAGGAGGAATAAAATACCAAAGAGGACTCTATTCTAGCTCAAACTACCTTTCACATTTAAAATAAAGGAATGAAATGGTATATATATATATATATATATATATATATATATATATATATATATATATATATATATATATATATATATATATATATATATATATAGTGGTTTCTCAATCCACATGACAGGAGATAGAAATAAGTTAATCTATTTAAAGAAAAATGTAGGTATAGTGAGTTTTGGAGATAATGAAACTACCAATATAGTTTTAAAGGGTGTCTTGAGCTTGGATAATGGAAAGACCAAGACACAAAAACTATTTTATGTGGAAGGTTTGAAACATAACATACTTATTGTTAGTCAAATGTGTAATCAAAGACACACACTAACCTTTCATGATAGAGGGTATGAGATAAGGAGAGTCAAATCAATTAGGATAATTTCCAATGCCAAGAGGACTGAGAATAGCCTATATGCATTGAATGACATCAAGAAGGAGAGATGATTTATGACAAAGATAGATGAAAGTTGGTTATGGTATAAAAGGTTAGGTCACCTAAACTTTGACAACCTAGTCAATATTAGAACTAATAAATCTATGAAGAACATGCCTAAGATCACCAAACCTAAAAACACACTTTACAAGTCTTGTTAACATGGTAAATAGACTAAAATAAGGTTTAAGTCCAAGGAGTACTCTACGACAAGACCCTTGGAGCTAAGACATATTGATCACTATGGGCCTATAAGAATTCAAAGCATTTAAGGAGATATATACTTCATTATACTCATATATAATTACATAAGAATGACTTGGATTACATTCTTGAAAAAAAATTAGAAGCTTTTGACAAGTTTAAGGCATTCAAGGATCTTATTGAGAATGAGAAGAATAGGAAGATCAAGTACCTAAGATCTAATAGAGGAGGAAATTTTTGGTATAATGAGTTTTATGACTTCAATGAGGTTCATGGAATAAGGATAAATGAGTCTATATTATTTGATGGATATTGGAGAGAGGTAGTAAGCACTATTTTATACATTTTGAATAGAAGACAAATAAATACTAATGGGAACAAGATTCATTATGAACTATGAAAGGGCATACCTACCAATGTGGAACACATTAGAGTGTTTGGGAACAAATGTTTCATCAAAAGAGATGATTAAGACTTGGGTGAGTTTGATTCTAGATATCATGAAGGCATATTCTTAGGATAATTATCAATGAGCTCAGCCTATAGATGTTATAACAAGAGACTATAAAATATAGTGGAAAACACCAATGTGAAGATTGATGAGACAAGGAAATCTCACTCACAATCAAATAATACTTTAGAGAATAAGGAATTTAAGAATTAAAAGGAGACTATAGAGGTTGATGAGGAAGAAGAAGAAGTTGAAGATAGATAGGACTCAAAATGACCTTCAAAATAGATTCAAAGATATCACCCTAAATCTCAAATCATTATAAACAGGAATGCACGTATGCAAACAAGGAGAAGACTAGTAAGTAATATAAATCAAGATAATATTGATCTATTATCCATGATTGAACCTAAGAATCTTATATAATCAAGCAAAGACAAATTTTGGATAGGTTTTATGAATGAGGAGTTAGACCAAATAGAGAAGAATGAGACTTGGGAACTAGTTCCTAGGCCTAAAGTCAAGAATCTCATTGGCACAAAATGGGTGTTTAGAGACAAGTTGATTGAATATGAAAAAGTCACTATGAATAAGGATAGATTGGTATGTAAGGGATATGCACACGTAGAATGGGTATACTTTGAGGAAACCTTTACACCAATAGCAATATTGGAGGCCATCAAATTGTTTCTAGCTTATGCATGATTCAAAGGATTCAAGGTATACCAGATGGATGTCAAATCTACCTTTTTGAATATAATCTGGAAGAAGTATACATTGAGAAACTTGAAGTTTCTTGTTGGCCAAAATAGGCCTACATACTAAACTTTTTCCTAGAGGGATCAAGCCATTCTAGTGGACTATTTAGTAACTTTCTACCCCCACAACTAGTCCCTTTATAGTCCTAACTATAGAGAGGATTATAAATCAAGTTAGTCAAACATTTGTCCATAAATCATGAAAAATGCATAACTAACTAACTAACTAAGCCTATCTATTCCTCTAAAAATCACAAAGAATGGCAAGAAACAAATCAAATAAAGCAACATAATATTACCTTCCCAAATTGATTCACCATACACATGTGGCTCAAAAGCATGTTCTCCCTTGATCAAGAATCCTTGTCTTTGTCAACAAAGGTGACAAACTCCTCCAATTTCTCAAGAACACTCCATAAAAGCTAGGCTCATGATTTCAAATAACTAAAATAGCCTATTAGTGAAGCTTGTAACTAATTTTAATGGTCTATTGCAAAGGATTGTGGAGACAATTTTACATAAATCAAGCTCTTTTTCATATCCATGGCTTCTCTATTTATAGATTTTTGAGATTGGTCATGATCAACCATGACCGTCCATCTCAAGATTGAGATGTGTGGCCATGAATAATCCTAATATTTGTAATTAAACTCATAAATATCCTCAAGATGAATAAGCATTAAAGATGCATGAGAGGTATTAACTAAGCATGGGTGACCCATAATCTTAATATTTTATACACTTATGGCTTGATGGATGCCATCCCATAGATGATGTTATTAGGTGATTTAGATATTCAAAATCAATTTCCAATAACGAGATATTCAAAAATATCTATGGAATTCTTATTTAATCTCTTAAATTGGATTAATTGGCTTAAGTAAGTTTAATCAAGTTTAGTATAATTCTTTGGAAATTGGTGCACAATTAATCAAAATGGTCAGAAAATCATATTACTGGGTTATAATTTAACTAGAGAAGAAATAGAAGTGGATGTTAGATGCATTAGAGCTTTATTCCCATTTAGGATGTTTCCAAAACTAAATAACAAAGGTATGTGATGTGTACTAATGAATTAGAAGAAAATAGTGATCTAGAGCACTAATTATCAAAATTATCATGTTGACTCAAAATGATCTAATAAAAGTTATCTATCCCATAAAATTAATTGCCCTATTTAGGGATATTTTGACCTAAACTACCACTTTTAAGTGACATGTTCAAACTGTTTAGGGTGTTTTATGGAATTTGACCTAAAATGTGCATTTGAGTGCAATTCGAGTAAGATTGACAATTTCAACACAAATGGTGTTAAGAATTGGATGTCTACATTTTGACCCTATTTGAGAAGGCATAGTGAGACATTTAGGTGGATCAACATCTTTTCAAAGAAAAAATTTGTCAAGAAGAAATTGGAAATAACCCATGATGCCCCCTTGAGAGGACATACTAGGATGGAAGAAAAGGATAGACTCGAAAAGAGAGAGAAAGTGAGAGATTAACCCATGGAATAAATCACATCCAAATGAGCTAATGATTTCACATGTGATTCCCATCAATGATCAAAATATAATTAGAGGTATAATATGCCCTAGAGATGGGGGGAATGGGAAAGATACAATCCATAAATATAAGGGACACACTTTAAATGTACCCAATTTGAGAGTACAAGTTGCATGCTTACGATATTGATCAATCCTGAGATAAGTTGAACACTAAAATATTTCCATCATGGTATTTAATATGGAGATCTTGAAATTAGAGGAAAAGAGAGAACATTCTACTTTAGGAATTAAGCACCACTAGAATGGGGTCTCCAAAGAGAATATAATAAGTACTCTAGTAGAGAAAATTTGATTGTGATAAGATAGTTTTACCCCATTAGGGTGAATTTTGATCTTTGATAAATAGTAAATAATGATTTTCCCCTATAGGGCTGATTTGGTTCTGATATTTTACCCTAGCATGGGCAATTGGCAAGCAAAATAACTCAAGGATATAACCCAAAAGATAGGTTAAAGCGAGCGAGTGGAAATGGACATGTGATGGTGTAATGGCTTAGAAATCCATATAAAACCAATCATATGATAATGCACAAAGTAATGAGAGAGATGAAAATAAGAATGGAGATATCCAATATGACCTCAATATACATTGAGCTCTGCCTACATAGTTTTATGGACTCATGTTCCAACATGAACTTCAGGCCAATGTAGTTCACCCAAGTTTGGGAGAGAATGGAATGAGTAATGATGAAAAATGACCAAGAATTGATTATAATCACAATGTATGAAAGGAGATGCACATCTAAGGATAGATAAAGAAGCCTAAAATGCATGTTACCTAGAAGTCTAATTCCAGATCATGAACCTGGGTTTTGCAAATTATTCTTGAGAATCATTCATCAGAGTTGATGTTGATGTTAAGACTTTGAGACCTGAGCACAAGTACTTGATGTAGAAAAATAAATTAGGAATCATAAGGATGAATAAATTAGAATGATGTAAGATTCCAATTGTGCTAAGCTAGTTCAAATGTTAATGCCTATAACTAAGGATAATGGTAAAACAATAACCAAAACCAAAGTTACAGTGATTTAAATTTAAACAAAAAAATAAATCCAAAGAAAAAGATAAACATAAATGAACCTAACTTGAAATCAAGATATGATATTCAGTAGGAACAAAATGTTTAAAAACAAAAATCAAGAATGCCTTAACGACATGAGACCAACATATGAATAATCAATATCCATGTGAATCATCAAGACATTATTGAACACAAAAGAGAAAAACAAAATCAAACAAAAAAACAAGACACCAAAAATAATCAAATAAACAAAATGGTCCAAGAATAATGTAATAACATAGGATCAAGATATAAACAATCAAGATCCATGTGAATCATCAAGATGTTTTGAAACATAAAAAAAAAGAGATAAGAAAAAACATACAGGGAAACACAAAGCCAAGATGAGACAAGAAGTAATAAAAAGAGAAAAAGAGAAGAAATAAAAGGAGAGGTGAAAAATCACAAAAAAAACACCAAAACCTCAAATAAACACACAAACAAAAACCAAGTTAGTGAAATTTAAAGACAAATGTTCATGCATGTATAGTAGAGGTGTTACTTTCCACCACCTCATAACAAAGAAAAATGACACAATAATTATTACCTATTTAAAGAGGAATAATGATAGAAGAAATGGGGGAAGAAAAGAAAAGGAAGGGGTTGGTTGAGATGACTCCAGATGTATAAGACAAGTGGACACTACCTACATAGTTCCATGGATGCATTTTCCAACATGAACTTTAGGCCAAATGTAGTTCTCCCAGGAAATGAGATATAAGAAAAATGATGATCAGATGAGCATGATTAATGTTATAGAAGAAATGGAATATATGACAAATAGATGAGAATGGTATAAAAAATAAGAAGCTGATGAGATGAGAAAGAATGATCTTCAAAAATGGTAAGTGCATGGGACAAGATGAAATGAACTAGTGTTTCTATGCTTGTAAAATGACAAGAGCGTAGCATGGTGGCATGGGAATGTATAAATGTATAGAAGTGTGAGACAATGTTTTTATTATTTTTTGGACCATGTTATGATGTTTTTGGTATTTTAAAAGTATTTATAATGTTTTTGGGATAAAATATGCACTAGGTGGGACCATCTAATTGAGGAGATTAACATCCTAAGAGTAGACATTCCAATAAGATAGTTAAGCTAGCTACAATGACCCATGATCACAAATCAATGAGAGCAAGGATCTTGATAAAATAATAGAGAGAAGAAAATGTGATATAGAATAATGTGCATCCTAAAGTAAAAAAGAAGTATCTATATTCACCTATTAGGAATATTGTAGCAATAGTTTAGAACTAAGAAGATGTTTTTATTCACTTGTCTAAAGTTGCATAATACTATCTTGGTTGAATTGATTTATAGAACTGATACTGAGGATGTTCATAATGTTCATGAGACATAATCAAGGTCATAATTGCTCAAGGGATAAAAAATGTTCAGACTTATAACATTCCCTAAACATAACAAAGAATATGATTCTCAAAGAGAGCATTCTAGAATGGGATGAAGAATGTGTTCAGAGTGCCAATGATTTAAAGCTTTTACTGTCTTGAATCATGAAAAGTGGACTAGGGTAGTATAAAATGCATTTAAGGTAAGATAAAAGGGTGGGATAAAATTACATCACACAAGTTGCACCCAAGTCAGGGGTCTTATAGACAATGGTTCAAATCTATTCATGCATAGAACCTCTTAAGGTGTATAATGTTCATGGGCTCTCAAAGTTCTTGACCATTAGGGTTAGCTAGTTGATATGCTCCTAATCCATAGGTTATTGTGAAAACATATAGTCCCAACCAATTAAGTTGAAACTTGCCTTTATTTTTGGGTTCAACATTCATGTTCTTATGGTTCTCTCTCAAAACTAAGTCACCAATCTCAAAATCTCAAGGGATTATACATTTGTTTTAGCTTCTCCATAATCTATTCTGATAGGCCTACAAGTTTTTTAGGGTAGCCAAACACTTTCCATCAAGAATCTCTAGTTCTTACATCCATGAGGCTCTATAGTCTTCATCATCTTCAATGTGATCCAGTGATATTCTTAATTATGGGATCTCAATCTTGATCAGGATGATAGCTTCAGTACAAAAAATAAGGGAGTATGGAGTAGCTCCAGTTAGGGTGTGATGATTGGTTCTATAAGCCCAAAGGGTAGGAAAAAGTTTCAAGTGCTAATTATAGCCAACATCATTAACACTATTCTTTAAGATGGCTAGAATGGTTTTATTTAATGCCTCAGCTTATCTGTTACCTTACAGGTTATATAGAGTGAATTTATTATGCTTGATCTTGAATTTTACACAAAGAGATTTCACATCTTTTTTCACAAAGGATCCATCATTATTAGATATGATACAGGCTGGGATGCCATATTGATAGATGATATCATAATAAATGAATTTAACTATTTGTTTATTGGTAATATAAGTGAGAGGAATGGCCTTAATCCACTTGGTAAATTACTCGATTTTAGTCAAAATGTTCTTATGGCTATCTTAAGATGTTGGGTTAATTTTCCCAATGAGATTGAGACCCCATGTTGAGAATGACCATGGTGTTATGATTAGTTGCAATGGTAAGGAAGGTGCATGTATCAAGTTGCCATGCTACTGACAAGGAACACATTCTTTACATAATTACAAGCATTTATCTCCATTTTGGGCCAATAATAACCTATTCTAAGGAGTTTTTTTTCTAAGACTACACCATTGGTATGGACCCCACACATTCCTTCATGAACCTCCTTTAGTGCCATCTTAGATTCTCCCAAAGATAAAAAACAAAGAAGCATTCCATCATAGCCTTTACAATAAAGAGTGTTTCCAAGGAAGATATAACATGTTAAGCGATGAAGGAAAGGTTTTTTTTGGTTTTTGGAAAGGTCAGTGGGAAATACATGACTATGAAAATAGTTATAACAATCTTGGTACCATGGTAGCTTAGGTGAGGTATTAGGATAAAAAAATGGTTCATATCCTCTCTGAATCTAATAGAATATGTGTCAACTGAAGAAGATTTTCAATCAAGAACTTATACTCTTTATCACTATCATGCATTTGAATCATGGAACCAATTATTGCCATGGCATCAGTAGATCTGTTGTTGACTCATGAAACTTGCTCAAACTATAAATATTTGAAATGTGTTTTGAGGTTACCGACAATTTACATATAAGGAACAAGCTTGTCATCCTTTGTTTGATACTGGTTAATTGTCTAATTTATGATTAGTTGTAAATCTCCATATACATTTAATCTTTGAATATCCCACTATATAGAAAGATGGATCCTTACAACTAATGCTTCATATTTGGCCATATTTTTTATACAATGCAATTCTATATGGATTGTTTTGGGGATCAGATCCCCCTATGGCATGATAAATAATATGCTAGCTCCAGACCCTCAAGATGTGAATGATATATCAAAATATAGCATCCAATATTTAGGTTCCTATGATGTTTGTTCTATCATCATGATATAATCATATGGAAGGTCAAAGTTGAGAGGTTGAGTGGTCTTAATAGGAGCTTCTGTAAGTTGGTCAGCAAGAACTTTTCCTTTGATTATCTTTTGATTTTGGTACTCAATATCAAACTCACTAAGGATAATAATCCATTTATTCATTTATCTTTGAATATCTACTTTAGGTAAGATGAACTTGAGAAGAGCTACCTTGGTGATAACAATAGTTTTGTTATTTAGCATATAATGTCACAATTTTTGAGTGGCAAACACCATAGCTAAACATGCCTTCTCAATAGGCATATAATTATGTGCATAAGCTACCAATGTGTAACTTAAATAATAAATAGAATTTTAATTACCATGATCGTCATGCTGAGCTAAATGTGCCCTTAGTGCATGTTCTATGGCTAATATATAAATAAGTAGTGGTTTTCCTTATGTTGGAGGTCATAATACTGGTGGATTGGCCAAGTATGTTTTAAGCTTTGCAAATTCTATCTAAAAATATTCATCCCACTAAAATGTTACCCCTTTCTTTAAGATATGGGTAAATGGGTGGCACTTATCTACCAATTGAGAAATGAACTTGTGTATAGACTGAATCTTTCCTTGTAGATGTCGTAGCTATTTAAGATTATTTAGTGGAGGCATTTCCATAATAGAGTTGATCTTTGTAGGGTCTACTTTGATCCCTCATTGTGATATAATGAACCCTAGAAATTTTCTTGATGTGACTCCGAAGACACATTTCTTAGGATTCAAACAAACTTTATATTCACAAAGCCTCTGAAATATTCTTCATAGAATGTTAGGATGTCCAGCTCTTGTTCTTTATTTTACTAGTATATCATCAACATAATCCTTGACAATGTCATGCATCATGTCATGAAAAATGATAGTCATTACATGTTAATTTGTGTTTCTAGCATTTTTCAAACCAAATGGCATGAATTGGTAGTAGAATGTCCCACATGGAGTGGTGAACATAGTCTTATGCTAATCTTTAGGTGCTATCTTGATCTAATTGTAACTAAAAAATCCATCCATTAAGGATAACATCTCATACCTAGCAGTTGAGTCGATGATCATGTCAATTTTGGGTAGAGGAAAATCATCTTTGGGGCATGCTTTGTTGATATCATGAAAATTAATACAAATACGTATGCCTGGGGTCTTTTTACTCACTAGTACTATGTCAAAACCCCATTCATAGTAGTCCAATGGTCTGATAAAAATGGCTCCTAACAACTTTTCCAACTTGGCCTTAACCAAAAGGGCAATGCGTGGATGCATCTTTCTTAATTTTTTCTTGATTGGTTTAACACCAAGGTGAACAAAAAGATGATGCACAACTAAATATAGATTCAAGCCTAGCATTTTAGAGTATGCCCATGAAAATATGTCTATATAATCCTTAAGAATGGATATAATATTTTCACATTCTTCTTCAGTAAGGGAAGCTCTAAGATAAACAATTTTGGGATCCTCATAGGTTCCCAAATTGACTTCTATTATGTTCTCCACAAGGAGTGTGGATCCATCCTCTATAATTTTAGGCAATATATGGTCATGATCATTTTACTCTACTATATCTTCTTGTTGTTCCTCCCAAAGATCTAAATAATATGAAGAATCAAAATCTATCTTCTCAAGTAAAAACCAATTAGTAAAAACCTTTGGAAACTCAAGAGCAAGATGCTCAAATATTTGATGTTATTCTGAAGAGATGCTTGTACTAGCTATGGAACTTGCACAAGATGGAATTTATACATCTTGAGGGGATAAGCAAACTTTATTGCGTGGGAGTGCCTAAAATAGGTTTTCATTCAAAGGCTTGTCTTTTTATTTACTTATTCCCTAATCGACAAGTGCCTCAAAGAGGTTTTCACCTAAAGATCTTGATGTTTTTTCTTTGTTATGACTAAGAAAGTTTGTCTGCTCTCCAAAGTAGGTAGAAGGATCCAAGGAAAAATCAAAACCTTGCTTATGATCACCAATGAGGAATGCATCTTTTAGGCCCATGTGTTTTGTAATTGATTATTTATTTTGAAACTCATAAAGGTATATGATTGAATTTTTCTAGTCCCAATCTAAGAGTTTAGGATGGAAAAGGCATAGGTTATAGTGAGGGTTTGATTTAGAATGGGAAGTGCCAATGGTAAAGATATAATGTCCTACTTTAAGAAGGGAAGAACAACTAGGATGGGTTTTTACCTCAAGAAGGGAACCTCTAATAGGCATTATGGTTAATATGGAATTTGAATTAAATAAATTTGAGTTAGCAAGCTCATCAAAAAGGCTATAATGAGATGTTGTGTCACTACTAAGAGTCTCATTACTAGTCATTTTAGAAGAGTCACTATCAAATGTCATGAGGTCATCCTCTGGTGTTTTAAATTTGAGACCATGATTCTAATTGATAACTCCAACTGATAAGGGTTCTAAAATTCCCTACAGCTGTGGGCCAAGGCCTTTCCATATATAGTCAAGATGATCCATTATTTTGTTAGGGATAGGATAATTTGGATTCTAAAAACAATTAATAATGCCTTCAAAACATAACCAATATCCCTTGGTAAAATCCTCTTGATCTTTCTTTGGTGTAATTGTAGGTACAAAAACCATAGGAGGTTTTGGTTGTTTCTTCGTTGGTTGCCAAATATGATAAAGTTTGTTAGGAGTATAGGAAGTTTTAGGCTTACCAAATATTTTTAAGGTATTTTGGTAATTTTGAAATATGGAGGATGTCCTTTAGATGGTACATGGAAATGCCTACATCTTTAATAATAACCTACTTGCCCAGAGCTAAAGGAAATGGATCAGCTATATTGGAGGCTAGATCACCAGGGTTGATATAATTAGATAGAGATGGATGAGAAATGATAGATCTATTCTTATTTTCAATGAATTTAGAATCCAAACAATAGTTATAATTATGCAACTCTACTTTAAGATGTTTACAATATTGATATGGCTGCTGATCAGTGGAAATAGTAACCTTAATCCCATCATGGGAAAACTTAAGGCATTGGTGAAGAGTAGATGGAAATACCTTTACTTAATGGATCCAAGTATGACCAAGAAGTATGTTATAAGGAATCTCAATATCCATAATATGGAATAATGTGTGATGAGAAATAGACCCAACCATGACTAGTAACCAAATTATACCAAATGACTCCCTCTCAACATTATCATAAGCCTTGATTATAATAGTTTCTAGCTAAATGTCTTTATTCATGTATCCCAATCATCATACTAATTTAATAGATATGATGTTCATCCCTAAACCATTATCTATAAGAACCCACTTGATCTTGTGATCTACAATGATTATCTCAATGTATAGTGGGTTATTGTGGTTTGGGTCGATGGTGGCCATGTCTTTTTGATCAAATGTGATTTGTCAAAATGAAGACAAGTGTCCAACTAGGTTCTAAAACTGATCAAGGTTTATATCATTAGGCACAATAGACTCTTGCAAAAGTTTGTTGAAGATGGTTTGGTGGACATCATATGTCCACAAGAGTTCTAATATGGAAATTTGTGCAGGGGTTTTATCTAATTGATTTGTTAGACTATAAGGCCTTTTATTGTGGATTAAACTATTTTAGTCTTTGTTGGGATATTATTCAAATTTGGAACCATTGGAATAATGTTCTCATTGGGTTTTATGGAAGAAGTCGGTGAAGGGCCCTGGATGATAACTCATGAGCATCTAGTTATGACTACATGACCTAGAGATGGGAAAGAGTTATTATAATTAGAAGAGGAAGGCAAAGGGCCTTGGATGGTAACTCATGGGTGACTAATTGTATTGCTACAACTTCGGGTTAATGAGGAGCCTTTACAATTAGAATGAAGGTGTTTTTGTTTAGAATTAGTAACCCATGTAATTGGAGTTGAAACATGATTATGAAAACCTGATATGGTATTACTAGGGGGAGAGGATGTTGTCCCTATAATGATGGGTCTCATGTTGTGAGGAACATGAGATTGGACATGTGGTTTCATAAAAATAGTGATAATATGAGCTAAAAAAATATATCCCATAGTATTATTATAGTCATAAGGTATGTTGTTATAAAACACATTATTAGTATGGGCATTATCATCTTGATTATGCTCATTATAATTTTGACCTTGTTTTTGGTTTTGATTCTACCTCTATCCTTGATTTTGAGCATTTTGATTATTTCTTGGTGGTGGGGGATCATGTTGAGGAAATATGTCTTTATAGATTCCCATATCTTGATTTATGTCTTGATTAGGGGCCAACTTAATTTCTAGTTCACCACTTTTAATAAAGTCCTCAATAATATGTCATAATTGAATGCAATGATATACATCATGACGAGCAACATGATGAAATTTACACCATTCATTCTCCTTATACCAATCTAGTTTTGGTTGATCTTGAGGAAATGGCCTTGATACTTGCCATACAATTCAGTTAGCTTCAACGAGATTTTGTAACACTATTTCAACCAATTCTCCTAACTTTCTAAAGACTCTAAAATCATTAAGAAATGTCCTTCATGGAGGTTGTCTTTGTAAAGTAGGTAGTGGATTTGGGGGAGTTAATTATACATTTGGAGGAGGCATAGCCTAAACGATTTGTACCTATCTTGTTTCAGTTACCCCATTTCTAACCATATTCTTATTTTTGCTAAAGCCTTTAGGCTTATCCTACATAACTATTTGAATCAATGATTTAGTCTAATTAGATGCTTAACCTTGCATAAAAATCTTAACAAGGCCCTTAGTAATAAGATCCTTCTCAATTTGTAATCCTTTCTTAATAATTTCTTTAAATGAGTTAGCACAAGCTAACCAAAGATTATGCACAACTTCAAGATGCAAGTTCTATGCAAAGATATCAACCAACTATTTGTCTAGAAAGTTATGTTGAAACCAGCCTTCCAATGCTCTCCACCTTTGTAGATATGTAGAAGAAATTTCACCATCATGATTCTAGCTTTGCATAAGTCAACAATGATTAATTCATGTTCTATGTTATATGATAAATGGTTAACAAATTTTTTTGATAAGTTGTTCCAATTCACACTAATCCCTTGGGTAGTTTAAGTAGCCAATCAAGAGCTTGTCCCACTAAAATTCATGGAAATAGTCATAGTAAGTACTTGCTACTATGATAAACCGCTTGACATAAGACAAAGAATGCCTATATATGATCACGTGGATCTCTTTTTACTTTGTACTTGTCAAATTTGGGTGCCTAAAAATGAGGTGGAAAGGGGTTTTGGAGAATAAATAAATCAAATGGATATGGGCATATATCATTGAATTTGTACCTTTTGACTCTATTATTCATCTCCAATATTTGAACAATTTCCTTCATAGAATTCCATTCTTGCATGTTTGGTGCATTTATGGATTGAATAAGATGTTGTTAGGGTGGAATGTGTCCCTAGTTCTATTGTTGTTAGGGTGGAATGTGCCCTTGGTTTTGTTGTTGTTGGGGTGGAATGTGCCCCTAGTTTTGTGTGGATCTATAGGGAGTGTATACCTTTCAATCCATGACTTGGTTTTAAATTGTTCCTTGAGTTGACAACATAGGATATTGATTCTTGGATTGTAAAACATTCCCTGAATTTGGCTATTTCATACTTTGTTGATTTTGGAAATTTCTATGTTTATTTACCAATTTTTGTGTTGGTTTAAAATAACTAGCCAAATTATCTTGAGGGATTTACTCAATTTAAACTAAGTATTTGGGTTTTTGAGTTTGTAAAGTAACAAGAGGTTCTTGATGGTTGAAGAATGTATGTTCTGTGTCAAAAGGAACACTTTGTAAGGTCTCTTGTGACTTTAACTATTCATTTAGATTACCTTGATCCACTATGGTAATATCCTCATCCAATATTTGTTGCATACTTTCAACCACATTTCCTTGTTCTTTTGAAGCATCATTGTGAATTAAAGTGGCAACTAGGGAGTCAGTTAAATCTATGACAAGTTGATCTAAATATCATTGACTTATTATTTTGATCTTAACTAGAAGATTTATATTTGTGGTTTTGACTCTATTTTTATTTCTTTTCCTTTGTTAGAGGAAGAAGGTATGTCTATTCGTGCAAAATCTTGCTCTTGCCATCATTGTTCTCCTTCTCTAACTAAGGTATGCAATTATACTATAGGAAAGTTAGAAGGTAGTATAGCACCTAATTATATCAATCTAATAAAGGCTTCATCTTGTCTTTTTTGGGTTGATATTCATTTTTATCATCTTCAAATCTTACTATTGTGAGGATGTCATAAAAAATAATGGGGTTATCTTGACCATCATAAAATTGCTCATCTTCATAACTAAGGCTATAAGAGGCTTTACTATGATTGAACCTTTGAGTCATGTCTAAAAGAGTTTTTCTGTGTGTTTGACTAACTTTGGATGAATGAATATAAACCAAACAAAGTATGTTTTGTCTCTCTTTTAAACCAATAACCAAGGTACCAATGAGACTATAATGGAAGGTGGTTTGGAACCATGCACAATTAAAAGATTTGATTCATGAGTTTACTCAACCTTTGGTAAATTTGAAATTATATAAATCAGAAGAGGGTAAGGTAACTCAAATACCTAAGGTGAAAACTAGTACACCAAAGCCTAGATCTTTGTGATACGCTTGTACTATAAAAACTAGTTTCAACTTTGACATGTTGACCCTAAAAGTTTAGAGGAAAGCTCTCTAGATTACAAAGAAGATAAAATAGACTAAGCAACTCAAGATGTAAACACATACATAAATCACTAAGTATAAATCTAGGACCAAATAGGTAGCACAACATCACCACATGGTTCCAATAGGATAAGATATGTTCTAAGACTCAAAGTGTGAGTGATACACAAGATGGCTTGAGTCCACTAAGATGATAATGTGATTTTGAGTCTAATAAATGACCTTCAATCCAAATGGAAAATTGAACCCAAGTTAGAATAAGCTTAGCATGCAATTGGTGAACCCACTTTGACACACCAACCCTTAAAACTCAAAAAGGTTCAATTTCAAATGTGGATTATAAATGAAGGATTTAAAAAAAATGGGTAAAATATCTAGAATCAATTGGGTAGCATTACTACACCAAAGTAGATGACATGACACAAAGCTTTTGATAATAATTTGAATAAGAAAAAGATGAATTATTCAATTAGATAGTGTAATACCTCCCTTGCTCAAAAAAATTGAGGATAATGTGTTTTGGTTAAGTTCATTGAGTTAACAAGTAGTTTTAGACACAAATCAAGACCAAGTAAGCTAGTGACAAAAAAAAACCTCTTGAGTCTAAACTGATAAGGTATGGTAAAGTGGGGTCTACTAAATAGCAAGTTTTCAATCATTCTAGGGGAATCAATTACACAATGAATTTCATATCAAATGATGCAAAAGACAAGTACAAAAATTGGGTGACCATGGCATTGGCTAGTTATAAAAAGGTCTAGTCCTTTTTACAACCACTACATCTTACTATTCACTCAGTGTAGTGTGATGTCTAAGTGTAGATGTGTCCCATGTGTAACTCAAAAGGATTAAGTGAAGTCAATTATAGGAGATGAAACCCCATGTCAAAGCTTCCCTAAAGAAATTATGAGAGGTGATGAAGTCCCCCTCACAAGCCAAGTTTGTATAAAATAAAGAAAGCATAAAAAAGACTTTAGGGTCATTTTCAAGGTCACCCAAACTTTGATGACTTTTTGGGGAGTGCTTTAGATGACATTATTTCTATGCCGTGGACTAGGAAATTTGTAATAGGAATGGTACTTTTGATTCCAAGGGTTCTCTAAAGGGGAAAAATGGAAGAGAATACATGCAACATCCCTCTTTTTGCCAAACAAAGTCTAATTTAAACAACTAAGTTGAATACAAAAAGCTTGGAAAGGTGAGTTAATTTTTAAGCCCAAATGTAAAGGTGTGATGGCGTTCTTTTAACTCCTTGGTATTAGTTGTAACTCTGAAAACTAATGCTAAAAAAACTTACTTAAGCACTTTAAATGTTACTTTAAGCACCAAAATAATGTTCTTAATTCATTTTTAAGCATGTAAAAGGTGATCTAAACATGTTTTTAGCTAATTTATAACTTGGTCCTACAAAAAAAATGTTAGCATGTCCTTTATACTTGAAGCTATCTTGGGTTTGAAACAATAAACTTCAAACTTGGGTTTTTTACATAGTATAATTCTGATACCACACAGAACAATTCCACTACTTACAAGAAAATATCATGACTACAAGAGTTATGTTATTGTAACTTAACTACAGATGGTTTAGTCACAATATCATGACTCATTTATTCAATATTACTAATAATAGTAAAATCCCACTACCTAGTAAGTTGCAATATTATCTCTAACTGCTAGCGGTTAGACAATACCATGACTTGGTTAAGTAATCCTGCTAATAGCACGATAATCTCACTACTTAATTAATAGTTGTATTGTTAAAATTACACAAAAACATAGTTAGTCCAAAAATAAAACAAAAATATCTAAGCACAATACTACTAGTCTAATTTACAATACCACCACTTGTAGGATAATCCTGCTACTAACAGGGCAATAGCGTGACTATGTTCTTACAAAACTATGGCTTACAGAAAAACATTTTTTACATAATTTTTTCACTCTTTTTGGCTTTCCACTCCAATATTATATAATAAAAATATTAGTGAGTTGATTGAGGGAGCTTTGTGACCATTTTTATGAGGCTAGAAAGGTCCCACCAGGTGTGCCAAGATGTAGAGAGGATTACAAAGCAAGTTAGTCAAACATTAGTCTATAAATCATGAAAAATGAATAAAGAACTAACTAATCCTATCTATTCCTATGGGAATTACAAACAATATCAAGAAAAAAAATAAAGAAAGCAACATCATATTACCTACCCAAATGGATTCACCATACCCATGTGGCTCAAAGGCATGTTCTCCCTTGATCAAGCATCCTTGTCATTGTCAACAAAGGTGGCAAACTCCTCCAATGTCTCAAGAACACTCCATAAAACCTAGGCTCATGATTCCAAATAACTAAAATATCTTATCAATGAAGCTTATAACTAATTTAATGGTCTGTTGCAAAGGATTTTGGAGATAATTCTACATAATAACTTTGCATAAAACAAGCTCTTTTTTCATGTTTATGGCCTCTCTATTTATAAATTTTTGAGATAGGTCAAGATCAACCATGACCATCCATCTCAAGATTCAGATGTGTGGCCATGGATAATACTAATATTTATAATTAAACTCATAAATATCCTTAAGATAAATAACCATTAAAGAGGCATGGGAGGCATTAAATAGGCATGGGTGACCCATAATCTTGATATTTTATGCACTTATGGCTTAATGGATGACATCCCATAGATGATGTCATTAGGTGATGTAGTTATTCAAAATCAATTTCCAATAATGAGATATTCAAAAATATTTATGGAATTCTTATTTAAGATCTCAAATTAGATTAATTAGCTTAAGTAAGTTTAATTAAGTTAGTGCAATTCTTTGAAAATTGGTGCATAATTAATCAAAATGGTTAGAAAGTCATATTACTAGGTTATAATTTGATTGGAGAGGAACTGGAAGGTGATGTTAAATATGTTGGATCTATATCCCATTTAGGATGTTTCTAACACCAAATAAAAAAGGTACGTGATGTGTACCAATGAATTAGAAGAAAAGAGTGATCTAGAGCACTAAATGTTGAAATTGTCATTTTGACTTGAAATGATCTGATCAAAGTTAGCTAGCCCATAAAATGCATTGCCCTATTTAGGGATATTTTGACCTAAATTGTAAATTTTAAGTGACAAGTTAGAACCAGTTAGGGTGTTTTATGGATTTTGACCTAAAAAATGCATTTGAGTGCAATTCGAGTAAGATTGACAATTTCAACACAAATGGTGTTAGAAATTGGATGTCTACACTAACTTGATGATGCAATATAATATCTTGAGAGGTTTTGGTATAGTGTGAGAAACTAATAAAGGTTATGGTTAAGTGGGTGATCAAATTATGAAGGAGGATAAAAACCTCATGACCCTACCACATGTCACTTTCAAGCTTTTGAAACACTTTAAATAAGTTTTAAGGTGAATTTAGTGATTTTGAGGAAAGGCCTATAACTGCAAGTGAAGGATCTAGTAGGCTTTCATGGTGTTTAAGAACTTAGGGGCATGAATTAGGTTTTCAAAAAGTCTTATGGATTATAACAATTCAAAATGAAGCCTAGAGAAGCTATTATGCCAAAAAGACCCCCAAAAGTGCATTAGATGACTTAAGGGTCCTCAAAATAGAAATTTTAAGTGAAAAAGTAACTTTTGAGGAAGTAAAATTGATTTTTTATTCTTCCCACCTAATTATTTCATGTTTTACCCTTTTAGACATGTTTAATTCCATTTTAAGTCATTTTGGAGTGGAGGAGAGGAGTTTGGGAGTAAAAGGATGCATTTTGGAGCCATTTAGATCTTTGATAGATTAGGTTTTTGAAGGATTTGATTTATGAATGGGATTAGATATCATATTAAATCATTAATGGTGTCCCTAATAGCCAATCATAGTCCCCTTAAATTATATTCCATCATAAGAACCAGTAGAGGTAAGGAAAACCTATTGGCTGCAAACTAGGCATGAAATAGGTTTTCTACCATTAATGGAGGTCTAAGCATTTAATAAGGTTTAAATAAGGAATTAAAGGTAATTTAAATAATAAAACATATCTCCTAAGTGTTTTATTACATAGGTAGGCTTTTGGTTCTTCATGCTAAGGAAAATCCATTTTGGGTAGTTTTAGATAGCTCTAGGAGAGCCTTAGGGCTTCACTAAATATGATCAGGAGAGAGAAAGTTGGGACAAAATATTATATAAAGTGATAGGTAACCTAATATAATTACAATTTGTGGTATTGGTGGTCAGACTTATCTTCCCATATTTATGAATAATCACTAACAATTTAGGGGTGTCTAAATAACCTACTCATCCAAATACGGTCTAGGTTTTCTTATGTTGATTCTCTTTAGAGTTCAATGAGAAATAATGGTTTTACGAGAGTCATGAAAGGGTAAAATATGATATATTATAGTCATTTTCATAAACTAACTCATTCTAGGAAGGTACTTATGGCATAAAACCTATTTTCTTTTTTTGTCCTTGTAAATGGCCTATTTGATCAGTTTAAGAGTAGAACTTGAGCTATAGGGATAATGTACCTAATCCTCATTATTCCAAATCAACTTAAAAAAATTATCTTTCTCATAAATTATTAGTAGTTCATCAAAGCCTTGATAGGCCAAACAATCATGTTGCTAGTTAGAACTCCAATGGAGTTGCATGCAAGTTTATCAAATACATAGGTTTTCCTTTCCTATAGTGGTTTCAAAAGAAAGTGGATATGATTTTTGAACCTCTAATATTTCATGTAAATCACATATCTTCCAAAATATCAATCTCAAAAAGCTAGCATCAATGGAGTGGTAGTTAAGAAATGTACCATATAGTCAATTCCCTACAAGTTCCATCTACAGCCATGATGTATGAATAATTTAATCACATCCATGGAGGTGTAATGAAGTTTCTAAGGAGGTTGATCATGTTATTGTATAATGAATAATAAAACCAATCATGGGGAGATGATCTCAAGTGATATATGTAAATTGTGATGACCATACCTCTATACACATAGTCATATTCTATTAATGAGCACCTACAAGTGCTATAGAGAAGATCAATCATGTTCAAAAGGAGAAATTGCCTAGTTTCAAGAACTTCATGGTTGAGAGGTTTTGTTTTAAGGAGGTGAAAAGGTCCAAGATAAACCATAGGTAAGATTCTATGTACATTGCCGATATCCACACTCATTGCCTTATCTACAATATCAATGAGTACCTACAGGTGCTATAGACAAGAGGCTAATCACATTGGTTGAATACATGAGGGTTAGATTTGAATATTTCAAGGAGGGGAGAATAAATTGAAAGACCTTTAAATTTTTTTGTAACCCTTCCAATGCTCATACACCATTCATAATGATTATCACCTTCATTGCCCTATATGTAAATATATACACACCTACAAGGGGCCCTCCCACATAAATTTGAGATGCTTTATTAAGGCTATTTGACAAGATTTGATACTTTAATGAGGTTTTTATGTGTTTAAAATGACATGACAATAATTTTGGAAGCTAAATGTGGTAGGTAGGTTGGAATAAGTTATTTGAATTTTGAAGGGATTATGTTTAGGGACAAGTTCCCTAAAACACCAAAATATAGGTCCTAGATCTTTTTGATGATGTTAAATAGGAATGTTGTAGGGATTATTAAGAAATAAAAGTGAATCCATCTTGTAGCCCTATATTATGGGAAGAACCTTGAAAAAATGAATGGGTGGGTGACTAGAGGAAAATGGTGTTTGAGGACTTCAAAATCATACATTTGTTCATTGTAGAAAGGTAGTGTTTACTATAGTCTTCAATTTACAATTGACCTTATGGTCCAAATAATCATGAAGGAGTATATATATTCAACATAGGTGATTGAATTGAGTTAAGGAACACACTAATGGTTTAATGATATTGAGAGGTTGGAATACTAGTTCTTGACCTCACCATTACCTACAGGTATGCTTTATCCTAAAAAAATCTTACCTATAGCTGACTATAGGTGATTACTTACAAGATCATAGAGAATTAGACATGGACACATGGAAATAATAACATCCACATGTTATAAATGTTTACAAAAGGATCCATATATGTTAAACACAAGTTTTATAGATTGAATATCACCTACATGATCCCTTTTTTCCCTCAACAGGGTCAACTATAATTGAATGTGTAGGCAGTGACTTAAATGTATGATTATCTCAAGGTTGAAAAAACATGAATATGAATTTAATAAGTATAGATGAATTTCACATGATATTTTAAGGCTCTAGATGGTTTTTAAACATTGTGACCAAAGCTCTAACCATATAGGTACCACCTAGAGGCACCTCCTTCAAAACAAGAAAATACAAAACATAGTCTATCAGTCTACCTAGTCAAGAAATGATCAAGGAATCTTGAGTTAGCAATGAAAAATGGTAATTAATCATGGATAATACTTCCTCATAGTTTATTGTGACTATCTCATGATTCTTACAACATGGAAACAATGTAGATAAAGGTTCTAATAATATAACCTATAGCCCTAAAGACACTTACAACCACCTTTTGTTTGAGATAGTAAATTTGGGTTTCAAAATGGATTTAGGTTTGTTTGATAAAAATATAATAATTAAATAATAATAAATTCCTAAGGTGGATTAAATGATAGTGTGGAAAACCAATGAGAGAATTGGTTTTCATCATGGAGGACTATGTTGAAACTTTGGAGGTGGTGATTGAAAGTAAGAAATGAGGTTCATGTAAAGGAATAGAAAGTGTGTAAAAAAGGTTTTTTTGATGATTTAAGGAAGTATGAATTTCATTCAAGGATTTATTACCTTTCACCAAGGTTTGAAACCTTTTAAATAAGACTGAGAACATCTTTCTTCTCCCTAAGTATTAAATATGACTATATATTGCTTATTTCTTGTATACTCTAACAAGATTCTTATTTTAAAAGAGGATAAGAGAGATAAAGTGGTAAAAAAATGGTTTTAATATATGTGTGGGGTCATGATATAGGTAATTAACCTTTCACTGAATTAATAAAGTCTCTAAAACTCTCACAAAGCAATTACTAGTGCTCTCAGTCTTGAACATGGGTTCAATACCCCTAAATTAGGGTTTTGATCATATTACAAGTTTCAACCATAAAAATAAGCCCAAATTTTTTATTATTGTGTGATTTTAGTTTTTTTAAGATAATAAAAAACTTTTAGACCTGTAAGGTCTTAGGTATATGGAATATAGAGGACTAAGTTGTAACTAGGCTCAAATAGGCCTAATTGGGAAGTTTTAGTGCTAGAAAAGTGACTAAAACTTAGAATCTAACCATGAAAATTGAAATTAAAGTGTAAATAAATAAATTTTATCTTAATATACCATTATATTCTCTTGATTATTTTTAATTTTTCCATATGAGGTAAAAAAAATAAGGGCAACAAGCCTTAAAAGACCTTTGTGAGCCTTGTGTGTGGAATGGAAAGGTGAATTGTGTTTGGGAACATATAAGAGGTTGGAAAAGATGTGAATTGAAATTATAAGGGTGTATACCAAATAATAGTTATCCCTTGAGACCTATATCATCAATTCGTGCTTGCGACCTAAGGAGGGTAGCCTAGCAAGAAGCTAATGAAAGCAAGAGAGGAAATTTGGGAAATGGAATGAATGTTATGATTTTATAAATGAATGTAAGTGTCATGAATGAGGTAAATATAGTCAATATCTACCTAAAACATAAAAATAGTAGGTATATATTGAAGGAGGATCTTAAGTTAAGGAATAAGAGTAAGACTAGGTGGGGCTTCATTGAGGTTATGACTCTAAAGGAAACTAATAAAGGGAATTGGTTTTCATCATGAATGAATGTGTTCAAGTTTTATAAATGATAAATGGAGGAAAGACCATAGATAATAGGCTTGTAAAAAGGTTTAATAGTTGAGAAGAGTCATGAGAATCATGTTTAAGGCATTATATTGGTAGTCAAAATTGAGAAATCATCCTTAGATTGAAGAACTCAGTTTAGGGATAAATTCCCCAAAAGCTCTAAAATAGATCCCTAGACACTTTTGGTGATGCCATATAAATTTTTTTCAAGGAGTCTTTGTGAACCTAGGTTCATCTATCTTGTAGCTTTTATGAAGGATAAAAACCTTGTAAAAGTGAGTGGGTGTGTGACTAGAGGAAGGTGATATTTGAAGTCCTCCATTCTTGGTATTTGTTCACTATAAATATTTAGTGTTGTCTATAATTATAAACCCCAAAGGACCTTTACAATCCAAAATTTCAATATATGAGCATGTACATGTATGACAAGTAGTCCTGTAAGGGTAAATAATATACTAGTAATTCAAAGGTCATCAAAGAAGGTTTGAGGATAATAAGGTGTACCTACATCCCTAAATACACCTACAGGTCCACGCATTTTCAAGGAGGACCAGCTAGTAGTAAGAAGGACATTTTAAGGCTCAAAGAGGCTAATGTGATCATCAAGAGACAATCAATAACATTAGGCTAGTAATCTCATGAGGTAAAAAGGGAAAAAACATTCAAGTTTCAAGGAAGGCTCAATAGGAGAACAAGGGAAACCTATAACCATCAAAATAGAGACCTAAAATAGTTCAAAGAGGGAGACATAGTCATGAAGTCAAGGTTATCAATGGTGGATTTTTTTAGCCAAAGCAAGGTAATTTTGATAGATGGTGAGATGAATTAAGGAGGTGATGAGATGGTGCCATAAAAACTCATGTTAAACTCAGTATTTTCACCTCATCTAAGCCACCTACAGCCATACTAATGCCAAAACCCCTCATACAGTCATATACCTAAGGTGGAGAAGCTAAATATCTTATATTTATGGGGGGAAAAATTTAGATGTTTTATTTAATTAAATGAAAAATTAACAATCAAGACCTTCATCAAATCTACTAAGAAACATTTCCAACCTTAGAAGGAGATAATATATGCCTTTATATGGAGATTGACTATGTGAGGCTTAAATACCTTGCTAAGAGGTTAGAACATGCTAGAGGAAGGGTGAATGGTGGTTTCCAATGGATTAAAAATCTTTATGGGGTTAAATAGGGGTGAATTAGAACAAATAATCCTTTTTCTCATAGCATAAATCTCTAGTTATTATTGGCATGTAGTCATATGAGGTATTTGAAGAGGTACAAAGGTCAAGAAGAGGAGACATTGAGGATTGTGATATAGAAAATGAAGGGTGAAATCATGAAAATATATTTTCATGACATATTCAAAGAACATTAAACTTTTTATATTTAAAACCAAGTTAAAAAGGAGGAAAACTCAGTTGTGAAATTTGACCAAGCAAGCACATATCACTAGTTTTTGGCAAAATGGCCTACAAGCCAAAATATGCATGATCTAATCATGAAATTTTGTGAATAGGATAATTATTACCTATTATACCTATTAAAAATATTTTGAGGTTTATTTAAAATGTTAAATATTCACTATTTTAGTACAATCAAACCTATATCTAATCATGGTCAACATTAGAGCCTACCTTGGAGGAATTAGACATTTTAGGGCATCTAAAGGTCAAGTCAAAGCAAAAAATTTGGTAAAAATTGTATCCATATCATGAAAAAACATTCCATGAAATAATAAATGTACTATAAAGAGTGAAAATACCCAGTATTATTACAAATACCTCTTATATTCAAGGAGGCAACCATTAGAGGCTAGTTGAAGTTTTATCAATTTTGGGTGATAATGAGTACTTTAAACCTTTAAAATTTATTAAAATGGTATAATATGATGTTATAAACCTATATTTTCCTATATAATGGATAAAATTCATGGGTTTAAATAAAAATTTTGAAGAAAGATGAGTTTAGGCATGGAGGAACCATACAAGCAACTCAAGGTAAATTATGGTAAAAAGGGTTTACAAGAAAAAGGATGAATAAAAAGACTTAAAAATTTGTATTATTGGTAATAATGACATATTATACATATAAATAATCTCATTAAGGTCATATGACAAGTGTAAGTGCCTATTATTTATACACAATCCCCTTTATGTCTTATAATGGTCACCATTATTGCAGGCACACTTTTTAGAGTTTTAAGGTGTGGTTGATGGTTAAAAGATTATGTAATTATTTTAAAATAATTTTAATATGGTTTTAATAACATTAATAACTTTTAAAGAGTGTTCACACTCCAAACTTCATTCAAACCATGCAGGTTAGCTCAAAATCCCACAGGCAGTCTTAAAGGGATAAGGAACAAAGTTGGTTTTTTATCATTTGAAAAGGTGTTATGATATGTTTCAGGTGCCATGAATATTTTTTCATGAAAATAATATTACTGGAAAGTCCAATTTTGTCCTTTGTATGAATTCAAGTTTTTAAGGCCTAAGACACCTAGTTTTAGACCTTTTTTAGATGCTCATATATTTCATACTATGAAATGTTGGGCCAAGTTATTATATTATGTTTTGAATACCCATATGTAAATTAAATTAATTTTGGATTGAGTTTGGTTTTGGGCCTGAGTTTTATGAACAATCGTTAAGAGTGTAAGCATGTCCAAAATGCTTACAAACCCTACAAGCAATTATCTTTACGTATGTATCATTTCATACTATTTACATGAGAGCACAATATTTTTAGGTGTGTTTAAGGGGTATATGTAATAAATATCAATGGAAATAAGTGGTATAATATAGGTACACATTATATGAATAAATGTCTTGAAAGCGAGCTCGTCTAGGTTGCCAAAGGAGATTTTTGACAATTTTGTTTTTTTGGACTCATAGGTCCATAAAATGGCATATAATCACTATAAATCACCAATAATATGTATATTAATCCCTCCATATCTTAACCAACCTATTTTTTAGAAGAATCTAGCACGTTTGGGTGATTAGGAGGCCCAAAATGGCTCAAAAATGCTTATTTTTGTAGGTCTTCAAAGAGAGAAATGGTCTAAAGCCATGGAAGAGGCATAATTAGACATAAAACATCATTATATGGCACTTTGATCTATTAAAAATGGTTTATATTATGATTTGCTAAGCTAAAGGGTCAAAAACCCAGTTGTTTTGACATTTTGTACATTATTACATGTTTAATAGTGATTTTCGTCATTGTTATAGGTATTAAATGTTGTCCAAATATTAATTTTCTCCCTCATATGCATGAAATATATGTTAGTAAGTATTTTAAATGTCTAAAATTGGTCTTTAGGGTGATAAATGGCCTTGGGAGTAGGTTTTAGGGTAGCTAGTTAAGGGTGGCTCAAGCTTGTGACCTCCATCAATGGGGTCTATGAGAGTTGAAGGTTTCATGGAGTTTATTGTAGGTTGGAGGAGTAAATTAAAGTTTAAAATAGAATATAGCCTCAAAAATAAAACACAAAAGATAACCTATATGGTTAGTTAAGCATCATATGCCAAGTTTACTAACCATTTGACACAAGCTTCTAGAAGTGCAAGTGAAAGGGGGGTGTAGAAGTCAGAGGAGAAGTTTTCAGGTTGGGGAGAGAAAGTGGAGCATTCAATGAGTTTTCAAATTATTTGGAGACTTTTCCCTTTTGAGTGGATCATGACATCATCATCCTCAAAAGTTTCTATCTTCTAGTGTGTTTCTAAGCCAATGAGAGGGCTTGAAGGCTATTTGGACTAATGAGGGTTATTTTGTTGAGGAATGATTATTTATAATTGATCCAAAGGTGGTTGAGACTCCATGAAATGTGTTTGTGTCTCATTTATTGAATTTTTTTTGCTTGCTTCTTCTCTCTTCTTCCCTTTTTCTCCTATATCTCCCATGTCTCCCCCATTTTTGTAAATCATTCTCATTTGACAAGTAAAAACTCTATCAATTTTTTTTAAGATATACATTTTGAAGTAATAAAGATCATTTTTCACCCATATCTTACCTCTAAATTATGTTTAACAAGCTTGTGTATGATGGCATTATGAAGAAGTGTTCTTTTATGTTGATTGTCCTTCTTTCTTGCCTCTTTTTAGGTGTTTTCAAGTTAGTTATAGGTATTAAATTGAGATATTTACATCATTAATGGATGATTGGTGTGAGTTTTTGAACTCCTATTTGCTTTATTTATTGTTTGGTGATCCTAGTTTAAGAAAAACTTATGCAAATTAGCTAGTTTGTGAGGTTGTGTGAGCAAAAATTGTCTTGTACTTAGTATTTATTTCAAATATATGTGAGTGTCAATTAATATGGTGTATCACCATTTTAGTTTTATTAGTTATCTTATACCCCCTTTCCATATATTTTATAAGTATTAGTTTAGGTGATCTACCAAGAGGAAGTCAACCTTCTCCAAAGGTTCAACCTCACTACATGATACCCACAGCTTGAGGTTGTTACAATATTGTAGCTAGAAGTGAGAGAGCCTAAAGAAATCTCCCAAAAGGGTGAAATTATACACTGAATTTTTTTTTGGCATGCCTAATGGGACACTTTCAAAAAATATTGGTCAATTTTGATGATGGTTTGATCAATTTTCAATGGTTATAACTTTCATCTTTTAGTATCTAGTGATTCTAAAGAATACTCAACATTCTAGTGGCAGAACAGTACCTATATTTCATGCCAAAGGTGACTAAAAGATCAAATTATATAGGTATTCCTTTTGAATTTTTTGAATTACCTTTAAACTTAGAAAAAAGGTTAATATTTAATAACACTCATCCCTACAAAGTAAATCTTCCTCCTAAATGATTTTCCAAGTTTACCTCTACAAGAAGATCTTTGTTGGGTCCTTTCACTACAATGGATACCCCTAGAGCTTTGATTTTTATGGCCTACAATGGTAAAATTCCTATGGAAATAGATTAGTATGACCCTATCCTATTGTCAACCCTTAAAAGTTTTTCTTAATTCATGGGAGACCAATCTACAACCCCTTTTAAGCACCTCAAAGATATAGCCAACTTTTGAAATAGTCATGACATCAATGACAAAAATGTGGCTATTAGGTTATTGGACATCTCTTTCAAGGGTGAGGCCCTAGAATAGTATAGAAAACTTACTTATAATTTCATCACATCATGGGATTAGTTAGGAGATGCTTTGTGAAAAAGGTTTTAAGACAAGAGTGACCACTTGTCACTTGCTAAACAACTAACTACAATCAAGTGGGCTCCTCATGAGTTTATGCAAGATTTCAATACCAAGTTTTAAAATACATGTAAAATGATTCCAATGTATATTATTCCTACTCCTAACTATGCTTTACTTTACTATTTTAAATCTCTCAATAGTTATATTACTATAATGATTCAATCTATGGGAGGAAACACACTATGAGATGCTTATGAGGCCTTATCAGGGCAAAAAATAGTCTAGTACAAGATGGAAAGATTACACCTAGGTAACCAATGTCTTTTTTATAATATTTAACCACCTCATATTTCTATTCCTCCATTTTATACCATTCCATCTATGCCAACACTTGTTACCATACCTACACTAAGTAGGAAAAGGCTTCAACTAGTCAATCTAGTGACTCTTAAGCACACAAGAACTTCTAAGAACTTAATAGAATGTTTTAATTTTTGGGAAATGAATTGGTGAATGTGAAAAAGTAGAAATAACAATTCAATAGGCCTTATCAAGATTCATATCAGCCCCAACAATCTTATTGTTGACCAAATTTGACTTTTTAGTCAAATTAGGGTACCTATAGGTAAAAACTTGACTTTCTAGGTCTATAGGGGGTGTAATATGAGTGTAATTACGTTTATTATATGTTAATTAATCTTAAATAATGTTATATTGGCCTTGGTCAATTAGTTTTTATGTCCATTAATCATTTTGGGTCATTTTAGGGGTCAAAAAGGAGCATTTAATGCTTTGTATAGGTTTCTTGGAAAATGTGAAGGTTTAAAAATATGATGTCATGCCCCATGTGTCCACTTAAGTCTTAATCAATTGAAATAATTGAAATGTGGTAGGTTATGTAGAATAAAGGGTTATTTTCTTGAAGAAAAGAGGAGTTTGGCACTTGTACGACTACCTTGGGAAGTGTGCCATATGGAAAATGGTTAGGAAGTTCCATTTCAGCTTCCCCAAGCTCATTTACATTTTTTTTTTGATCTTAAAGTTCCTTTTATTTCTCAAAACCATTTTACTCCCTTTTTACCCTTCTTATCAAACAAAAGTGGCTTGCAAGTTTTTTCATGGTACAGATAGATCAAGAGGTTTCAACTCAATTCTTTAGGTTTTAGTAAACTTAGATACCTTCATTTTAATATAAGGATTTTGAATATTGATCAATTGTGCCTTATGAACCATTATTAACAAGTTAACTATGCAAATCTACATGCTAATATGTTTACCCTATAGGCTTTGCCTTGGTTTGGAAGATTCTATACAATATAGATAATGATGTTGGTTCTAAATGATGTTGACCTACTCCTCAAATTTTCCTCATGATTTGTTTCATGTTTTAATTTTATTTTATGACTAAATCATCTCATGTTGGTAGATTAATCTCATTTAGATGATAGGCAAGTTTCCACTATCTGTAGAGTTTATCATGCTTTGGGAATAGTACCAGAGAGTTGTGATAGGACCATCATCATGTATCCATGTCATATTTGAGCTTCTCCCTTCATTTTTTAGTTTTGAAAAATCATGCTTGGATCAAGTTTTTAGTCTTTCTATGCTCACTGCCAATCTTTTACTTAAGTTCATTTGCAGTCATGGTAAACACATATGTAGAATCTCCTTAGCATGCCCATGAAGGTGTTTTAGAAGTATGATGACGATCAAAATATTATAAAATCAAGAAAATCAAATACAAATCCTCCACTTTGCATAAGAATGGATTGTGTTTATGCTTCAGTCATACACATAGTTCATAATGCATCTACATGTGTTTCATTAGGAAATATCACATTGAGCAGAGGTTGTGAAAACTAGTTTCAAGATACTTATGAAGATAAGCACTAGTTTGGAAGATTGGTCAGGATCCAAGTCTACTCATAAGGTCAAAACATTCATATTGTCTATCCCATTACCACTATATAAACTCAATCTTCCATTAAGCATCACCTCTAGGGGCCTTCATAGGAGTTTCATGTGTGAAATAAAGGGTTGAAAATTATTTTAAACATTTTAAATTATTAATTATGAATTTGAAATAATTTTAAGAGACCTATAGTTGATCCTAAACACCTAAACCTTATCTACTACCTGCAATCTTCATATATTGCCTGCACTGTGGGATGATCACCTAGAGGAGATATTAATAAAGAGTTGAAGACCCCTTTTGGAGGTGTTGAAATAAATGACAAAGCTCATATTAAGACCTCAAAAGTTTTATGGGGTCCTAACATATATATTTAGAGTGATAGACAGTTAGACAATTTAAAAATCAATCTCCAAGGACTATTTCAGACCCTTTGTCCCTAAAAAGGTAAAATAGAGGGTAAGGGACTTATTGTGAATACCATAAAGCATGGTGGTCAAGGGTTTTAGGACATATATATATATAGGTGGGTTTTGTTTCCCCTACATATAATAGGTCCCTTAAAAACATGAAATTAAAAATGCCAATACAAGGTGGGAGTTGCTAACCCTCAAAGTGGCTTTAAAAACATTGAATTCTTTCAATATTATCTATAATCCTATGACCAAAAAGAGACCTTATTCACCAAGGTTAAAAATTTAAAATTTATATCATGTTTATAATGGTTAATGGGACATTAATTGAGATAATATATCATCATAAGGATATGTAAAGGTGTGTTTTAGACTCCCATACCCACCTACAATCCATATTGAGGCTTGAATTAACACCTACAATTGGGATGAAGGTTAGTGTCTCAGTCAAGGTATTTGATGGTGTCTTAAGCCATCCAAATTTAATATAAGGTGGATGATAATGAAAATATTTTTTTGGTGACCAAATAAGTGTTCAAGGGAGGACTACACATATCATAATCATCTTATTTGAATCCCAATAAAGCCTATAGGCAGGGGTGTCTTAGTTGTAGGTAGTGGAGGGCTTAACTGTGACAAAAGGTGTAAGTTGAAGGCCAAATGGGAGATTGTATTGATAATAAAAGAATGTGACCAAATTATTCAATTCCATGATGACTTAAAAAAACTTTTTAATAAGTGAGTAAACCTACATAGGATTCTTGAACCCCTATATACACCTACTGGTGTGTGTAGTCATGACTAGATAATGAACAATTTTGAGGAGAAAAGGCATTGGAAGTGTATATGGAAGTAAATAATGGGTCAAAAAAATTATAAATTAATATGTAATAATTTATTAAATACTTATTAAATTATCCAAATCTAAATTTAAGATAATAACAACTATAGGTGTCCATCCCATGCACAAAAGAACACAGTTAGGGTTTGGCACATAGTTTAAGAGCTCAAGGTGTATGAGGGTATAGGTGAAAACCTAGTAAGATGAATGGATTTGAGATATATAATTTTTTTTATAGAATCCATATAAGATCCTATCATGTGAAAATAAGTATAGAAAGGATACCAATATTGCAACATACATTCCACTTTAAGAAACCTACATAGTCTACACTCTAAGAGGTTTGTCTTGGAAATTGAGGAGATTTGAGGATATAAAAATCTAAAAAAGGGATAAAATTTGGTAAAAAACATGTATATGAGCTGAGGAATATCCTAAAACACTAAATTATTATGATAAAATAGGGAAAGTTCCCTATGTTTTGTCTCAGATAGAGGGCACTTTTTCCAGGCATGAAACCTACAAATCTTGAGAGATGGGTAAGAAGATGAAGGTAGAAGATACATGTAACTTTAAAAAAGGTTTTTGAGGTTGAATAAAACCTAAAAATATATAAAATACCAATCACATAAGTATATATCTAAATAATATGGCCTAAACCCTTAGAGGTGCAGTTAGGCCTAAAGGCAAGATTAAGGCCTAGAGGCCAAAAGGAGAATAACCTTAAGGGGTCAAAATGCTCAGAAACCCTTCCAAAACCCTTACAGAGACTCAATTGGGAAAAAAATCTTGGAAAGATAATATAATGGACTAGTTTTACTATAATATTGATTGGATGTTTTATAATACTCCCTCAAGCTCCCTCACATGCTTTTTTTATATACAGACTTGTATGGATGGTGGCAACAATAGGGATTTTATCACTATTTTATGTGTTTTAAAGGTTGTAATAGATTTAAATAAATGAAAATAAAATGTATGGAAATATTAATACTTAATATAACTCCCCATATGAATATAATACCTTGAAAAAAACTCTTAAGTGTCAAAACTAGGTGATTCAACTCAGCCAGACAAGTTAGTGAAAGGTGTGAAAACTTCAAGGGAATGTATTTTTAAGGTGTCTCTGATGCTTATAAGTAAATTTTGGGAATTTAACCATTTAATTAACTGAATTTTATGTATTTTCATGAGAAAATTATTCCAATTTTGAGGCCAAGTGTGTAGGGTGCATATAAGAGTAGTTTTATAGATAACAAACGATGATTTCTCCTTTCCAGGTGATTCTAGATGACCAAGTATAAAAAAAATGAATGGAGATGTAGGTATAATTTAATTAAAACTAATTACAATAATTTTACCTTATAATAATAATTTTTGAGGAATTCAAATAGGGATAATCATTCAGGTAGTTTTTTTGAGCCAGAATGGGGAGTTTCTTGCCACTTTTCATGAGGTTTAAGACTAGGATTGAAATTTATACCTATATTATCTTTCATGGTTCATCCCATACCCTCTCCACATGAATAATTAACTCCTTGTATCATATTTGAAGGTTTCCTTATGACCCTTGGACTTCTCTATTCTCCTTTCTCTCTCAAGTTCTATAAGAACTAGCCATTTTGGCCATTATATAGATGTTCCACCAAAGTATGGAAAATACCTAATCAAATGTATAAATTTTGATAAATAATAATAATTATTTTAACCTCATTCATTAATTTTATTATTTTGTTCATTTTGAATGTTTTATTTTTCATAAGTGAAGACTATGGATTCCTTAGCATGTTATTTCATTTTATCATCTATTTATAGTTGAAAAGTTTCTTCTTACAGGGCATGTGAAGTGTTATATGAAATGTATAAGATTTAGTGAATTATAATATTAATTATTTCTCTCATATTACTCTTTTCTATTCCTCCTAGATTTTCACATGCATCCATAACCTCACAATGTAACATCGGTGTGAGAAGATGAAGATTGGAGAAGTGTATATTTAGTTTATCCTTTGATTCCTAGTGTAACATGCATAGGGTTGGATGTCATCATGTTATTTGGTGTATCACCTCCCTTATATTAGTTTTATTTCAATTATATCTCTCCCTTTTCACCCCCAATTTTATTAATAATTGCAATCCAAAGTGGTACATCAAGGGAACTAACCATATCTAGAGATTCACCTCATTCCTTAGGCTGCCCACAAGCCTAAAGGTGATTACATTATGCCACTTGGATGAGGAGATATTTTCATCTCCTCAAAGGGTCAAAATAATAGTGACAATAGTTTTTTTCATGCCCGTTGGGACTCATGGTCTAAGAAGTTGAGATATTTTTGGTGTTGTCTCTCAACAATCAACCTTTAGAGGCATCTATCAAAGCATCAATGATGACTCCAAAGATAGATCAATTGGTCAAGCATCCCAAGTATTCATTTTGAAGATTTATGATATACATTCCTTATGTCCTTGCATCTTAATGAAGTTTTCATGGCTGAATTTTATGTTGATATTTGTCTTACACAAGTTGGTGAGTATTTTCAAGCTTGTCCCATTTGCTATCAATATGAAAATGTTCTTAGTTATCCCATTCAGGAAGTATATCAGTCCTAAAATATACCTTGATATGAAAAATATTTTAACCCTCAATATTCTTATCAAAGTGGATATAAATCCTATGAGCCATGTCAGGCATATATCCCTTAATTTACATCTCCATGTGGACACCATGTTGTTAGATAATTGGATGAGAATGGCTACCAAGAAACACCCCTCTATCAGCCTCAATATGAGCCATATCATTCATACTATCAAGTATATCATCCTCAAGAGAATTAATATGATTATTTTCATATGAAACCAAGTGTTTTCATGGATTTTACACAAAATTACCATTGGCAAGATGTAGCTCCTACTCATGTAGATGCTACTCCTCCTAATCAGCCCAATAATTAACTTCCATATGAGCTCACTAGTGCTTTCCTCTTTTCCAAACCCATTTATAATACTTGTCCTTCATCCCACACTCCATTTCCAACTCCTTCATATTACACTACATCTCATACTCCATCTCCTTTACCTCAAATCCATGAGCCTATCAATCAACCTTTCCTTCTAAAAAAGGAACCTATCTTGAGAGAAGCAAGTAAAGAAGAACAAATTCAATTCATGGCTGATAAAAAGGCTCTCATGAGTGATTATGAGGAATAAATCACCATAAGGACTCCCCTTGGTGAACAAAAGGACATCCAACTAGCCAATGTATCTATATTGGAAGGAATGTGTGTTCATGAAGAAACCCATACACTTCACCCTCAATCTGATTTTGAGTTTTATGTGATACCTCCACTAACTATTTCATCTTGTCCTCACCCTATCACTCTTTGTCTTGATCTACTTGTGGTATGGGAACATAAGGAGGATCAACTAGTTGATAAAAAAAGAGAACTCTTTCTTGAAGAAAAGCTACCTCCTTGGTAACCTCATTGGGTGAGGTCACATGATTTCAAGATGCCTAGTCTTGGCATTACTATGAAGGAAAAAGAGATGGAGGCTATTAAAGTGATTTATGAAGACTCTAAAAATGATCAAAAGGTTTTAGATGATCATCTCAAACATGAATTCAAATGTACCATCAAGAATGAAAATCAAGTCATGTCTCAAGAAGTGGTAGTCATAGGAGAGTTTCATGAGACCAAGATAGAGGAAATAGTTCTTGAAGATGGCATCCATGAATAAGAAGATTTATGGAAAAGTTTCAATACCATTTTCAAATAATTTGATGAGTTGTGTAAAGATTATCCTTCTCCAAAATATTGAACACCTGATGATAAGCTTGTTGATGAGTTTAAACATGATATTGAGTGTTCAAAGAAACATAAAGTGGAAGTTCTTTCTACTAGTTAGGAACCTGTTGTCATGAAGTTACTTGGTGATGATAGTATACAAGAAGTTGTTGACAAGGATGATTGATAACTATAAATTGATCTCTTTTAAGAGATTTAAGAACTTTGACAAGTTGAGTGTCAAGTGCATGGCAAGGTAAATAAAGAATCTTCCATGAAGGACAATGATCAAGATTGGATAGAATTTGCAAAGCTCCTTGATGAGATAGAAGAACTTACAGTTGAGAGGAGGCCTAATCTTATTGAAAACACTATGGAGGACAAGAAGGTATGAATTTTTGAATCATCATTTAAAGTTACAATTGAGGATCCATATAATAAGGTTCAAGATGTTTGGATGCAAGGGAAATCCTTTTACATTGCAGACCTATTTGAAGATGGTCTACATGAGAGAATGGTAATTTAAGTGCCAAGGAATAGGTATAATCCACAAAACATATAATCCAAGGAGAAACATGCTTTGAACCATGTTCCATCTCATGAATAAGGTGATGCTTAAAACTTCCACTGTGATCTAGGGGGAGGCATGCTCATTGTAGTTGTACATAGTAATTTTTTATTTTCTTTTCCTAAGTGTCTTGAGCACATGTGTGTGTTTTCTTTCTTTGTTGTGTGTGTACTTTGCTTTGTGTGGTTGAGGTAGTCATTAATGTAATTTTTTTTATCAAATTCAATGGTTAAAGGTTTCCTTGTTTGTCTCAAACTTTAGATGACTCCTAAACCCAATGGATTGATAAGACTACAACTCTAGTTAGTATAACATGCATACTACCCCTATGAGTCATTAATTTGTTGACCAAATTTGACTTTTTAGTCAAATTAGGGCACCTATAGGTAAAAAATTAATTTCATAGGTCTAAATAGGGTGTAATATGAGTGTCATGGGGTGTATTACATGTTAATTAATCTCAAATGATGTTATATTGGCCTTGGTCAATTAGTTTTTATGTCTATTTATCATTTTGGGTCATTTTAGGGGTTAAAAAGGTGCATTTAATGATTTTTATAGGTTTATTGTTAAATGTGAAGGTTAAAAAAAATGATTTCATGCTCCATGTGTCATCTTAAGTCTTAATCAATTGACATAACTGAAGTATGGTAGATTATGTAGAAGAAACGACAATTTTCTTAAAGAAAAGAGGAGTTTGGCACTTATATGACCTCCTTGGGAAGTGTGACACATCAAAAATGGTTATTAAGTGACCCTTAATATTCCAAAATCTGATTTCCACATTTGGTTTGATCTTAAATTTCCATTTATTACTCAAAACTATTCTACTCCCTTTTCACCCTTCTTGGCAAACAAAAGTAACTTACAAGTTTTTGCTTGGTACAGATAGCTCAGGAGGTCTCAAATAAAATGCCTTAGGGAGGTTTTATTAGATTTATATACCTTATTTTTCATATAATGAGTTTTAATATTGATCAACTATTCATTATGAACCATTGCGAACAAGTTGATTGTGCAAATCTACCTGCTAATTTGTGTACCCTATAGGTTTTTCCTTGGTTTAGAGGATTATATACAATATATCTATTTATATTGGTTCCAAATGATGTTTAAATCCTCCTAAAAATTTTATAATGATTTTTTTCATGTTTAAAGTTTATTTTATGACTAAATCATCTCATGTTGGCAAATTAGTCTCATTTGGATGATAGGCAGGTTTCCATTATCTGTAGAGTTTCTCATGCTTTGGGAATGGTTCCAAAGAGTTATGATAGGACCATCATCATGTATCCATGTCATATTTGAGCTTATCCATTCATTTTTTAGTTTTGAAACATCATGCTTTGATCAAGTTTTTAGTCTTGCTATGCTCACAGTCAATCTTTTGCTCAAGTTCATTTGTAGTCATGGTAAAGCACATGTGTATAATCTCCTTAGCATGCCCATAAATGTGTTTTGGTAGTATAATTATGATTAAAATATTCTAATATCAATAAAATTAAATTAAAATCTTCCACTTGGCATAAGAATGGATTGTATTTATACTTCAATCATACACACAGTTCAAAATGCATCTACAAGTGTTTCATTAGGAAATATCACATTAAACAGAGGTTGTGAAAACTAGTTTCAAGATCCTTATGATGATAAACACTAGTTTTGAAAAAAAATTAGGATCTAAGTTTGCTCATAAGGTTAAAAAATGCATATTGTCTATCCCATGACCATTATCTAAACTCAGTCTACCATTAAGCATCACCTACAAGTGCCTTCATAGGAGTTTCATGCGTGAAATGAAGGGGTGATATTTGTTTTAAAAATTTGAAATTATTGAGAGTGAATTTTAAAGATTTTAGGAGACCTAAAGTTGATCCTAAGCACCTAAATGTTATTTATTGTCTGTAATCTTCATCTATTACTTACACTGTGGGTTGATCACCTAGAGGAGATCTTAACAGAGAGATGAAGACCCCTTTTGGAGGTGCTAAAACAAATGGAAAAGTTCATATTAAGACCTCACAAGTTGGAGGGTACCCATATGGTTATAAAATTTTAAAATAAACCTCTATGGACTTAAGGATTGTTTTAGACCCTTTGTCCCTAAAAAGGTAAAACACAGGTCAAGGGACTTATTGTGAAAACCATAAAGCATGGTGGTGAAAGGTTTTAAGACATATAAATAGGTGGGTTTTGTTTCCCATAACATAGACTATGTCTCTAAAAAACATGAAGGTTAAAATTATAATACAAGGTGGGAGTTTATAACCCTCAAAGTGGCTTAAAAAACATTGAATTCTTTCAATATTGTCTATAGGCATGTGACCAAAAAGAGACCTTGTTCACAAGGTTGCAAATTGAAAATTACATCCATGATTAGAAGGTTATAATGGTTAATGGTAACTTAAGTGAGCTAAAATATCATAAAAATGAGATGGAAAGGTGTGTTTTAGACTCCCATACCTACCTACGGCCTGCACACAAGCTTAAATTAACATGTACAACTGGGAAGAATGTTAGTGTCTCAGTTAAGGTATTTAATGGTGTCTTAAGCCATCCAAATTAAACATAAGGTGGATATTAGATAAAATATATGTTGGTTAATAAATAAGTGTTTAATGGAGGACCACACATATCATAATCATCTTAGCTGAAGCCTAATAAAATTTACAATTAGGGGTGTCTCAGTTGTAGGCAGTGGAGGGCTTAAGTGTGACCAAAGGTGCAAGTTGAAGACCAAATGGGAGATTGGATTAATAATAAAAACATGTGACCAAATTATTAAAGGCCATCATGACTTTATATATATATATGTGTGTGTGAGAGAGAGAGTAAACCTACACAGGCTTCTTGAACCCCTGTATACACCTACAACTATGTGTAGTCATGACTAGATAATGAGAAATTTTGATGAGTAAAGGCATTGACAATGTATATGGAAGTAAAAAATGGGTAAAAAAATGATAAATGAATATTTAATAATTTAGGAAATGTTTATTAAATTATCCAAATCTAAATGCAAGATAAGAACACCTACAGGTGCCCATCCCATGCACAAAAGATCACTGTCAGGGTTTGACACACAGTTTGAGAGCTCAAGGTGTATGAGGAGTATAGGTGAAGGCCTAGTAAGATGAATGGATTTGAGATATATCCAAAATATTTTGAGAATAAATATAAGAAACTATAATGTGAAAATATGTAGATAAAGGACTAAAATATTGTAACATACAATTCACTTTAGGAACCCTGCACAGTCTACACTCTAAGAGGTTTGTCTTGGAAATTGAGGAGGTGTGAGGGTCTAAACACATGAAAAATCACTCAAATTTAGTATATATATATATATATATATATATATGAGTTTATTAATCTCCTCGACCACTAAATTAGTATGAAAAAATAGGGTAAGTTCCCTCTATTTTGTCTAAAATAGAGGGCACTTTCCCCATGCATTAAACCTACAAATCTTGAGAGATAGGTTAGACAATAAAGGTATAAGATAATTGGATCTTTAAGAAAGGTTTGGGAGGTTTCATAACACATAAAAAATTATAAAATACCAATCAAAAAATGATATATATAAACAATATGTCCTAGATCCTCAAAGGTGCAGTCAGGCCTAAAGGCAAGATTAAGGCCTAGAGGCCGAAAGTATAACCACTTCATTTTATAGCATGAGAGATGATTTAAACCTTGTCAGATCATGTTTAAGAGGTCACTATGGAATTTTTGGTGAATTTTTAGGTAGGTAAAAACATCAAGAGGGTCATTTGTGCTCAAAACTTGTAGACAAGCATACTAGGCACATTAAGACTTTGTGTCCAAATGAGGAGTCAATCATACTCCTATCATTAGATATATGTTATAACCTATATAAACATGTTTTTGGGACCAAATAAAATGTGTGTAATACATTAGAAAGTAGGGTAATCATTAGGAAGGCCATTTTTTGCCCAAAACTAATTTAGACATGTAGGAATGGAAGAAATAAGATAAAATAGGTCACATTCAAATGCTCACATATTCCATGAGGATTTACATGGAGAAAAAAAGAGTTTATGGAATATAGGATGGGTATTAAGAAACTAATTTTTGGAATTTTTTTGTAATTCCAATGTCAAGTTTTTATGAAATAACCTTAAGAGGTCAAACTGCTCAAAAACCCTTCCCAAACCCTTGCCGAAACCTGATTGGGAAAATAAACTTGGAAAGATAATATAATGACCATTTTTACCATAATAGTGATTTTAGGTTGTGTAACACTCCATTAGGCTCCCTCACATGCTTTTTTTCTATATGGACTTATATATATGGGGGAGAAAATAGGGTTTTTCTCATTATTTTATGTGTTTTTAGGTTGTAGGAGGTTTTAATAGATGAAAATCACATGGATGTAAATATTAAGACTTAATATAACTAAAAATATCAATTTTATTCCTTGAAAAAACTCCCAAGTATCTAAACTAGGTGCTTCAAATCAGGCAATCAAAATTGGCATATTGGACAAGTTATGAAAGGTGTGAAAACTTTAAGGGAAGGTATTTTTAAGGTGTTATTGATGATTATAAGGACATGGAAATCCTTGAAACATGTAATTCACATATATTTATGGATTTTCATGAGAAACTAATGCCAATTTTGAGGCCAAGTCTGTAGGGTGCATGAAAGAGTAGTTTTCTAGATAGTAGATGGTGATTTATCCTTTCTAGGTGATTCCAGCTAAGCAAGATTGAAACAAATGAATGTATAGGAATATGTTATGTTATTATAATTAATTATAATCATTTTCACTTCTCCTAATCAGTTATAAGGCATTCAATCATGGATAATAATGTTGGTAGTTTTTTTGAACTAGAATGGGGAATTTCTTACCACTTTCATGAGTTTTATAACTTGGATTGAAATTTTTACCTCTATAACTTGCATGTTTCATAACACACCCACTCAAAATACACAATTAACTACTTGGATCATCTTTAAAATCATCCTTGTGACCCTTATACTTCTCTCTTCTCCTTTGTCTCTCAAGTTCTATAAGAACTAGACATTTTAGCCATTGTATGGATGTTCCACTTGAGTATGGTGAAGCCCTTCTCAAATGTATATATTTTTATAAATAATAATACTTTTTTTTACCTCTTATATGACTATTTTTAGTGTTTTCATTTGTAATTTTTTATTTTACATAAGTGAAGACTATGGATTCCTTAGCATGTTATTTCATTCTATCGTCTATTTGCAGTTGTAAAGTTTCTTATTGCAGGGCAGGTGAAGTGTTGTAGTAAATTTATAAGATTTAGTGAGTTATCCTATTCATTAGTGCCCTCATATTCCTCTTTTTTATTTCTTCTATATTTTCACATTCATCCATAACCTCACAATGTAACATTGATGTGAGAAGATGAAGATCAGAGAAGTGTATGTTCAATTTTTCCTTTGATTCCAAGTGAAACATGCATATGGTTAGATTTCATCATGTTATTTAGTGTATAACCTCCCTTATATTAGTTTTATTTTAGTTATCTCTCTCCCTTTTTACCCCCCAATTTTAGTAGTAATTGTAATCTAAAGTGGTACATCAAGGGAGCTAGCCCTATCTAGAGATTCACCTCATTAATTAGGATGCCCACAATCCTAGAGGTGATTACATTATTTCAATTGGATTAGGAGATATTTTCATCTCCTAAAATGATGAAAATATGAGTGACAACACTTATCAAGTAGATAGGCCACCCTACAAGGGAAATTTCCATGGACAGGGGTATCCTAACTATACTAGGAAAAACAATTACAATCCCAATGTTATAAGTACCTATAATACTTTAGTTCCTATTCAAAACAAGATTTATCAAGAAGGTGAAGGTACTATGCCATAGAATCAATCTTTTGGTCAATCCATTATCCCAAAAATTGATTTCAATCAGGTTTTCAATGATCAATGGAAGCAAGGTATTAGTTATGGATTCAATCCAATTCTTATGGCTCAGAACCTTGAAGTACCTATAATGACAAAACTGGAAGAGCCTTAACAAATCCAAGGGCCTAATGAAGGACCAATCTAGTTGGGTTTTATAATGGTTAACTATGAGTAGGTATAATGCCATCCATTGAATCAATAGGCTAGTTCTAGCCATGTAAACATTCTAGTGGAAGCTAATACGAGGTTCAAAAAAATGAACATGGATGGTAATCAAGAATCGGTCAAAGAGTCTCCTAATCTTAATCTTTTAATATCAAAGCCAAATGAACCAACTACTACCAAAAAGGTTCTAATAACTCAAAATAATTAGAACCAAGGGAATGCCTTTGTACCCCAAAACTCACAAGTTTAAAACATGATTGTAGCTCACAAAGCACAAGAGAAAATTGGTGGTTTATACATCAATATTGTTGAACAAATGAAGAATTCCAATGTGAGTGTTCTAATGTGGGACATTATTTCTATGCCTAGTTAGGTGGATATCCTTCAAGAAGGTTTGTCAAAGATCAATGTTTTTGAGAAGCCACCAAGTAAGGAAAACATGGTTCTCACCAATAAAACCAAAGACACTAATGAAGGACAATCAAAAAAGGTAGTTAAATCTCCCCCCTTATACATTTTTGTAATCATTGGTGACTACTTGGTACTTAACTGCATGGTAGATAATGGAGCAAGTACTTTAATGATGTCAAAGTCAATAGTAAATCAACTTGGTTTGAAGTATGAACCCTAATCAAAGGGAGTTTTTCATCTTGATGGATCTTTTACCAAACTAGTTGGTATTATCAGATGTCTAAACATGACCCTACATGCTTTTCCTAGTATTTTAGTGGCTTAGGATGTCGTGGTTCTAGAGGTGCCTCCTCACTTTGATCTATGATTATCTAGAGAGTTAACATCTAAAATTTTGGGTTACTTATTTTTAGGTTGTTTTTACATGTCTTTCAAGACAAGATATGGGACCAAAGTGTCTATCAAATCTGAGCCTATTGCCTAATTTCACATTGAACCTTATGGGCCAAGTATCCCAAACATCAATTATACCATTCTAGATGAAGAGGACCACTTGGTTGGTCAAGAACTAGAGACTCATCCTCAAGGGATACCTAATATGTTCTTGGATGAGTTATGGACTTAATATTATATACTTGACCCTTAAGAAGGTGTTGAATAAAGAGACATGGGAGTTTATTTCTTGCATGAAGAAGATGAGTTCATGTCATCCCTCACTAGGCCATAAGAGGATACTAGTGGTTTATGGAAATTATTATTTGATGGATCAAGGAGAAAACGTGGAGTAGGTATAGGTGTGATGTTGATATCTCCCTCTAATGATAAGTGCTTTTCATCTTACAAGTTCCAATTTAGTTTCTCTAATAATGCATCTAGGTATGAGGTCCTTATCCATGGCCTTCAATGGGATATTAAGAGGGGAATCAAGTAGTTACAAGTGTATGGAGATAGTGAGTTTATAGTACATCAAGTTAGATGCTAGAACACCACAAAGAACCCCTTGATGAGGTCTTACAAACATAAGGTATGGGACATGCTTCAAGACTTTGAATCCTTCAACATCCAAACAATGCTAAGAGATAAAAATCAACATAATGATAGGTTGGTAACTATGGTGGCTTAGTTTGACATTCCAAACAATTTTAAGAAGTCCAAAGTAAAACCACATGTCAAAGTGATAGTGAGACCATCAATGATAGATAATGAGGCTCATTGGTAGGTCTTCGACAGTGACAAGTTGATTGCTTGTTTCCTATAGTAGGAAGTAAAATTTTATTCAATGAACCAAGGTAAATTTCAACATCAGTATGAGGATCAGATTTTTTATCAGAGGTATAACAAGATTCCTAAAGGGTTGGTCACCCTTGAAGGTATTTTTCATGAGAGGGATCATATGAGGAAAGATAAGAAATTGATATTAATTGATGAAGAGAACTATGAAGGAATCCTTATCTTCAAATACAAGAACCTCAAGCTTAAAAATGTAAGTAATGAGGTATAAAGGCATGTTTTCATTGAAAATTTTAAGGAATATTCATACATCTTTGCTTAGGACTATATTGATTTGAGAGGCTTTAATCCTAAGCTATCCCAACACACTATAGAGTTGGAGGCCAATACCAAGCCTGATAGGCAAAAGAAAAGGCATATCAACCCAAAAATTGAAGAGATAATGAGGAAAGAGTTGACTAAACTGATTGAGTCCAATATCAATTTTCCCATCAAGCACTCCTTATGGGTAGCTAACCTGGTACCTATGAAAAATAAGAATGATGAGATCTAATTGTGTGTTGACTTTAGAGACTTGAACAGGGTCTCTTTAAAAGATCATTACCCCTTACCATTTATGGAAAACTCCTTAAAATGGTTGTTGGTTTAGAATTATTCTCTCTTTTGGATGGGTACTTAGGACATAAATAGGTGATGGTAAGAGAAGAAGACCAATACAAGACTACCTTTACCACATAGTGGGTCACATATGATTATCATAAGATGCCTTTTGGCCTATCAAATTTTGGGGTTATTTTTCAAAGATTCATGAACATAGTTTTCTAAGGTTTGCTAAATTAGATGGTAATTATCTACTTGGATGGAATAAAAATTTTCTCCAAGAAATCTAATGAACACTTGGACTATCTGAGATTGATCTTTGAAAGACGTAGAGAATATGGGATCTCATTGAATCCCAAGAAGTGTGTGTTTATTGTCCATGAGGGAAGACTCTTGGGATGTATTGTCTCAAAATAGGCACAAAATATTGATCCTAATAGAATAAGTGTTATCTTGGAATTATTCTTACCCAATCATAATGAGGGACTTCAGAGTTTCCTTGGGAAGATAAACTTTGTGAGGAGGTTTAAACCTAGTTTTAAAGCTTATTCAAATGCATTACTATCATGCTAAAGAAGAATAAAGTGTTCACTTGGTTAGGAAAAGGTAAATTAATATTTGAGGCTATCAAGTAAACCATTGACCAAGCACCTACACTCATGAATCATGATTTCTCAAGGGATTTCATTTTGTATGCCTTTTCCAATATTAATAATATATCATCTATCTTGATGCAAAATAATGGTGAAGGACTTGAGTATCCAATTGTATTTTTCATTTAAGGGCTTGAAGGGTATGAATTAATGTATAATTTTGTATAAAATCAAGTCCTTATAGTGGTAAGAAGCCTTAAAAAACTCAGCATAGTTCTCTCCAATAGCAAAATCTATCTTATGGTATCTCATCCTAGAGTCAGAGACTTCCTTCTTAATAAAGCCTTGAATGAGAAGAGGGTTGGTTGGATCACAAAGTTCATGGAATATGATGTGGATATTAAGGTCACTAGTATATTGATATGAAAAGGCTTGTATGAGCACATGGTGGATGACATTCATGAAGATAAAGAGGTTATTTTGGTGACATAAGACAACTCACAAATAGATGCACTTGTACCTCACACTAGCTGGTTCCAAGATATGACAAGGTTCTTGATAATAGGTGAGTGCCATCAAGGTATGGATAGAGTAAAGATAAGGTACTTTAGAATTCAATCCATACTTTATGCATTGATTTATGGGGTTATATTCAAAAAATAACTCAATAAAGTGCTTCTAAGGTGCATAGACAGTGACCAAGTGACTAGGCTCATAGAGAAATTCCATGATGGGCCTACAAGAGGCCAATTTTATATGAAGAATACAATAGAAAAAGTGATGAGGGTTGGTTATTTTATCCCAACCTCTTCAAGGATGCATATGCATATATGAGAAAGTGTCAAAAGTGTGTTCTATTTATAGGTAAGAAAATATTGACAACCCTTCCTCTCAACCCAATTCAAGTAGAGAAGCCTCTCATGTAGTGGGGTTTGGAATTCATAAGAATGATAAATTCACCTTTAAATTGAGGACACAAGTGGGTAATTACTAATACTAATTACTTCATTAGATGGGTGGAAGCAATTTATCTAAAAGAAGCCAAAGAGATAATAGTGTTGGACTTCTATGATAATATAGTAATGAGGTTTGTTCAGATAATTCCTTAGCATTTTTTGGCATGAGGACAGGTGAATGGGCACTTCAGATAGGCATATACCTTAGTACATCCTCCAATTACTACCCCCAAGGTAATGGAATTGCAGAGTCAACAAAAAAAAACTTGGTAAGGATCATCAAGATGACTTAGAAGAGATTCAGAGAGTGTGGAACGCAAAGTAAAGGACAACCCTATGGGATGATAGAGTGACCACCAAGGTTGACATTGGAAACTCACCAATTGTCCTTGTATATGGGAGGGAAGACAAATTATCCATCTCTCTTGAGTTACCTATCTTGGAGTTAGCCCATCAGCTTGAGTTGATGGAGAGTGAACCTATGAGCATGAGGATGGTAGAGTTCATGGAACTTGAAGAAACAAGGGACATTACAATGAAGACACTAGAATCACATTAAGATCAAGTAAATAAATCCTTTGACAAGAGAGCCATAGAAAGGTAATTCAAATAGGGTTATCTAGTCCTCAAGCGGGATTCAAATAAGGCAAATCCAGGCAACTATACCAAGTTTTACATCTTGTGGAGTGGTCCTTATTTGATCCATAGATGCAAACAACATAATGATTTTTATCTTGCCTATTTGGATGGAGAGTTATTACCCATCCCACTTATTGGGATTAATCTAATTTGTTTCTATTATAAGAATTTATAACCATTGCATATATTATACATTTTGTATAGTTTTCATGTTTTCCTCTAAATGCCTTGTGTACATCATTTTTAGTTGTGTGTTTCCTGTCCCTAAGTTCCTTGGGAATAGTGTTGGTTTTATTTATTATTGTCCTTATTTATTCAATAGGAGGTTTTTATAAAGGGATAGCCTTATATCATTTTCATATCAGTTGGGAAGGAATACTTGTGACCCTATATGCCTAATGGATCAAACAAGGAAATTAATCTGATGCATAACATGCATGTAATCCTAAGAGGTCACTAGAAATGTTGGCCAAAATTTTTATACATATGAACCTTTTGTCTAGATGGATCAGGCCATTCTCTTGGACCATTCAATAACCTTCTACCCCCATGACTAGTCCCTTTCTAGTCTTGACTTGATGATGTAGTGCAGTGTCCTGAGAGGTCATGGTGTGGTGTGAGAAACTAAGTAGGGTTGTTTTTAAGTGGGTGATAAAATGTTGAAGGAGGAGATAAATATCATGACCCTACCACATGTCACTTTCAATATTTTGAAACACTTTAAACAAGTTTCAAGGTGAATTGGGTGATTTTGAGGAAAAGGCTTAGAAATAGGTCTACAACTGTAAGTGAAGGATCCACTAGGTTTACATGGTGTTCAAGTATTATAGGGTATTAATGAGGTTTTAAAAAATTATCATAGATTATAATGAATAGAAAACAGGTCCTAAAGAATCTATTATGCCCAACAAACCCCCAAAAGTGCATTAAATGACTTAAGGGTCCTCAAAAAAGAAATTTTAAGTGAAAAAGTAACTTTTGAGGAAGTCAAATTGGTTTTGAATTCCTCCCACATCCTTATGAAATTTTTACCATTTTATAAATGTTCAAGGACATGTTAATTCATTTGGAGTGAAGGAGAGGAGTTTGGGAGCAAAAAGATGCACTTTGGAGCCTTTTAGAGCTTTGACAAAATAGGTTTTTGAAGGATTTTATTTATGTAGGGGATTAGCTATCATATGAAAGAATTCATGGTTTCCCTAATGTATTATCATAGGCCCATAAAATAGTATTCCATAATAAGAACTAGGAGAGGTAAGGAAAACCTATTGGCTGCAAATTAGGCATGAAACAAGTTTTCTACCGTTAATGGAGGTCTAAGCATTTCAGAAGGTTTCTAGAAGGAAGGAAAGGTCATTTACATTATAAAAAATATTTCCCAAGTGTTTTATTTCATAGGAAATATTTTGGTTATTCATGCTAAGGAAAAATTATTTTGGGTAGTTTTGGATAGCTCTAGGAGAGCTCAGGTTTTCACTCAGTACGATCAGGAGAGAGAGAGAGAGAGAGAGAGAGTTGGGCCAGAATATTTGGGTAAGTGACAGGGACCCTAATGTCTTTAAAATTTGTTTCATTTTTAGTCTAGTTCATGTTGAGACTTATATTTTCACCCCTTAGGAGATGCTTATCTCTCCTCATCCAAGTGGCACAATGGAAACATCCATCTTGCTGTGGGTGACAATGTTGAGAGATGAATCTCTAGAAGGGCTAGTTCCGTTGATGCACTCTTTGAAGACTTCCTTAACTATCAACTTGTGGATGAAAAAGATTATTAAAAAAAAAGAAAACCAAAAAATAGTGATGCACCAATGTTTAATATCCTCCTATTTGACTAAACAAAGTCTCTCTCGCACAAAACTCACAACTTCAAATGCATTATCACATTAATGTTTCATATGTTAGATTAAAGAAAGTATTTGATACTTAGGAGAGAAACGGATTATTAAATGAGGGAATAAAATCATAAAACACTTATAATATACCTATACACTTAGAAAATAATACTAATAAAGCCCTGCAACAACACCCTTTTTGCACACTTAGTAGACAATCAAGGATAACATGTTATAAAAGAAGATCTTTCACTAGACAAGACCAACAAGATTGAAATAAATACTAAATAGTACATTTTAGTGGAAAAATAAATTTTATATTTCCTCAAGCGTCCTTTGAGTACAAATTTGTCTGTAGTTTCCCCAAAAACCAATAGAGGTTGATCAAAAGAGCCAAAAGGGTCCATACTTATAGCTTTTGAGAGAGATACCAAGCAAAAGAAGTCCAAAGGTCACTTGGAAATGTGTAAACCTAGATAAAGAATTTAAAAATTAATGGATAAGAGATATGAAATGATCCATGCAACAATAGGAATTCCAATTGTCCATAAAAGCCATGAAAATTATGAAAAGTGGCATAAACATTCTATCTTGACACAGAAAATTACCTTTATAATTTACATCTATTTAAACATCCCACCATTAATTAGGGATATGTATGTTGATGGGGATCAAATTTAAGGACTTAAAACATGAAATACATGAATTGGTTTCATCCCTACACTTTTGGAAACTCTTAAAATGAAGCAATCATTGTCTATAGTCTTAAAAATCCTTGTTTTAGTCACCCCTCACACTTGGCCTCAAAAAAGTCTTTATTTAACATGAAAATAAATGGGATAGAGTTAATGAAACTTATAAATATTATATATGGTATTATACCTCTCAAAATCACCTTAAAAGGACATCTAATTGAGGTTTCCACAATTTTCATCATTGTGTTCACCATGCTAGTTTTAACTAGCTAAAAAGTGAGCTCTAGTTAGGATAATTATAATTTTTTAAATTAAATAAAATGTCCATATGGAGTTATAATATGTCCTTATATTACCTCCAAACTTGATTGCATCTCTTCAAACCTCATATAACCTAAAAAACACATAAAATGGTGAGAAAAACACTATTTTTCATGTTTTTCATATAGTTTCATACATCTCCTTTTCATGTGTGAGAAATTTAGTGAGTCATATCTATTATATAATAGGTTTTATTGTAAAAATATTCCATTAGGGTGGCTCTCTAATCTCATTTTCTTCATTGAGTCATAACTAGGGTTTTAGGCAGTTTTAGGTCTTAAGCTTTGTTAATGAAACTTGAAAATTTAATCTGCCTCCAAATTACAAAAAAATGATTCCAAGGGACCCTAATATATTACTTCAATCCCTATAGTTCCCATGCATATACTTATAAAATATATGAGTACTTGAAAATACCTATCAAACTTGTTTTCCTCTCAGTTTGCATGCTTAGACTGTGTTAAGGCTATAAATTTCTCTCATGTAGGTCTCTTTGAACTAAAAAAGGTCAAAAATATCTATTTACACCTTATAATAATGTTTCAATTAACCATATATCTTTCCAATAGTTAGACATGGAGGTAGACCTCAAAATGGTTGTAGGTCTCTTGAAGGCTTAGTGGGCTTAGCATACCCTCTACAAGTTTAGCTCATTTGGGATGATATAACATGATTATGATATAATATAAAACATTTTCACACTTCATTCATACTTAAAAATCCATGACATAACCTCTCCAACACTCCATCACTTTTCTTCTCTTTTGCCAACTTGGCCTAGTGGAACCTTGCTAAATTGGATTGTATACATGCACAATCAAGTCACTCTAACGGGTTGGAGCCTATGTGAGTGTTAATAATAATCCTTACACCTTCAATAAACATCACCAAATGTTACTTAAATATCCCAAGGCCTCATATTAGGTCATTCACTCATTTTTTCATCTTTTGCTTGGTAGACCAAAGTTCTAATTTTCATGAGTGGCTAATCTTTATGACAAAAGAAAGAGATATATCCCTTATAACCATGTAAAAATGATAGTTTTTGGAATTTTATAATGTATTAATGAGGATATACACCAAAGGGTAAGGTTAGAATCCCTCATTTAGGTACCTACCTAACTCAAAATGCCTCAAAAGGGGCTAAAACCCCTATTTTCTTGCATTTTTGTTCAAATCCCATTGTGGGTAACCTTTCCAAAACAATTTCATGTTTATAATCTGCCTATAAATTTTACCTACATTTAATTCATGATTATGGATCTTTGGGAACCATCTAAAACACCTTCTTCATTAGATTTCTCATACTTGTCTAGTAAACCAAAGGGTTTCCAAGCTTCCTTGTATGGGATACTATCAATTTTACAAATGAGAAAGATGTTTGGGTATATTGGGAGGGCCCTATGAATTATATGACATCCATTGGGTCATGATTAATCTTATTTAAGTCACTCACACCTTTCTTTCACTCCTAAAGGATTCATGATTCATTTAGCCCTCCATTTTCCTAAACCTTGCCTTGAATGTAATAGTCCTACCTATAGTTGTTTGTCATCTCTTTGAGCCTAGGTATATGTTTAGGAATCCATTGATATAAAATTTAAAATTTTCACTTGGCCTTGTGTAGGTCAAAAATAGTGATTCCAATCTTCATTTCATACCTTGACCTTCCATACCTTTCACATTCAAGACTGTGTATGATACCTTGACTATTCTTTGTATTTACGAGCTTGATATAGGTTTTAATGGATTTTAATAGCTTGTAATTATGTATATAATCTTTTGAAACATATTTTTAATCTTCCCAAAATGTATTTTTCATTTTAACTTACAAATTTGTTCCATTGGAACTCAAAACTGTGCTTCATCATTTTCACTGAGATACCTTATTTATTGACCCATATTGTAGGTGAATATTGGGATGATAGACATTGATTGTGATGTTAAAAAGTTCCTTGGGATACCTATAGGGTTTTAAACATTTCATCTTGGGCTCACTTATATGCCTTATTTGAACTCAATTTTTTCTTTTATACCTTGACTAAGACATTCAACCTTTGACCTTGCCTGTAGGTTGCTTTGTGATTACTTGTAATTGAGGATGGGGTATGCAAACCTCACTTAAGATTTCAAACACAAGATCCAAAATTTTTCCTATATAAATTCATATAACAACATCTACCAATGGCCTTACCATCACCTATCTCACAACTTAGTTCTCCCTATTTGTAAGACTGAGATATCTTGCATATATTGACCCCTGTAGGTGTTCCTAGGTTGAAAAGAAATCAATTTTACTCATAAAGAGACTTGGAACCTTGATATAGTTTATAATAATCTTTTGAAACCATTAACACAACCTAACCTCTATCTATGCAAGAAGGGACCTCTTTCAAGCTTAAAATTCCACCTTGGTTGTAGATGCATTTTTAAGATAGTGTACAGGCAAGGCATGTGAGTATGGAGTAGAAACCATATTAAAAAATTTAAATATGATCCTTCAGTCATTAATGTGCATGTTGGTCACTTAGAGTCTTTCAATCATGATGCTTATTTAAGGTATGCCAAATTTATTGAATAAGATCCTCTTTTAGACCAAAATCCTGTAGACATCACTAGTTGTTTTTAGTGGCTTCTTGGGAAACTTTTGACCTCTAAAATACCACTCTCCATCAATATTATAGAGATCATATTTGGAATATATATAGGTCATGTGAGTATGGAGTAGAAACTATAGACAACTAAATTTGTCCACCAATAACCTCTAACTAGGCTTTTAACCAATTTCTACCTAAAATGCACAATTTGGCCCAAAAACACTAAAACATTCTAAATTATGTGAAACTAACATATTCAAGTTCCAATTTTGGCTAGATTATCCCTAAATGGGGCAATGAAATTTGTGGGCTAGCTAACTTTGATCAAATCATTTTGAGTCAAAATGCTAATTTTGTACTTGGGTGATCTGGATTGCTCTTTCCTATCAAATATTTTGCATAAGACACATGCCTTTGTTATTTGTTGTTGGTAACATCCTAAATGGGAATATAGTTCCAATGCATCTAATAGTGACTTCCAATTCTAATCCAGTCAAATTTTGGATCAATAACAAGGCATTCTGATCAATTTGAGTAATTTGTACATAAAGTGCTTAAACATGCTTAAGAACTAATTAACCCAAATTAGGGACTAATCAATAATTCCATGGAAACTTGTTGAATACTTGTTTTTAGAAATGAATGTTGAATATTTTCATCATTAAGTGACCTCATTTCTTGGGAAGACATCCCTAGGCCATAAATGCCACAAATATCAGGATTCATGCCTCATCAAAGACCTCCATGCCTCTTAATTGATCCTTCTTCCAATGTCATGATGAGGATAATTATAAAATTAATTCCAAAAATTGAATTAATCCTCAACCACATATCTCAATCTCAGGATGGATGGTTCAGGTTGATTCTAGACATTCTTAGAAATCTATAAATAGAGAGGCCATGAACATCATTTCTAAGCTATTTTGGTGCAAAGTTATAATGCACAAATATCTTCAAGAAGCCATTACAATTAGTGTTAAAATTCCAAATTGATTCCAATCCAATCCAATCCACAAGCCAAAGGTGTCAAGGAGAGATGGAGGTAGCCAAGCTTCCATTACCAAGGACGTCATGAGCACAAAACTGAGTAAGCCACTACAACAAGCATTTTGGAGCATCCAAGGTAAAATAGGGTTTATTTTGCATTTTAGTTATGTGTTTTATTAATTTTTGTTAACTAAGCTCTCCCTAGTGTCTAGGCCTATAGATGTTATGCTAGTTAGTGTGTTTATTTCATTTTGTTTTCATTTTGGAACTAACATAATACTAATTATCCTCTCTTGAGTCAAATTCCTAGATCACATATGACATGCTCGATGGGACTAGATGCATCCCAAACATGAAGAATATCATTTCATAGATTTAAAATATTTATTTGGACCATTAAAACTCTTACAAATTGATTTTCTAACTTTATTTTGCCATTTTTTGTTTTCTATGAGTTTACACAGAAACCGATTTCAGCTAGTAAGATTGACATCGGTTGGATAGCTTAACCAACATTGGTTGGTAAAATAAACATCCATTGGATACCTGTCATTAGTCAAATTTACATAATCGATGTCAGTTAGATAACCATCATCGGTTAGAAAATGTAACCATCATCAGTTATATAACTGATGTCGGTCACTATGTTTTTCTTAAAACACAAACCTGAGAGCTTTTTTTTAAAAGTTAATTATTTCAAACCTAAAAGAGCTTCAAGGATAAAAGACATTCTAAAATAGTTATTGTAAGACCAATATTGACATTTTCTAAAAACATGTTTAGATCACCTTTTGCATGCTTAAAAATTAATTAGGAACCTTATTTTGGTGTTTAACAAAAAGCAAATTTTAGATGTTTATGGTGAATGTTTTCAAAGTTTGAAACTAAGACCAAGGGGTCAAATGAACACCACCTCATTTTCCATTTGGGTGTGAAAATTAACTCACTTTTTTAGAACTTTTTATATTTACTTTGTTATTTAGATTAAATTTTTATTTGGAAAAAAAAGGGATGTTGCGTGTATGATCTTTCATTTGTCCCCTTTAGGGAACCTTTGAAATCAAAAGCACCATTCCTATTGCAAGTAGCCTAGTTCAAGGCTTAGAAATAAAGTCATCTAAATCACTCCCTAAAAACTTGTCAAAGTTTGGGTGACATTGAAAATGACCCTAAAGTCTTTCTACTTTCATGCTTTCTATATTTTTATATAAACTTGTCTTGCAAGGGGGACGTCATTACCTCCCATGAGTTTTTTAGGGAAGCTTTGACCTAGGGTTTCACCTCCTGGCATTGAATTCACTTGCTCCTAATTGGATTTGTACATGGGATGTATCTACATTTAGACATCATACTACACTAAGTGAATAATAGGATGTAGTGGTTGTAAAAAGGACTAGACCTTTTTATAACTAGCTAATACCACAGTCACCCAATTTTTATGCTTTTATTTTGCATTGTTTGACATGAAAGTCATTGCCTAATTGATTCCCCTATAATGGTCTAAACCTTGCTAGCTTTAGTTAACCCCATTTTTCCATACCCTTTCTAGGATTTGGATAATTATACTTATTGTATTTTGGTCATTCTTACTTGGTGTTTTTGAGACTGGTCATTCTTATTTGTTTGATCCTAGATTTTGAATCCACATTTGGACAAAAGACCTAGTAACTCAACTTTTCCCTTTCCTAGTTTAGACCTTGTTTGGAACACTTTGACCTAAACCTTTGACATGTCAATTTTTATTCAGATGCTTGACCTTTTTTGCATATGAGATTTGACATTAGACATTTGATGTTATACTATTTTATTCCAAGTCTTAGAACAAATAATTTTGGAGATACTACTCTAGTTTCAAACCAAATTGGAGATACAATTCCTCCTCTTTAACCAATTTGGACCAAGCTTGAACCATTTATCCTTTGGACATAGTTTTTTAGAGTTTGTAGAACTCTAAGCCTTTTTAGTTTAGAGCTTTCATCATTTACATGGATATGTCTCACTAAAGCTATGGTGTAGTCACATACAATCCAACTTATGATATAATGGCCACATAGAATCCCACTAAGAACCCCTATAGAGAAAGATTTTCTAAGGAGTTTTATTTTTCTCCCTACAATACTCCCTATGGGGAACATAGTCAAAATCCACAAAATCTAAATCAAAACCTTGATTAGTATGCAGAGGCTTGTGAGGAGGAATTTGAAGATCCAACTACAGATAATGTTGTTTGGGATATAGATCCATGCCTTCTTTGCAATAATTAGTATGTTGAACACAGTCAAGAATTAGCTTATGAGCTAACTCATGATTGGGATGATATGGTTTATGAGGAAGACTTGGATGCTTTATCTTGTACAAGTAATCAATTTCTATGACATCCTTTTTTTATCCAATCATAAGCTACCCTTAACCCTCTTTTGGATTATATGAGCTATCAAGATCTACAATATCTAAGGAACACCATTACCATTCCTAGACCTAGTCCTTTGGCTTGTGTAAGCAACCAAGCTCTACCAAATCATACCATTTCTATTCTAGGACCACAATGTCACACCATTCCCATACCAAGACCTCATCCTTTGGTTTGTGTTATAAATCAAGCTCTACAATGCCCCTTCATCATTCTAGGACCTAGTCCTTTAGCTTATGTGAGCAATCATACTCCACACTACCTTATCATTACCATCTCAGGACTTTGTTCTTTATCTCATGTGAGAAATCATGCTCCCTAACGCTTTATAATTATCTAACCACAAGTCATTCCTTATCCAGTACCAATCCCATCCAAATCTCAACCCATCCAATCATTTAAAGACCAAGCCATGTTCAAAATTGGTATTTTCTAACTCATTACAAATCAAGGCCAAGAGAACCAACCAATCTAAGATGTTTATATTGAATCCACCATTTGTGATAATTCAACCTATCATGAATTGCCTATTGATGTTATACCAATTGTTGAGGAGTCTCACTTTGATGAGCCAATATTTGCTGAGTCACTTCTTAATGATTATAGCCACCTTTGGGAAAATCATTACCTCAACCATGTGCCTATTTTTTAAGAGCCTCTTATTGACAAGACAGTCTCTAAGGAGTTTTCTCTTGACCTTTTTCCATCCTAGAGGAGTCTCACTTTGACAAACCAGTCTTTGTAGAACCCATCATGATGTTACTTATCCAAAATTAAACATTCAACAACACATCATTGTAATAGAGTACCCATCAGATGAAGAATTAGAGTTAGAGTCAGGTTTTATTCTTGAACTAACATCAAATTTACCATCAAAATCTAAATCAACATCAGTCTCAACTTTGGATTCAGAGTCCCTTAAGTTAGAATTAAATTTAGAAGAATAATATATTCATGGCTATTATAACATTGGTTATGCATTCCTTAAAGATCAATTTAAATATATGTGTGATCCTTTTATGGTTTTTGAGGATGGGTAATTTAGTTTCGACACAAGTTATCCTAGTATCTTCTATGAGGATTATATAGCCTCTTCCCATTCCATTACCATTTCACATGCCATTACCATCAACCAAAATAGCCATATTATTAACATTCAATCTCCCACAAGTGTTGATTGGGATTGATGGAATCACACTTTGTTAAACTACATCCATGGTGACATAGTAGTTGAAGAAGAGCAATGAGCCCAAGACTACATTCATATAGCAGAAGAACATTCTCTTAGTGAAACCTTTTTGAAGGCACTAAGGGACAATCAAAGTTAGAACTTAGCATCTTCAAATGAAATTCTTTTAGAAGCATTCAAAGATAATCAAATTCAAAAGTCGACATTCTTTAGTGAAACCTTCTTAGAGGCACTATGGGACAATCAAGATAAATTTATTAGTGAAAACCTCTTTGAGGCACCAATATCTAAGCACAAAAGTTATTCACTACTTGATGAATAAAAAATCAAAGATCAAATCAAAATAGCTTCCTATCTATAGCCCAATTAGATGGTAGGTACTCTCAAGCCCAAACAACAAAAAAAATTTGATGGTCCTATCAAGAGAATAAGTCTTCAACCCCACCACGACCAAAGTTATGTTGAATCCAACATCAGTAACTTTACTTATGACTGAATGTCTTGGTCTTCATTTATTTTCTAATTATTTCAAATTTCATTATCATCTTCCATTAAATTTTAAAAAAAAACCTATCATCCAACTTTTATCCCTATTTACCATATATGGCCACAGTTTCCTTTACAGAGGCTACAAAGATACCTTGTCTCGATTCTTGAAGGAATTAGAATCAATGACCAAGAAAGAACACAATAATATTCTCAACATCTAAATCTGTAGCCAGTTATTGATAGAGAAACTATTTAGATGAGTTATGGGATAGTAATTAACATGATCAAGTATTCTATTTGTATCATTTATTTATTAGGATGTGCATCTCCCCATCAGTAGGAATAATAGAATCAAAAACCATACCCAAGACATTGCCATGTCATTTCCATTGTTACATATCCAATTTCCATTATTGTATATTCTTAATATTCACCCCATTACTTGGGGGAAAATACTCTTACCATTTTATCCATCCTATCATTCCATTCATATCTATACCAAAGCCTATTTTTAGTCATCCTACCCAATCCTATTTTGATCTTGGTTTATTTTGTTCTTCTTACACTTTTGTGGGGGGATTCCAATCAAGTTTCAATAATCAATCCAATGTATGTTTATAATGATAGTCTATGTAATTAGTGTGATAGTTGATCTAGAAAGATATCTTTCATCCTATTAAGTTTGTTTATGTGAGCCTGATTATAACCACCTATGGGCAAATCAGTGTCTCACCAATTTTGCTACTAATTATAACCACCTATGGGTAAATTATTATCATTGTGTCCTAATAATAATCACCTATGGTAAAACTAGGGGCAACACTTGTTTACCATGCATTACTGCATCACCTTACCATCACTATTTTCATTTGACTGGCCATTTGTCAAATTTGAGAACTTGTTGAGACCTAGTTGGTTTTTTCTCACCTTTAATGTGGATGGAATTACTATGATTTGAGGTCATTTTAGGACAATGTGGGTCATGAAAAATTCATGTTTAGGTCACCTCAGTCCCCCTTTCCATACACTCTTACCATTTTGTGAGCAACCTAAGCCAAATGCTCTTGCCATTTTGTGAGCAGGTATCTTGTCATTCTCTAACGAGTTAAGATACCTAAAAATGCTAAAAAAATTCATAAAATTAAAAAAATCCAAAAACATTTATCTTGTCTAAGCCTATTCATTTATCTTCAATTTGCCTTCCTGGGGCATTGTCATTGTTAGGATGCTTTCTTTACTTTTGTTTTCAAGCTTTCTATTTATTTGTTTATTTTAGGTTGTTTGTTTGTTTGTTTGTTTGTTTGATTTTTCATTTGTTTGTTTATTTTTTCACTTGCCTATGTGTTTTCTTTTAACATTGTTGCCTTGAGTTGGTCTATATGCATTCATTGGGTGATTCCTCAAGCAAATTATTCTTGAGTCTATCCATATTCATACGTAAATATTGTCATCATGGTTTTTATCATTGGTAAATTATTTTCAAGTGTTTATTGGATATCAAGAGTTAGTTATTATGCATATTTTGGCCAAATCTTCATGGTGTTCTATCATGAAGCCTACCATCACATGCTATAGCAAAAATTAGCTTTAAGAAGGTCTACAATTAATGGAGCTAAAAAAATTTCTCTTGAGTACCTTGGAAAATCCTCCCATCCCACCCTTAATCAAATCAACCCATTGACCATTCTAGTTGTATCATTGGTAATAAGGATGATCATCTCCTCATTAGTAGGTATAAATAAATTATTTCTAATGATAAATATTATTTTTCTATTCATTTATTCATCACTTTACACCCACTCATCTTTAATCTATATTCCAATTTATATCCTTGAGTTATGATTGTTAATCATCCCTAATTGGGGCACCATTAGTTTTAGCCAATCTAGGTCTACTTAATGATTATAACTACCTATGAACATATCATTATTTTGACTTTTATTCCTAATTATAACCACCTTTAGGCAAATCAACATCCTTTTTACATCAATGTATGCAATCATTTTCGTATTTGGATTAATCTCAACCATGGGTTAATTCTACCTTTCTTCTTATTTATTTTTGAGGGACCATCTAGCAATAAATGTGGCCACTCCCTCAAGGGGGCATCATCATAGGCTTCCCAAAAACCATTTAGAGATTTGTTCTTCAACCATCATCTTCTTTTTGGCATACAAGCCATTTCTCATTCTTTGAGAAGACATTACTTTTCCTACGATCTGTAATGCCTTCCCAGATAGGGGCAAACTGTAGACACCTAAATCTGGCCACCAATAACCTCCAACTAGGATTTTGACCAATTTCCACCTAAAATGCATAATTTGGCCTAAAAAATTTAAAACACACTAAAATATTTGAAACTAATATATTCAAATGCCAATTTTTGCCAAGGTATCCCTAAATAGGGCAATGAAATTTATGGGCTAGTTAACTTTGATCAAATCATTCTGAGTCAAAATGCTAATTTTGCACCTAGGTGCTCTAGATTGCTCTTTCCTATCAAATATCTTACGCAAGACACATGCCTTTATTATTTTCTATTGATAACATCCTAAATGGGATCATGGATCCAATGCATCTACATCACCTTCCAATTCCAATTTAGTCAAAATTTGGACCAATAACAAGGCATTCTGATCAATTGGAGTCATTTGTGCACAAAATGCTTAATCATGCTTACAGCTAATTAATCCAAGTTAGAGCCTAATTAAGAATTCCATGGAAACTTGTTAAATAATTGTTTTTAGAAATAAATATTGAATATTTGCATCATTAGGTGATCTCATTTCTTAGGAAGACATCCCTAGGCCATAAATGTCGTAAATATCTGGATTCATGCCTCCCATGCCTTCCATGATGCCCTCCATGCCTCTTAATTACCCCTTCTTCCAATGTCATGATCAGGATAATTATAGAATTAATTCCAAAAATTATATTAATCCTTAGTCACACATCTCAATCATGAGATGGATGGTTCAGGTTGATTCTGATTAATCTCAAAAATCTATAATTAGGAGGCCTTACCACATCATTTTTAGGATATGATTATGTAAAGTTATAATGCAAAATTTATTAAAAAGCTTCAAGAAACTAGTGTTACCATGTTAAAATAATTTCAAGCCAATCCAATCCACAATCCAAAGGTGCCAAGGAGATATGGAGGTAGCCAAGCTTCCATTGATGAGGACTTTATGAGCATAAACCGAGCAAGCCACTACAATAAGCATTTTAGAACATCTAAGGAAGGTAAAAGAGGATTTATTTTGCATTTTAGTTGTGTGATTTATCCATATTTGTTAACTAAGATATCCCTAGTGTCTAGGCCTATAGATTTTATGCTATTTAGTGTGTTTCTTTCATTTTGTTTTCATTTTGAAACTAACACGATACTAATCATCCTCTCTTGAGTCAAATTACTAGATCACATATAACCATATTCAAACCTTTCAAGATGATCCTTTAGTCATGAATGTGAATTTGGGTCACTTAGAGTCATTCAAGCATGATTCTTAGTCAAGGTATTCCAAATTTATTAAAGATCCTTTTTCAAACCAAAATCCTGTAGACATCACTAGTTGTTTTTAGTGGTTTCTTGGGTAACTTTAGACCTCTAAATTACCACTCTCCATCCATATTCCAGAGCTCATATTTGGCATAAGCCTTATCTCTATAAAGGTATATAATACTTATCAAACTATATGTCTCAAACACCCTCCAATAATGTTTTATGATATTCATAAGAATCCATCTGACCTTTGTTTAGCCATTTTAGGAACTATGCACCCTAAACTCAATCATCTACCTTTGATTAAGATAAGATCTTAGTTTTCTCAACCTACACGTTTCAAAAAGTTTTCCATTTTCAATTATATATACTAATATCCCAAGGAAAGTATTGTTATGATTTACTCTCCAAAACAAAACCAATGTGCTTATACCATGACCACCTATAGGTGATTATACAACATATCTAGGTAGTAACTAAAAATTTAGGCAATATGCATTGTCTTGGAATTATTATGAGTTTATATACATCTAAAAACTTCAAAAACATTATTCACACATCAAAACATATGAATTAAGTGCCAACATCCTTCTTTCAATGTGAAACAAGTGTTATGGCACTTGGTTGCCTGTGTATGAAAATCATTGGCAGATTGATTATATGTATGATATGTGATTTAAAAACATGGAGATGATTTGTGATAATGAGGTTTAAAGGTGGAAGGAAATAGGGTGAAATTTTAAACATGTAAATGGTACTATCAAAACCCTTGTAATCATCTACAAAGCATGTAAGCTCAAAAATTATGGAAATCTTCTCTTCAACTAAAAAATTGCATCATCTTAAAAATTAAGTTGGTTAGCATAGGAAAACCACTTGAAATATGAAACCAAGTGTATGAATAATTATAATTGGAATCCAATTATCTCTAGAATAAATATCAGCAACTAGTTTGTATGAACTTGCCCAAAATGAAGGAAAACTTGAAGGGTACATGAATGAGTAGGTAGTTTTGCATAGTCCACTTTGAATGGATGCTTCATGAAGAAAAAATTACCAATAGTCAAAATTTATATATAAAATTAAGGTATCCTATTATAATATCATCCCCTAAAATATTTTTTTCTAAAATTCCCTGTGTTTCCCTAAGTAAAAACCTAAAGGTCAGTTTAGTTTGTCTAAAAAAGTAAAAAAATTGTAGAATGGTTTTGGATTAAAAATGGAACTTAAAGATAAAAAATAATGGAGGTGAGTGTTACAAATATTATGAGACTCCCCATTACCTTTCACACATGGCACACTTCCCAAAAAATCCATACAAGTGCCATTTTTCTTCTTCTTTAGTTGACTTCTACAATTTCAATTAGGAAGCCTACAAGGATATGATGTAACTAACATGTTAGACATATAAAATAACTTATTTGACATTTTAAATTAAATTTATACACCTAAGTACCTTTGTAAATGTGCCAATGTATTAATGACTCTTAAAATGACCCCCATTGGATAAATTGGCTAATGTGATTAATACTAAAGATAATGTGACCTGAAATGACATAATATAACAATTGACACTTATTATGACACCATATTAAGACCCTTCAAATTTTTAAAACCTAAATTTTGCTTAGGGGTGCCCAAATTTGACCAAAAGTTAAATTTGGTCAACAAAATGGTGAATCGTAGGGGTAGTATGCCTGTTATACTAAGGACCAGTAACATTATCCTAATAAGGGACAATGGAGTCAATGGATTCTTGAAGATAAATAGTAAGGAATTTTCTTAAATAAATACAAAACAAACACACCACACCAATAAAGCAAGACCAAGAGAAACATAAAATAAGCCAAGACACAAGACAAAACTCACACTTGTGCATAAGCACTTAGGGAACACAAGGAAATAAAGAAAATATGTATAATGGGAAAGGATAACCTTAGTAAAAATCTTTGATATATTTCTCATTTATTGGGATATGAAGCTCCTTCCATCCAACCTTGAGAGTTGGAAAGAATTACGTTGCTTGCATTGTGTGATGACATATGAGCCACTCCATAAAGCATCACAATTTGTGTGTCTTCTAGGTTTAGATCTATATTCATCCCATTTTAGGACAATTTCTCCCTCCTTGAAACTTCTTAGCATGGATTTCTTGTCAAAGTATATCTTTGGTTTTTTTTGGTGAGTTCTCATAGTTTGCATAGCTTGATCTCTTATCTCCTCAAGCTCCATCAACTCACATAACCTAACTTCCATTATTTCATTATCCATTAATTGTAGATAATAGGTAAGTTCCAATGCTAATAACACAAGTGAAATAGGCAATCTAGCTTCTCTCCCCTAAACAAGTGTGTATGGTGAATTCTCAATTGATCTCTTTGGGGTAATCCTATCATCTCAAAGGGCTATCTTCAACTTAGAATGATAAGTCCTTTGGTTATCCTTCATTGTCCTCTTTATGATCCTAATTAGATTCTTGTTTGTGGACTTAGCTATTCCATTCCCTTGGGGATAATAGTTTGAGGATGTGATAAGAGATATGCCATGATTCAAAGCCCATTCACTTTTTTTGTTCCTAGAAAAGCCAATGAATTATCTAAAGTTATTATTGAAGGATCCCCAAAAATTATTACTATACCTTCATATAAGTCTATAACTAATTTTTAATTTTCCTCCTTGAGAGATATAGCCTTTTCCCATCTTGTAAAGTAAAATATAGTAGTCAACATCCACTTGTGACCATCATTAGAAGGTGGATTGATTAGACCTATGAAATCCAAACCCCATTGCATGAAGGGTTGCTCAACTTGGATTAGATGAAGAGGCAAGGAAGAAATATTTTGTTTTCCATCAAAAAGAGCACACTTTTGACATTTTCTTACCCAAGAATATGCATCTTTGAAAAATCTAGGCCAAAAGTATCTAGCCCTCATAATCCTAGCAACTATGGTTCTTAGAGAAAAGTGACCACAAACTAGTCCATCATGAAACTCAAAAAATAATTTTTAAATCTAATCTAAATCAATACACCTCAATAACACACCTAAAAAGTTCTTCCTAAATAACACTCCTTCAACACATATATAAGGAATGGATTGCAATCTAAATTACCTTTATCAAGACCTTGTGGACACTCATAGGTTTGAATAAAATGAATCATATCTTGTGTCCAACTCCTCAAGGATGAAGATAAATCTGCCATAGGGTCATCATGAAGTTCCAAAACAACCTCCTTTTGCTCTTTCAAGTTTGAATCAAGATGCTCACATAACCCTTTTCCCTTCACTAGCTTGGTTGTCTTGATTTCCACATCATATTCTATCATTTTTGTGATACAACCTACCCTCTTATCATTCAAATACCTGATCAAGATAAATTCATTAACACTAGGATGAGGTAAAAATATGTGAATCTTTTTATTTGATAACATATGCCATAATTTATTTAGGCTTTTAATAACTGAAAGCACTTATTTCTCAACATAAGTGTATCTTACCTCATAGACTTTTAAACCTTGGCTGAAGAAGGCAATAGGATACTCCAAATTTTCATCATTTCTTTGAGTAAGCATGGCAGAGATTACCTCTTCATTCCCAAAGGTATACAAATTGAAGTCTTTGGAGAAATTAGGACTTGCAAGAGTAGGAGCTTAGGCAATGGCTTGTTTGATCTCTTCAAAAATTTCCTCCCTCCTTGTCAAAGTGAACACTTCATCCTTCCTTAGCATGGAGGTTAGAGGCTTGAACAAGTTAGTAAAATTAGGAATAAAACTCCTTATGAAAATTATTTTCCCAAAGAAAAATTTCAAACCTTTCTTGTGTTTAGGTAAAGACAATGCCAAGATGGCACTCACCCTTTTAGGATCAATGGATATGCCCTTATTAGAGATAATGTGTCTTAAGAGTTTGATTTAATGGGAAAAAACACATTTATTTGGGTTTAGAGAGATCCCAAACTCTCTACACCTTTCAAAAATATTCCTTAGGTGATTCAAGTGATCACTTGCATCCTTGGAGAAAATTGTTACATCATCAAGATACACCAACATAATGTCATTTATTAGTCCTTGAAAATCCATAACCATTACATGTTGAAATGTAGATCCAACATTAGAAAATCCAAAATTCATTTTCCTATAAGCATATGTACCCCACTGATTAGTAAATGTTGTCTTATATTGGTCACTTTATTTCACCAAAATCTAATTGTACCTAGAATACCCATTAAGGAGAGAAAACCTCTCATTACCTTCTACAAATTGCAATATTTTTTCCATGGAAGGGAAGGGATAATGGTGATTCAAGGAAACTCTATTAAAGTACCTAAAGTTAACACACAACCTGATCTCCCCATTTTTATTTCTAATAGGGACTAAGTTGGCCAACCAAGATGAATGCTTGACAAGAAAGACGATTCTAGACTCAATCAACTTAGTGAGATATTTATTCATGAGGGGTTCAATATTAGGATTTATTTTCCTTTTTATTTGCTTAATAGGCTTGGAATTTTCATCTAGCTCTATGGTGTGTTGAGATAGGCTTGGATCAAAACCTTTCATATCACTATACTTCCATGCGAAGACATCACTAAACTCCTTGTATAACTCAATGAAAATATGTTTCTCTTGACTAGAGCATACTTTTCCAAGTGAAATTAACTTATCCTTAAAGATTTATACCTTATCATAGTTCTATTTTTTTGTAGACATGCATACCTTTCCTTTCTTTAGCTGGTCATCCTCATTGAATATGCTCTCAAGAGTAACTAGGCCTTTAGGAAGCTTGTTGGATTTTAATTAGATAATCTACCCTCCATATTGTTTTTATAGTTTGGATTGATTAATAGAAGAAAAATCAGCCTCCTCTTGTATAAAAAGATATATTTTCTAGTCACTATCAAAAACTTTCCAATTAGTGACATTATCTGGTATGGAAGTCCTTATAATTACCTCGAGATGTGGCTAGTTCCTATCCTCTATTATCCCTTTTAGAACATAAAATTGAGCTCCAATTTATACCAACATATCAGTATGTTTGTTGTACTCTCTTAAAATATATTTGACGTTAAAATATTTTAAACCTTCCACAAGATCCCACACTATATGCCTATAGGACTTAAGCAGAGATTTCTTGGTCAAATTCTACCCTATCACTTGATTCATAAGTAGCTCACTATCACAAAACACTTTAAACTCTTTGACACCTCTTTCCTTGCCCATTCAAGGCCATGAATTAGGGCCTAGTATTCTACCACATTACAAGCACATGATAATTTAAATTTGAAAGTTGAATAGTACCTTTCTTTAAAAGGTGAAACTAACATTGCTCCACCACCTACCCCAATCTTGCTTCTTGACCCATCAAAGAAAAGATACCATAAACCATTCACATTCTCACTTGGATTCACTAAGTTTGGTATGAAAGAGTCCTCTTCATGCATATAATACACCCCAAGACTAGATTCCTCTATGAACTTATAGGGATCATGCTCATAATGCTCATCTCCCCATTTATCTAAGTACAAATAAAAAACTCCTTCAAGGGAAGATGATGTATATTGGTCAATGTAGATTTCCTATTCATCAATGATGCTATAGTTGACAATTTCCACTTTAGGTGTGTAAGGTTCCAAGTGAATATTATGAATAGGTTATAATTCAATATTCACCTTAGTACCATAATTTGTCTTAAACACCATGTAGGACCAATTGGCTACCAAGTAGCCACCTGTCTTAGTTGTAAACTCTCTTGACAAGCAAAGGGAAAATTATGCAGGTAAATATTCCACAACCACATCATAAGGAATAGAAAAGGTAGGACAAGGATTAAAGATAAAATTCAAAACTTTAACTACCCTTAAAGTATTGGCTAGTGATCCATCCAATTGTAATATTCCCTTAGTCATTGGTTCATATTTGAGGCCTAGTTTATCCACTATACATTTGGACATAATTAAAGTACTATCCCCACTATACATGATGAAATTATGAACCAAGAAATCACCAATGATTAGAGATAGGAAGAATGAGGAGTTTTTTCATTTTTTTCACTTGACCATCTATAGGTTTAGTTCCATTAATTATGACAACATTTTCATTTCTAGATGAGCCAACTTGTTTACTCAATCCTTGTAATTATTTTTGGAGCATATGTTTCTACCCTGGTATTATAAAATAACCCAAAAATGATATGCTAATGTGTAAATTTTTCATCTAGTCTACAATTTTAATGGATGAATTGTTCACCTTTGGGGGCTCTTTAGGAGCACTAGCTCCTTGTGGTGTAACTTGTAAAGGTGGGTGAATAAGAGATGTCTTCACATTCTAAAATTTATAACTTTATTAAAATATAGGAGATGAATTTGACACACTTACCATTGGAGATGAAGTGGGAACCAAAATAGGTCCTTGGTCTTCTCCTTGTTTCTCTTCAACAACCCTTTTATTGGATCTAGTGTTAGAGGTAACACTAGTATTCATATTACTTAGATTCCCCAAGTGATTAATAGCACAAAACTCCCCCTCAAAATTATTTATGAGGGTATAATCAGATTTTGGTTGACTATTATCCACACCACTTTGAATTTTTTCATCAAAAAATGAAACTTGGAAAGATTGATAGCCTTGCATTGCCATGGTTTGGTTTTGCATTTCATTTGCATAAGCAACTAGTTCTTGATTTTGCTCAAAAGATGGATAACATGGTTGTTATTTAATCAATTTATTTTGAGTGGGAATAATATCTTTATAGTATGAGGGATAATTAGTATTATAGCTTTGATAAGGCCTAGCATGGGTGATTTGACCTTGTCCTTGCATATTACTTTGAAAAGGAGGTTTATTGGTTTGCCCAAACTGATTATATGGTTGGTATGGCCTATAACCTTAGGATTGTTGCCTTTTGAGGGAAGCCAAATCATTAGTGACACTTTGTAACAATATTTTTACTTCATGAATCTCATGTTAATGGATAATGGTAGATTTCTCATGACTAGGCAAACGAGCCAAGGTAGGTAATGTAACTTGACTAGGAGGCCACAAATCAGGGAATAATGTCATTAGAGGCTTAGGACCAATCTTCCATACTTAAAAAAGACAATTATCAACATTGATATCTATCTCATAGGAATTAGGGAGTGTATTCCCAACCATGGATTGGATCATCATGGCTACATCACTATTCAATGCTTTTAGATAGTACAAGAATGCATATTTTAGAGTAGGCCTGAAAAGAGTTGGGATCCTATCCCATATTTTTTGAAATCTAGTGTTAAAATATTGCATAAAATCTTATGGTTCCATATTTATAGTGCTAAATTTATTATCTATAGATATATGATCACTTTTCTCTCCAAACCTCTTAGTCAATAGATCTCATAGTTCATCCCATGAACCAATAGAATTTTTAAGTAGAGTCCCATACCAATCCAAGGCTTTGCCTTTGAAATATAATGCCAAAAACCTAATATAAAATTTTTATTGAATTATATTATGTATATTGAATAATTTTTCTATGTTTCTAATATGTTCAATGGTAGTAATAAGACCCTCTCCACTAAAATATGGAACACTCTTAAGGGCTACTCCTGAAATTTGGTCATATTAGGCAATATTCTAAGGAGATTATTTGTTAAAGGCTAAAAAAGTTTAATTTATATCCATAATGGAATGTGAATTCTGATTATTATGGATTTAACTAAAAAATAACTTAGACTTCTTAAAAACCAACTCTCTTGAATAAGGATGGGTATTCACAAACTTAAACCTTTTGGCAGAATATGGAGGCAATTACACAAACTCAAAGGGTATAACTTTAGCAAAAGACCTAGTGGTCACATTTGGCATGGAAAATAAGGATTCATAATTAAAAAAAGACTTGAAATCTTCAATGGAGTCACTAGGTATTGAATGTAGATGTTCTTATAGCTATAACTATGTCAAGACCAACACCAATCTTAAACTATCTTCTAAGACTTGGAGTCCCACCAGGTGTGCCAAAAATGATTGACACTTAGATTTCCACCCATTAGGAGATGCCTATATCTCCTCATATAAGTGGCACAATGGAAAATCCCTCTTGTTGTGGGTGACAATGTTGAGAGATAAATCTCTAGAAGGGTTAGTTCCCTTGATGCACTCTTTGAAGCACTTCCTTACCTATCAACTTGTGGATGAAAATGGTTAATAAAAAAACTAAGAAAAATAAAAAAAGGTGATGCACTAATGTTTAATCTCCTAATATTTTACTAAATATTTACTACTTAAAGACCAACAAATTCTCTCTCATATAAAACTCACAACTTCAAATGCATTGTCACATCAATGTTTCATATGTTAGATTCAAGAAGGTATTTGATACTTAGGAGAGTAATGGATGATTAAATGAGGGAATAAAATCATAAAAAACTTATAAGACACATACACTTTAGAAAATAATAAAAAAAAAGACCTGCAACAACACCCTTTTTGCACACTTGGTAGACAATCAAGGATAACATGCTAGAAAAGAAGTTCTTTCACTAGATAAGACTAACAAGATTACAATCAATACTAAATAGTAAAACATGTGAGTGGAAAAATAACTTGTATATTTATTTTAGAGTAATTATAGTAAAAATTTGGATATATTTCCCTATTAACCAATAGAGGCTACTCAAAAGAGCCAAAAGGGTCCATACTTATATCTTTTGAGAGAGATACAAAGCAAAAGAAGTCCAAAGGTCACTTGGACATGTGTAAACCTAGACAAATAAGTTAAAAATACATGGATAAAATATATTAAATGATACATTCAACATAAGGAAGTCAAATTTTCCATACAATCCAAGAAAATTGTGAAAAGTGGCTTAAACTTTCTATCTTGGCACAGAAAACTACCTTTATCATTTATGCCTATTTGAATGTCCCACCACTAATTAGGTATATGTATTATTATGGGGATAAAATTTAATGCCTTTATGAATTTAATTCCATTCATTGGTTTCATCAATACACTTTTAGAAACTCATGTAATGAAGTAATCATTATCTGTAGTCTTAAAACTCCTTATTTTAGTCACCCATCACACTTGGCCTTAAAAAAGTCTTTATTTTACCATGAAAATACATGGGAGGTAGTTAATGATGCCTTTAAATTTTATCTGTGGCATTATACCTCTCAAAATCACCTTAAAAGGACATCTAATTAAGGTTTCCACACTTTTCATCCTTGTGTTCACCATGCCAATTTTGACTAGCTAAAAGGAGAGCTCTAGTTATGACACTTAGAATTTTTTTAATACAGTAAAATTTCCATATGGTGTTATAATATGTCCTTATATTCCATCCAAACTTTATTTCATCTCCTCAAACTTCATATAACCTAAAAAATAAAGAAAATGGTGAGAAAAACAAAATTTTGCATGTTGTCTATATAGTTATATACATCTGCTTTGAATGTGTGAGAGCCTGAGTTATTCATATCCATGATAAAATAGTTTTACTTTCCAAAATATTCCATTAATGTGGCTCTCCAAGCTCATTTTCTTCATCAGGTTATAACCAAGGTTTTATTAGGGTTTTAGGCAGTTCTAGGTCTTAAGCTTTGTTCATAAAACTTGAACATTGAATATGCATCCAAATTTCACAAAATTTATTCCAAGGGACAATAATAGCTTCCATAAATCCCTATATTTCCCATGCATAGCCTTAGAAAAGATACGAGACTTGAAAACACCCATCAAACTTGTTTTCCTCTCATTTTGCATGCTTAGATTGTGTCAAGGCTATAAATTGATCTCTTGTAGGTCTATTTGTTGGAATAATGCATATTTAAGCTTACCTAGGGTTAATAGGGTAAGTTATTTATTACCGAGGGTTAATTTTATTTACCTCAGTTAATTTATTTTATTGTTGAGAATTTCTCAACAATATATTTGTTCGTAGTATGAGAAAACAAATAGTTTGTTTTCTCTATTTTCTAATCACTACAAATAGTTTGTTGTCGTGAAACAAAATATTTGTATTATATATACTTTACAATATATGAGAAATGAATGAGAGATTAATGAGATAATACAAATAATTTTGTGGATTATCACCTATTTTCTAGGTGTGACAAATTTATTTTATTCTCTGGGATTATTTGCAGGTTATTTGTTGTGGGTTCTTTCTCCTGGATTGATCTTGTGGATCTTGTTTATCTCTTGCTCATTCTTTCATGGTATCAGAGCTTGGAGTTCCAGTTGAAGATCCTCTTCCCTGAAATTTTTCATCTGTTAACACATTCAAAAACATTATTTTATTGATGTATTACAAATATTTTTTATTCTCTCAAATTCTGGTTCTTATTTACAAGTTTTTTTTGGGAAAATTTTGTACTTTATGCTCATTAAATGACCATACAGATTTACAAAATCAGATTTTTTTTCATAGAGGCATATAAAATCAAGTCAGGAATCCATTTCAATTTGAATTTTCTCATTTGGACTAGGCCATACAGCTCTTTCCTTCAAAAACTTGCTGATTGGTTCTTGTTGGCAGACTGTAGTACCTGTTCATTTTTCTGATGTGACAGATTGTACGGTTAACTTTTTTCAAATTTAAGACCTGTTCATGAAAGATTAATGTTATATCTTTCATTTCATATAAATTTGGATCAGGCTGTATAGTGTTTTGGAAGCTTACAACAGGAATTTAAAATCTATTTTTTTGTCTGCTGTATAGCCGTACGGATTTCTCATTTTTGAATGCCTTATTCTATATAAAATAAAATTATAAAAATTTCATGTGATATCAGACTTCCAAGGATTTAATTTCATACTAAGAAGGATGGATTTGGACCAGGCCGTACATTCCTTTAGGCAGATCCAGTGGAGCCATTCTGCATTTGCTGAGAGGTGTTTTTCCTTGGCTAGTGTTGACAAAATTTATCAGATATTTCCCTGACCACCACGCTTTACTGGAAAAGAGTTTATTTTTGATAAAGATAAAGATTATTTAGCTATTATCTCACACGTGTGATTCATTTTGGCTTTTTTTTTAAAATTTTTTTAGTGGTTTAAATGCAAGACTCTAGCTTTGAAAGTTCAAATTTGACTTTGCTAAAGCGGCTAGAGATAATTTGTTAAAATTTTTAGGGAGGAAGTCTTGGGGTCAAATCCCCTTACAATTTTTTTTTACATAAATCCATTTTTTTAATTTTTGTATAAGCTAAGGCTAATTTTTTTTCATCGGGAGACGTTAAATTGTAACGGGATGGGTGTTTTTTGAGGAAAAATGAATGTCTAGGTTGTTCTTGTCAACATCATCGTCTTCCTCGGGAATGGAATCCCAATTGTTTGAACCCATAAATTCTACAAATTACCATGTTTGGAAGCTGAAAATGCAACAACTCCTTCAATCAAAGGGCTTATGGAGATTTTTTTTTGAAACGACACCTGCAGCATTCACCACTGAAAAAGACAAATATGCATATGGTTGTAAGCAGGATGAGGCTCTTGGATTGATTTGCCTCAACGTCTCAGATAATCTTCAATTTCACATTGCAGATGCTACTATGCCAAAAGAGGTATGGGAAAAATTTAAAAACCTATTTGGCAAAATTAATAAGTTTAAAATTTTGCAATTAGATGCAAAATTGAGTACTCTCTCTCCATCAGATTTCCCTTCAATAGATGAATTCTTGGCAAAATGCAAATTTATAAGGTCACAATTGAAAGTTGGTGACAAGGATAAAAGTGATCAGGAGTGCATTTTCATGATTTTATCAAAGTTGAAAGGACCATATAGTGTTTTTTCCTCTGCTTTTTATACTATGATGGATACATTAGGTGATGAATTCAAATGGCCTTCCTTTGAAGTTTTTTGTGAAAGATTGACTAGGGAGTAAACAAAATTAATGGCCTTAGATGCTCTACTTGGTCCTAGTCATGCTCTAGTTGCTAATTCTTCTAAAGGAAAACCTTCACCTAAGTCTAAACAAAAGCAAGCACCTTCATATAACCTGCTAGAGTCCACCACCCAAACACCTCATCATTCTAAATCTACTAAGACCAAAAAGTCCTTTAAGCAAAAGAAGAAAACATTTGGTCCATGTAATTTTTGTGGTGGTCTTAATCATGATGAAAGTAGATGTTTTAAGAAAATGCAAGCATTAGAGGTAGTGGTAAGACAACACAAAATTTCCATTTCATCTCCATCTCCTTCTACTTCTCTTGCAAGAAAAGGGAAAGCACTTTCAGCCAGGGCTATATCTTCATGTCATGATTAGTGGATTTTTGACTCAGGTGCTTCTCACCATCTCACACATTCTAAGGATCTATTGTCTTCTCTTATATATTGCATTACATCACATATTGTTATGGGTAACTCCTCACAGATTGAAGTTTTGGGATCTGGTGCTATTGATAAATAGGATGGATGTTTTAATAATGTATTGCTTGTACCCCAAATCTCTTCTAATCTTCTCTCTATATATCAAATATGTAATTTTGGTACTGGTAAAATTATGGAGTTTACTTCACATGATGTTGTAATAAGATAATGTAATGATCCTAGTGAGATAGTTGTTACAAGTACAACATACCATACTGTAAGACTATACTTTTCATAAGTTTGAGTCTTTTATGTCTCTGGATCTTCACTTATAGCACATGGTAATAATCTCAGCAAATTTTGGCATGAGAGATTAAGACATTTGAGTTATGGAAATATGCAACAAATGAGTAAAAAAAATATTGTAAAAGGCCTTCCTAAGGTCTCATGTATTGATGGGGTGTGTCCTGGTTGTCTAGTTGGTAAACAACACCAGGATCCATTTCTAGCTAGTAAGGCCACACATGCAAATGCACCCTTAAGGTTGGTTCATAGTGATTTGATGACTTTTCCAACTCGTTCTTTTTTAGGGGCTAAATTTGCACTCACATTCATTGATGATTTCACTCATAAAACTTGGGTATATTTTCTCAAGTTGAAAAGTAAAGTTTTTGAAACTTTTAAGGCTTTCAAAGCCTTTGTTGAAAAACAATCATCTCTTCCTCTTAAGAAGATACACATTGACAATGGGGGGAATATGATAGTAATGATTTCTATGATTTTTGTATTGAGCATGGGATACAACACCAGTTCACTATACTGCACACTCCTCAATAAAATGGTGTAGCAGAGAGGAAGAATCGAACATTGAAAGAGATGGCTAATTGTATGATTCACTCTAAAAATTTGGGTCCACAATATTGGGATGAAGCTATAAATTGTGAAAACTACATTCAAAACCGTATGCCTCACAAAGTTGTGCAAAATATGACACTAGAAGAAGCTTGGTCTAGGATCAAGCCTGATATTTCAGATTTTTTTCATCTTTGGGAGTCAAGCATGGGCATTCATTCCTGATGACAAATGTAAATAATGGGAGAAGAAAAGCCAACCACTCATTTTTTTGGTTATTGTGAAGATATAAAAGCCTACCATCTTTTTGATCCTATCACACATGATGTGTTGTTTCGACGGGATGTTCATGTTGATGAGTTGCCCACTCCACAGGAGTGTACATCTAGTTCTTCTTCTCCCCCTTCTTCTTCTATTGAGGATAGTGAGGATTTGCTTTCTATTATTGATGATGATGATGTTACACTTGTTCAACCACCACAACCATCTTATTCACCACCTTTGCCCAAGTGGGCAAAGAGCAATCTATAAGCAGTTGGTTCTTTTGTTGGTAATCCATCTGATTTTCATCGCACTCGCTCATAGACATCTAGTGTTGGTCTTTTGGGACAAGCTTGTATAGATGATCCAGTGTTGTTTCTGAGGCTATTGGTATACCTGAGTGGGATGTTTCTATGTATGATGAGTATTCTTCATTGATGAAGAATGATACTTGGGATCTTGTCCCTCTTCTTAAAGGAAGAAAACTTGTAAAATGTAAATGGGTCTATAAGACCAAATATACTACAAATGGATCAGTAAATAAGTACAAAGCTAGATTAGTAGCTAAGGGTTTTTCACATGTTGAATGGGTTGATTACTTTGAGACCTTTGCCCCTGTAGCTAAGATGGATTCTATTCAGCTTGTACTCTCTCTTGCTACTTCACATTCTTGGTCAGTTTTTTAGATGGATGTGAAGAGTGCTTTCTTGCATGGTGATCTCCATGAGGAGATCTATATAGAGTAGCCTCCAAGATTTGTGTAGGACTCACCATTGGTTTGTAAACTCCATCATTCTCTTTATGGCCTCAAACAAGCTCCTAGAGCTTGGTACGAGAAGATGGATAATTTTCTTTTGAGTTCTAGTTTTATTCATTATGAGTTAAATCACAATGTATACATCCTAAAGCAAGGTGAGAAGCTTGTCATTTTGGTTTTATATATTGATGATCTCATCCTCACTGGCAGTTTAGATTCCTTGATACATGACATCAAGGACAAGTTGGAAAATAGGTTTGACATGACAGATCTGGGACTTCTACATTATTTTCTTGGTCTTCAAGTTTTTAAATGTTCTAAGGGCATTTCTATTGGACAACAAAAGTATGCGATAGATATTCTTCATCGATTTGGCATGGCTGATTGTAAGCTTGCACCCACTCCATATCAGTCAGGTATTGTGTTGTCTGCCACTTGTACAACTCCTCTTGTTGATTCCACTTTGTATAGGCAACTTGTAGGTAGTCTTTTATACCTGACTCATATCTATCCTGACATCACATTTGCTATGAACCTTGTCTCTCAGTTCTCACATGAGCCTCATGAGAGTCATTGGAAAGCAACCAAGCATATTTTGTGCTACATTTGGGGTGCCACTCACTTTGGTATACATTACACACCATAGAGTTATACATAGCTTATTGGATACACTGACTCTGATTGGGCTGGTGATGTTGACACTCACAAGTCCACTTGTGGATTTGCTTTCACACTTGGTTCAGGTCCAGTTATTTGGGCATGCAAAAAGGAGATTGCTATTGAATTGTCCTCTACTGAGGCTGAGTATTGAGGTGCTGTCAAAGCTAGTCAAGAGACACTTTGGCTTCAACAGTTACTTGGAGAGTTTGGATTCACATAATAGGGTCATACTACTCTTTGGTGTGACAACCAAAGTGTGATTACTATTTCATGAAATCCTATTAAGCATCACCAGACAAAACACATTGAGATTCACATGCACTTCATTTGACATCTTATTCAGGATGGAGTTCTTTCTTTGGAGTTTGTGCCTACAGCTAAGTAGATTGCTGACATCTTCACTAAACCTTTGGCTTCTCCTTGTTATCTTTAGTTGTGAGCAATGCTTTGGGTGAAGTAAGTTGTCCTTGGGGGGATTTCCCATGAAGTCCTTCCTTCCTTTATTTTTCATATATTTTGATTGGTTTGTACATGGGTACCTTATCAGGCCTAGTAACTGGGACCCATCTTTGTCTGTCATTCTCCCTATGTTTCACTTAAGGGAGGGTGTTAGAATAATGCATATTTAAGCTTACCTAGGGTTAATGGGGTAAGTTATTTATTATCGAGGGTTAATTTTATTTACCTTGGTTAATTTATTTTATTGTTGAGAATCTCTCAACAATATATTTGTTCGTAGTATGAGAAAACAAATAGTTTGTTTTCTCTATTTTCTAATCACTACAAATAGTTTGTTGTCGTGAAACAAACTATTTGTATTATATATAATTTACAATATATGAGAAATGAATGAGAGATTAATGAGAGAATACAGAGAATTTTGTGGATTATCACCTATTTTCTAGGTGTGACAAATTTATTTTATTCTCTGGGATTATTTGTAGGTTATTTGTTGTGGGTTCTTTCTCCTGGATTGATCTTGTGGATCCTATTTATCTCCTGCTCATTCTTTCACTATTTTCACTCCAAAAGATCAAAAATATATAGTTACACCTTATAATAATTTTAAAAATAACCATATATCTTTCCAAGAGTTAGATATGGAGGTATACCTCAAAATGGTTCTAGGTCTCTTGAAGGCTTAGCATGCTTAGCATACCCTATATAAGTTTGGCTCATTTGGGCTGATCTAACAGGCTTAATATATCCTATTAAAAATTTTAACACTTAATTAATACTTAAGAATACATAACATAACCTCTCCAATACTCCCTTCATCACTTTTCCTCTCTTTTGCCAACTTGGCCTAGTGGAACCCTACAAAATTGGATTATATGCATGCAAAATTAGGTCACTCTAAGGGGTTGGAGCCTATGTGAGTGTTAATAATAATCCTAACACCTTCCATACACATAAAAAAAAATTCATTAAATATCCCAAGGCCTCATATTATGTCATTCACTCATTTTTCCATCTTTTACTTAGTAGACCAAAGTTTTGATTTTCATGAGAGGGTGATCTCTAAGACAAAATAGAGAGATATATCACTTATACCCATGGAAAAATGAGAATTTTTGGAGTTTTATAACTTCCTAATTATTATCTATACCAAATTTAAAGGTTATAATCCCTCATTTAGGTACCTAACCAACTCTAAATGCCTAAAAAAGGGGCTAAACAACCCTATTTTCTTGCATTTTTGTCCAAATCCCCTTGTGGGTAACCTTTCCAAAAACATTTAATGTTTCTAAGATGAATTTACATGTTCCTAAACTTTAATTAATTCTTATTTATATTTTTTAACCTTCCAAAACACATTCTCTATTAGATTTCTCATACTTGCCTAGTGAACCAAAGGGTTTCCAAGCTTCCTTGTATGGACTGCTATCAATTTTCCAAATGAGAAAGATGTTTGGGTATATTTGGAAGGCATTATTATTTATATTACATCCATTGAGTCATTATTAATATTATTTAATTAATTCACACCTTCTTTTCACTCTTATAGGGTTCAAGATTCATTTAGCCCTTTATTTTCCTAAACCCTGCCTTAACTATAACAGTCCTGCTTGTAGGTGTTTTTCACCTATTTGAGCCTAGGTATATGTTTATGACTCCTTTTATATCCAATTTAAAAGGTTAAATTTCCTTTTTTATGTCAAAAAGAGTGATTCCCATCTTCATTTCATACCTTGACCTTCCATACCTTTCACATGCAAGACTATGTATGATACTCTGACTATTCCTTGTCTTAAGGAGTCTGCTGTAGGTTTTAATGGCTCTGTATACCTTGTCATGATGTCTATAATATTTTTAAACATATTTTTAATCTTCCAAAAATTTATGTTTCATTTTCACTTACCAATTTGTTCCATTGCAAGTCAAAACTGTGCTTCCTCATTTTGACTGAGATACCCTATTTATTGACCCTTGCTGTAGGTGAATGTTAGGATTATAAGAATTTATGTTTATGTTAAAAAGTTATTTGGAACACATATATGGGTTTAAAAATTCACATTCCATATTGGGCTCACTTATATGCCTTATTTGAACTCAATTTGTGATTTTATACCTTGACTGAGACACTCAACATTTGACCTTGCCTGTAGGTTGCTTTGTGCTTGCTTAGACTTGAGGACAGGGTATGAAAAGCTCACTTAAGCTTTCAAACAAAATATACATCAGTTTTTCTATTTCACTTCACATAAAAACCTCTACCAATGGCCTTATCAACACCTATCTTACAACTTAGTTTTCCTTATCTATTGACCTCTATAAGTGCTCTTAGGTTGAGAAGCAATCATTTTTACTCATAAAGAGACTTGGGACCTTGATATAGTTTTTAATAATATTTTTAAACTATGAACACAAACTAATCTCCATATATGTAATAGTGGACCTCTTTCAATATTGAAACTCCACCTTGGCTGTAGATGCATTTTTGAGACAGTGTACAAACAAGTCATGTGAGTATGGAGTAGAAACCATCTTCAAACATTTCAAGATGATCCTTTAGTCATGAATGTGAATTTAGATCATTTATAGTAATTCAAGTATGATACTTAGTCAAGGTATGCCAAATTTATTTAAGAATATCATCTTTCAGACCAAAATCCTATAGACATCACTAGTTGTTTTTAGTAGTTTCTTGGGCAAATTTGGACCTCTAAAATACCACTCTCCATCCATATCCTAGATCTCATCTTTGGAATAAGCCTTCTCTGTACCAATGTATATAATACTTATCAAAATATATGTCTAAAACACCCTTTAATCATGTTTTATTATATTCATAAGAATCCATCTGACCTCTGTTTGGCCATTTAAGGACTGTGCGCCCTAAACTCAGTCATCTACCTTTGATTAAGATAATATCTTAGTTTTCTCAACCTGTCATTTTCCAAAAAAAAATACATGCCCAATTATATATACTAATATCCCATGGAAAGTCTTGTTATGATGTACTCTCCCAAACAAAACCAATGTGTTTATACCATGACCACATGTAGGTGATTGTTCAACATATCTAGGTAGTAAGTAAAAACTTAGGCAATATGCATTATCTTGGCTTTCTTATGAGTTTATATCTATCTCAAAACTTAAAAAACATTATTCAAACCTCAAAACATATGAATTAAGTGCCAAAATCCTTATTTCAATGTGAAATAAATGTTATGGCACCTGGTTGACTGTGTATGATAGTCATCAATAAATTGATTGTATGTATGATATGTGATAAAAAAACATGGATATGATTTTGGATAATGATGTTTAAAGGTGTAAGTAACTATTTGGGAATTTTAAACATGTAAACGGGACTATCACAACCCCTTGTAATCATCCACAAATCATGGAAGCTCAGAATATAATAGAAATCTACCCATCAACTAGAAAATTGTATCCTCTTGTAAATTGAGTTGTTTAGCATATAAAAACCAATTTAAACATTAAAAAAAGTGTATTAATAATTATATGGTGAATATAATGAGATATGGAAGTAATCTTCACAATTTTTTATATGGACTTACCCAGAATGAAGGAAAACCTGAAGGGTGCACGGATGAGTAGGCAATTTTGCATAGTCAAATATGAATGGATGGTTCATGAAGAAAAGTTAAAAAATAATAAAAATTAATATATTAAAATTAATTTCTATTATTTTAACACCATCCCTCAAAATAATTTTGTCTAAAACTACCTGTGCTTCTTGTACTGAGTAAAAACCTAAAGGTCAGTTTAGTCTATCCAAAAAAACAAAAAAATTATAGAATAGTTTTGGATTCAAAATGGAACTTAAAGATTAAAAAATCATGTATTTTAGTGTTAAAAATATTATGATACTCCCCATAACCTTCCACATGTGGCACACTTCCCAAAAAATTGATACAAGTACCATTTTCCCTCTTTTTAGTTGATTTCTATAATTTTAGTTAGGAAGCTTACAAGGATCTGATGTAACTAGCATGTCATACATCTAAAATAACTTATTTGATGTTTTAAATGAAATTTAGACACCTATTCACCTTGGTAAATGTGACAAATGCATTAATGACTCTTAAAATGACATAAAATGACCCTTAATGGACAAATTGGCTAATGTGACTAAGACTAAAGCTAATGTGACCTCAAATAACATCATATAACAAGTGACACTTCAAATTACAACATATTATGACCAATGAAAATGTTTAAAACCAAAAAATTTAACTAAGGGTACCTAAATTTGACCAAAAGTCAAATTTGGTCAATAGTTCATATCTCCATCTTTATGAACAATTACTAATAGTTTAGGGGTGTTTAGATGGCCTACTAATCCAAACATGGTATGGGTTTTCTTTTGTTACTTAATTTTAAAATTAAATGAGAAATAATGGTTTTATGGGAATCATTTCATGGTCAAATAGAACCTATTCTAATTTATTTCATTAGCTAACTCCTTCCAAGAAGGTACTTATGGCATAAAACTTATTTTCCTTCTTATCCTTATGAATGGCCTATTTGATCAATTTTAGAGAAAAACCTGGGTTAGAGGGATAATTTACCTCCTCTTCCTTATTCCACATTAACTAACACAGTTTATCTTTCTCATTAACACTCAATAGTTCATCAAAGCCTTAATAGGCCAAATAATTAAGCTGCTAGTTTGAGCTCTAATGGAGTTGTAGGCAAGTTTATCAACTACAAAGGTTTTCCTTTCCTATAGTGGTTTAAAATTAAAGTGGATATGATGTTTGAACCTCTAATATTTTATGTAAATCACATCTCATCCCAAGGATAAGTCTCAAAAATCTAGCATCAATGGAGTGGCCGTCAAGAAGTGTACCATAAAGTCAATTCCCTATAAGTTCCATCTACAGTCATGATGTATGAAGGCTTTGATAACATCCATGGAGGTGTAATGATGATTCTAAAAAGGTTAATAATTTTTATCATTAATAATCAAACCAAGCATTTGGAGATGCTCTCAAGTGATATATGCAAACTATGATGACCATACCTATACACACATGGTCATACTCCATTAATGAGTACCTAAAGGTGCAATAAAGAAGACCAATCATGTTGAAAATGAGAAATTTCATAGTTTCAAGGAATTTATAGTTGAGAGTTTTTTTTTTAAATATTTTAAAAGTTCCAAGATAAACCATAGGGTCAGATTCCATGTAAACTTCCCATATCCACAATCACTGCCTTGTCTACAATATCAATGAGCACCTACAGGTGCTATAGAGAAGAATCTAATCATGTTGGTTGAATGTATGAGGGTTTAGTTTGAACATTTCAAGGATGGGAGAATAAATTGGAAGAAATTTGAAAAGTTTTATAATCCTTCCAATGCTCATACACCATTCACAATGACTATCAACTTCATCCCCCTATCTATAACTATATACATAGCTACAGGTGGCCCTTCCACATAGATCTAAGATTCTTCATTGAGGATATTTGGAAAGCTTTGAAACTTTCATGAGGTTTTTTTGTGTTGAAGATGCCATGACAACAATGTTTTAATCCAAAGGTGGTAGGTAGGTTGGAAGAAGTTACTTGTATTTTAAAGGGATTGTGTTTAGGGACAAGTTTCCTAAAACACCAAAATAGAGGTCCTAGCCCTTTTTGATGATACCAAATAGCAATGTTATATGGAGTCTTGAGGAATCCAAATACATCCATCTTGTATCCCTATCTTAGGGGAAGAACTCTACAAAAAGGAATGGGTGAGTGACTAGAGGAAAATAGTGTTTGAGGACTTCAAAATCACACATTTGTTCACTATAGAAAGACAACGTTTAGTACAGTCTTCAATTTGCAATTGACCTTATGGTCCAAAAAAACATGAAGGAGTATGTAGATGAATAATAGGTGATTCCATTGAGTTAAGGAAAACACTAATGGTTTAATGAGCTTTAGATAGGTTGGAATATTGGGCCTTGACTTTCACCACTACCTATAGGTGTGCTTCATCTTGAAAAAAGCTTACCTATAGCTGACTGTAGGTTCTTACTTGTAGGATCACAGAGACATAAACATGTAAACATGCCAATAAGAACATCCACATGTTAGAAATGTTTCCAAAAAAAATACAAAATAATATATAGATGTTAAAATCAAGTTTTATAGGTTGAAGATCACCTACATGATCCCTTTTTTGCCTCAATAAGGTCAACTACAGTTGACTATGTAGGCAATAACCTAAAGGTATGATTATCTCAAGGTTGAAATAGCATGAATATGAATTGACCAAGTCAATATGAATATCACATGATATTTTAATTCTCCATGGTGTTTTTAAACATTGTGTACAAGCACTAACCATGTAGGTACCACCTATAGGCACCTCCTTCAAAACAAAAAAATATAAAACACAATCTGACAGTCTACCTAGTCAAGAAATGATGAAAGAACCTTGAGTTGGGAATGAAACATGGGAATTAATCATGGTTATTACTTCCTCATAGGTTATGGTGACTATATCATGATGCTTACAATATGGAAATAATACAAATAAAGTCTTTAATAATGCAACCTACAACCCTAAAGACACAAATACCTTTTATTTTAGACAATATATTTGGGTTTAAAAATGGATTTAGGTTTGTTTGATAAAAATATAATAAGTAATTGAGACTAAATTCCCAATGTGTATTAAATGATAGTGTGGAAAACCAATGAGAGAATTGGTTTTCATCATGGAGGACTATGTTTAAACTTTGGAGGTGGAGATTGAAAGGGGTAAGAAATGAGGCCTATGTAAAGGAATAGAAAGAGTGTCAAAAAGGTTTTTTTCATTATTTAAGGAAGAATGAAGGTCATTAAATGATTTATTACCTTTCACCAAGTTTTTGAACCTTTTAAATAAGATTTATAACATCTTTCTTCTCCCTAAGTATCAAATAGGCCTATACATTACTTGTTTCTTGCATAGTCCAATAGGATCCTTGTTGAAAAAGAGGAGAAAAGAGAGAAAGTGGAAAAAAAATGGTTGGAGAAGATATGTGGGGTTAGGATAGAGGTGATTAACCTTTCACATAATTAATAAACTCCCTAATACTCTCACAAAATAATTAATAGTGCTCTTGGGCTTGAATAGGGATGTAAAAGCCCTAAATTAGGGTTTTGATCATATTAGGAGTTTCAACCATTAAAATAAGCCTAAATTTTTTAGTGTTTTGTGATTTTAGGTTTTTTAAGATAATCATAAACTTTCATACCTGTATGGTCTTAGGTGTATAGAATATAGAGGACTGAGTTGTAACTAGGCTCAAATAGGCATAATTGGAAAGCTTTAGTTTTATAAAAATGACAAACTCAAAATCAGATGTTGAAAATTGATCAAAAGGTGTAACTCAATAGAAAATATCTAAATATACCATTTTAATCTCTTTATTAATTTTAATTTTTCTATAAAAGGTAAAAATCAAGAAAAAGGGCTACAAGCCTTGAGAGGCCTTTGTGAGCCTTTTGTGTGGAATGGAAAGGTGAAATGTGTTTAGGAACATTTAAGGTATTGGAATAGTTTTTAATTGAAATTATAAGGGAATATACCATAAAATAATGACCACTTGAGACATATATCATCATTTGGTTCTTGAGACCCAAGGAGGGTAGCCTAACAAGAAGCTAGTGAAAACCAACGAGGAAATCTAGGAAATGGAATAAATGGTATGAGTTTGTAAATTTAGTCAAGAAGTGAATATAAGATAAAAATTTTAGGTCTATAGTGAAGTATGATCTTAAGCCAAGGAACAAGAGTAAGACTAGGTGGAACTTCATTGAGGTTATGGCTCTAAAGGAAAATAATAAAGGGAATTTGTTTTCATCATGAAGGACTATTTCAAGTTTTAGAAATGATAAATGGAGGTAATACCATAGACAAGAGGCTTGCATGAAGGTTTAAGAGTTGAGAAGAGTCATGAGAATCATGTTTAAGGAATTAGATTGGTAAGCATGGTTGAGAAATCATCTTCAGATTGAAGAATTCAATTTAGGGATAAATTCCCTAAAAGATCCAAAATAGAGCCCTATGAACTTTTGGTGATGCCATATATCAGCTATGGAAGGTGTATTTATGAACTCAGGTTCATCTATCTTGTATATTTTATGAAGGGGAAGAACCTTGAAAAAGTGAGTGGGTGTGTGACTAGAGGAAGGTGATGTTTAAAGGTCTCCATTCTTGGTATTTGATCACTATAAATATTTAGCATTGTCTATAGTTCTAAATCCTGAAGGACCTTTACAATCCTAAGTTACAATGTAGGAGCACATACATGTATGAAAAGTAGTCCTATAAGGGTAAAGAAGATATTAGTGATTCAAAGGTCATCAAAGAGGGTTTGGGGAGCATAAGGTATATCTACATCCCTAAATACACCTACAGGTCTATACCTTTTCAAGGAGGACCACCTAGTAGTAAGAAGGACTTTTAAGGCTCAAAGAGGATAATTTGATCATTAAGAGACAATAAATAGCATAAAGATAACAATCTCATAAGGTAAAAAAGGAAAAAGCATTCAAGTTTTGAGGGCTCAATAGAACAAGGGCAACCTACAACCATCAAAATAAAGACTTACAATAGTTCAAAGAGGGAAACACAGTCATGAAGTCAAGGTTATCAATGGTGGAGTTTCTTAGCCAAAGTAAGGTCATTGTGATAGATGATGAGATGAATTAAGGAGGCAGTGATATGGTAACCTAGAAACTCATGTTACACTTAGTAGTTTCACCTCATCTAAGCCACCTATAACCATACTAATGCCAAACCCCCCTCATGTGAGGTCATATACTTGATCTAGAAAAGGTAAAGATCATATATTCAAGGGGGAATAAAGTTAGATTTTCTATGCAATTGAATGGAAAATGAATAATAAAGACCTTCATCAAAGCTACTAAGGAGCATTGCCAACCTTAGAAGGAGATATTATAGGCCTTTGTATGGAGATTGACTGTGTGAGGCCCAAATGCCTTGCTAAGAGGTCAGAACATGCTAGAGGAAGGGTGAATGGTGGTTGAAAATGAATTAAAAAACATAATGGGGATAAATAGGTGTGAATTATAACAAATAATCCCTTTTCTCATAGCATAAATCTCTAAGTACTATTGACATGCAGTCATATGAAGTATTTGAGGAGGTGACATGGAGGATTATGACATAGAAAATGAAGGGTGAAATCATGAAATTAGAGATTTAGTTACATATTAAATTAAAATTAAACTTTTTATATCTCAAATTAAGTCAAAAATGAGGAAAAAATAGCTGTGAAATTTGACCAAGTAGGCACATGTCACTAGTTTTTGGCAAAATGGACCTACATGTCAAAATATGCATGATCTAATCATGAAACTGGGTAGAGAGGATAATTATGAAATATTATACATATTAAAAATAATTTTAAGGTTTTTTGACAATGGAAACTATTCACTATTTTAGTATAGTCAACCTTATGTCTAAACACGGTCAACATTAGAGCCTACCTTAGAGGAATTAGCCATTTTGGGGAGTCTATAGGTCGACTCAAGGCATGAAATTTGGTAAAAATGATATCCATGAATAAAAAACATCCCATGTAATCCTAAAGGTACTATAAGGATTTAAAATACCATTTATTCTTACACAGACCTCTTGTAGTTAAGGAGGCAGGCATTAGAGGCCAATTGAAGTTTTATCAATTCTAGGTGTTAAAAAGCAGTTTAAGACTTGGAGAGGTGTTAAAATGGTATAATATGAAATTTTAAACCTATATTTTCATATATAATGGATCAAACTCATGGATTTTAATCAAAATTTTGAATAAAGATAAGTTTAGGCATGGAGGAAGCATACATGCAACTCAAGGTAAATTTTGGTAACAAGGATATATAGAAAAAAGTACACATCAAAAAGATGTGAAACTTGGTAATATTGGTAATAATGACATATTATACCTATAAATAATCTCATTAAGGTCATACTACAAGTTTAAGTTCCCACTATTTATACATAGTCCCATTTATGTCTCATAATGGTCACCATTGGTACAAGCACATTTTTTGGAGTTTGAAGGTGTGGTTGAGGGTTTAAAGATTAGGAAAGTATTTTAAAATCATGGGAATATATTTTTAGTCCCATTAATCACCTTTTAATAGTGTTTAAACTCCAAAATTCAGTCAATCCATGTAGGCTATTTCAAAACCCCATATGCAGTCTCAAAAGCATAGAGAGAAAAGTTAGTTTTTAATCATTTGAAAATGTTTTATGAAATATTTCAGGTTAAATTAATATGTTTTCAATAAAATAAGATCATTTGAAAGGTCAATTTTGTCCTTTTGAGGAATTCCAATTTTTCAGGCCCAAGACACCCAATTTTAGCCCTTCTTCAGATGCTTGTATCTTTCATACCATGAAGATTTGAGAAAAATGATTTTAGTATGTTTTGATTACCCATACATAATTTAAATTAAATTTGTATTTATTTTGGTTAAGGTCCTTAGTTTTATGAAAAATAATTAAGAGTGTAAGCATGTCTAGAATGCTTGCAAACCTTGCAAGTAATTATCTTTACGTATGTATCTTTTCATATTTTCTACATGGGAGACCAATATTTTAAAGGGGTTTTAAGAGTTATATTTAATAAATATAAATATAAATAAGTGGTGGAATATAGGTCCACATTTTATGAAAATCATCTTGAAAGTGAGCTTGTCTAGGCTACCAAAGGAGCTTTTTGACCAATTTTGTGTTTTTGGACTTATAGGTCAATAAAATGGTCTATAATAAATTTTAAATAACCAATAATGTGTATAGGACTCCACATATCTCCTAAATAACCTATTTTATATAAAAATCTAGCATGTTTGGGTGCCTAAGAGGCCCAAAATGGCTAAAAATGCTTATTTTTATAGGTATTCAAAGAGAGAAATGGTATAACGACATTAAATAGGACTAATGGGACCTAAGAAATAATTATATGGAACTTAGATCTATTCAAAAGGGTTTTTAGGGTGCCTTGTTGAGCTAAAGGGTCAAAAACCCAATTTTTTTGACTTTGTGCATTGTTGCAAGTTTAATGGTGATTTCTACCATTGTTGCAGGTATTAAAGGTTATAAAAATATTCATTTTATTCCTCATATTCATGATATATATTTTAATAAGTCTTTATATGTTAAAAAGTGGTCTTCAGGGTGCCACATGACCTTGGGAGCAAGTTTTAGCATAACTAGTTGAGGGTGGCTCAAGCTTGTGACCTCCATCAATGGGGTCTATGAGAGTTTCAGGTTTTATGGAGTTTATTGTAGGTTGGAGGAGAAAAGTAAATTTGAAAATATAAGGTATCCTTAAAAATAAAAAAAATAAAAGATAACCTCCATGGTCAGTTAAGCATCATATGCCAAGTTCACTAACCATTTACCACAAGATTCTAGAAGTGCAAGTGGAAGGGGGACGTAGAAGTCCAAGAGGGGAAGTTTGGAGTTTGGGGAGATAAAGTGGAGAATTCAATTATTTTTCAAATTATTTGGATACTTTTCCCTTTTGATTGGATTACGAAATCATCATCTTCAAAAGTTTCTATCTTCTAGTGTGTTTCTAAGCCAATGAGAGGGCTTGAAGGCTATTTGGACTAATAAGGGTTATTTTTTTTAGGAAGGATTAGTTATAATTTATCCAAATGTGGTTGAGACTCCATGTAATGTGGCTTTGTCTCATTTATTGAATTTTGTTTCCTTGTTTCTTCTCTCTTCTTCCCCTTTTCTTTTATATCTCCCATTTATCCCCCAATTTTGTAAATTATTCTCATTTGACAAGGAAAACCCTATCAAAATTTGTAAGAAATAACTTTTCAAGTAATAAAGATCATTTTTCACCTATCTCTTGCCTATAAATTATTTTTATTAAGCTTGTGTATGATGGCCTTGTGAAGAAGTGTTCTTCCATATCCATTGTCCTTCTTTCTTACCTCTTTTTTAGGTGTTTTAAAGTTAGTTATAGGTCTGAACTTGAGATCTTTCCACCATTAATGGATGTTTTTTGTGATTTTTTTAACTCCTCTTTACTTCATGTATTTTTTGGTGAGCCTATTTTAATAAATACTTATGCAAATTAGCTAGTTTTTGAGGTTGTGTCATAAAAAATTGTCTTATGCTGAGTTAGTGTTTATTTCAATATTATGTGAGTGTCAATTAATTTGGTGTATCACCCTTTTATTGTTCTTAGTCATAATATACCCCCATCCTATCTCTTTTAAAATTATAATTATTAGTTTAGGTGATATACCAAGAGGAAGCTAACCTTCTTTGGAGGTTCAACCTTACTACTGTTGACGCTGGAGATTGCACCCGGTGGCAGAAAAATAGGTTCTTGCCCTCTCCCCACAACATGGAAACTCCTCTCTCGCCTATGGGATGGTGAAGTAGGAGAGGAGAGTCTCTAGGTATGGGCTAGTTCCCTCTAATGTATCTTGTTTGTTTTAGTGAGCAAAAAATTATGTACAGGCAGATATATATACAGCTATAAACTAGGGGGGATGAAAAGGGAGAAGAAATGCACAAAAACAAACTACCTACACTACAGAGGTGATACACCAAAAATGAAATGACCTTCCCACCTTCACACTCAAGATCAAACAAATACATACATACACTGAGACTTGGCAGAAAAGACCAGGCTGCTGGAATGACAGGGAGGTTCTAATGAAAAATACAGGAAATAGGGACTCACCAAGATACTGTGGAATGCATATTATAAGTGACCTCCTCTGTTTCTACACCCCAAATGGAACTCTTCACCTATAAGCCACAAACTGACACTTTGTAGATAGCTAGTGCATTGGTATTTAAACCTGTGAGAGCATTTAAAAGAAAATGACTGAACACAAATTAAACACACAGAACATACACAGGGTATCCATCCAAGAAGGAGGTAAAAACTGTATTTTATTGATTCAGGTGGAAAATTTGTAGAGCTGCACTCTTTAAAAAAATGGAGAAGCTCCTTTAAAATTACCAAGTCTGCCAATTTATATGGAAAAGCCAAGAGGAGTCTCATTGGTGTTTTGCTTGCAAGTGGCTACTTGAGTCTTCATTGGGAAAGGGAAAAAAACTATAGATGACATCAAAAAATTATTGGGACCATGCTTATTATTTTGTCCTTTTCCCATTTTGTCTTAAATGCTTCTACGGCTTGCCTTAATGTTTTGCCAACTTGACATCCTTCATGCTGGCTCAGACTACTGATGGGTCTTTCTTGTTTTGCATGCATCCTACTCCTTTGCTAGTTAGTCAGGCTTTTTTCCATGTTTTATGGGCTCTTTTTTGTAGTCAAATTACTGCTCAATGTTGTGCGTGGTAGTTTTACCGCTTCGGACATTCCCTATTTGTATGTGCCTGACCCAGCCCTTGTTTTCCATGTAGCCTGCTTGAATGGTCTGTGGCCTTGAAAGCCCTATGGGTTTGCTCGAGCCGTTGGTGAGTTTTATATTGGCCGTGTCGGGCTTTGAACGGCTCTTGCAGGCTTTTTGTTTTCCACAAGCATTTCCTCCTTGCCTTTAAAATAAATGGCTATCTTCTTGGTTAAACCTCAACATCCTCATGAGTCATCATAGTCTTTTGTTGGCTCCTGGCCGCAGCTTGTTTTATCCTTTGTTATCCTCGATGGGTCCCTCACTACTCCCCGACACCTTCCTTTCAGCCCTTTGACTGATCTAGTGTTTCATCAGGTCCATTGGCAATCACGTAGACTGCCTAACCCCTTTGTGGCCTACTATTTCTTGTGCTCCTGTGGGCTTTTCCCATGCTGTGACAGGCTTTCCCCACGCTCAATGCCATTCATGGCAATTCTGCCACTCAATGTCATGGACTATGCATGGAAATTTCCCCACTGTCTACCTCCACTGCTGTGTGCGATGAAATCACTGCTGACTGCATGTTTGTGGTTGTGCTTTGAAAGTTTTGTGCATCCATTTTTGCTGCTCACTGCTATGAGTGGCCATTTTGCCGCTCTCTACTGTGCATGGTAATGCATGGCTATTTTGGCGTGTTCTAAGCCATGGGCTTTGAATGTTAAATTTTTAACATGCATGACCCTTTTTTGCTTTTGTAAACATTTGAAAAATCTGTCTTATGCTACTGTGAACGCCAATGAATGAGGTCGATGAGCCAATGACCTAGGCCTATCTGGAGTTGGGGAAGAACGAACCAAGTGTAGATAAATCAAGGGGCCAAACCAGTGAACTAGGATGATGAACCAAAGCATTGAACTGAGCTAAAATAAGGCCATTAGACCTTGAATAAGATAAAGCAAATAAAGTGAATGCTGATAAACTGACCAATTAAACCAAATGACTGAACCAATCATGTTGAAACAAGCAAAGAAATGCTGGCATTAAACTATGTAACCTGAAAATGATTGCTTTCGAAAGCAAAGGGAAAAGGTGAATGATTTTTTGCCTATGGGCAAAATTGGTCAACAAATTGGTGACTCACAGGGGAAGCTTGCCTGCTATGCTTAGGACCCAATTGCCTTTGAATATCCATTGGGTACGGAGTCAGATGGTAAATTTGAAGAGAGTTCACAACAGCCTTCGAGATCCCAAAATTACACTTGAAACTTTCACCCCCATAAGTAAAAGGAAACACACAAGGCTAAAAAAAACTAACTGTGCAAATTGCACTTAGGGAAAATAGGAGAAACAAGGAAAACTATGTACAGCTAAACCAAAAAATCAGTGGCAATGCTTCAGATGTATCCCATTAACTAGGATACACAGTTCTTTGCCATCCAAATTGGAGAGCTAGAACACATTATGCTGCTTGCATTGAGTAATCATGTAAGGACCGCTTTAAAAGGCATCAAATTTTGCATGTTTTCTGGGCTTAGCTCTATCTTTGTCCCATTTTAAGATAATGTCTCCTTCAGCAAATTTTTTTGATGAAGATTTATTGTCAAAATGTCTTTTCACTTGCTATTGGCGACTGATCATAGAGACCATGGCCCGATTCCTTACCTCTTGGAGCTCCATTAGCTCACACAGTCTGACTTCCATGTTGGTTCCTTCTTCTAACTATAACTGATGGGTGAGATCTAATGCTGGCAGTTCAAGTGAGATGGGAAGCCTAACTTCCCTTCCATCTATGAGTGTATATGGGGAATTTCTAATTGCTCTCTTCGGAGTGATTCGATTGGCCCATAGAGCTGTCTTCAACTTGGCATGCCAAATTTTCTAATTTTCTTCTATGGTCCTCTTTATAATCCTCATTAAATTTTTATTAGTGGACTTGGCCAGTCCATTTCCATGTGGGTAATAATTTGATGAAGTGTTGAGGTATATACCATACTTTAGCACCCATTCACTCGTTTTGATCCCCAGGAAAGCCAAGGCATTGTCCAAAATTATAGTGGCTAAGACACCGAAACGTGTTACTAAGTCCTCATAAAAATCTAGGATTGCGCTTTCATTCACTTCCTTCAAAGCAATGGCTTCCACCCACTTGGTTAAATAATCCATAGTAGTCAGGACCCATTTGTGTTTGACACTAGAGGGAGGATTGATCATCCCTATGAAATCTAGGCCCCACTGCATGAATGGTTGTTCAACTTGAATGGGTTGTAGGGGCATGGCAGCTAATCACTATTTTTTTGTCAAAAAGTGCACACTTCTGGCACTTCCTTACCCAGGCATAGGTATCCTTGAAAGAGTGGGCCAAAAATAGCCAGCTCTCATTATTTTTACTACTGTGGTCTTAGGGGCAAAATGGCTGCTTGCTGGCCCATCGTGAAACTCAACCAATACCTTGTCAGCCTAACTGGGGTTAATGCATCTTAGGAGAACCCTAGAGAGATCCTTCTTAAATAATACTCCATCAATCAAAACATAAGGAAGGGACTGAAGTTTAAAATACCTTCTTTCAGCCCTCCCAAGACCCTGTGGACATTTGCCCGTAAGAAGGAAGTGCCTCATGTCCAGAATCCAATCTCTTATGACAGTTGGTTCTTCTGCAATGGCTACATCATGGATTAGCAAGCTGTCTTCACCCTTTTGTCTTAAATCTGTAGCTAGCTATTCACACAGGCCCCTTCCTCTCACCAACTTGGCAATTTTGATGTCTATGTCGTACTCCATCACTTTGGTGATCCATTCCACTCTTTTCTCATTTAAGTCTCGATTGGTCAAGAAATCCTTGACGCTAGGATGTGGAACCATGAGATGAATCTTGCTATTTAACAACATATATCTAAATTTCTTTAGGCTGTGCACTACTGCCAAGACTTGCTTCTCTACATAAGTGTACCTAATTTCAAAGTCCTCTAACCCTTGGTTGAAGAAGGCGAGTGGTTGCTCGAGGTCATCACTATTTGCTTGAGTAAGCATGGCAGATATCACTTCTCCATTATTGAAGGTATAGAGATTGAAGTCTTTATTGAAGTCGGGGCTGATTAGAGTGGGAGCCTGGGTCAAAGCCTGCTTGATGGCTTCAAAGCTATCTTTTCTTAGCATTGTCCATTTGAATTCTTCACCCTTCCTCAGCATAGAGGTTAGGGGTTTGACTATCTCAACAAAATTTGGAATGAACCTCCGAATGAAATTTATCCAGCCAAAGAAACTCTGTAGTCCTTTCTTGTGCTTTGGTAGGGACATCTCCAAGATGGAGTGGACTCTCTCGGGGTCAATAGACAAACCTTCCTTGGACATAATGTGGCCAAGAAGTTTTCCCTCATGAACAAAAAATACACATTTCTTTGGATTTAGAGAGATGCCAAATTCCCTACACCTCTTAAAAATCTGCCTGAGGTGCTCCATGTGCTGTATCACCTACGTAGAGAAAACTGTTATATCATCAAGGTACACCAACACGTTCTTATTTATCAAACCACTAAAAGTAATGTCCATGGCTCGCTAGAAGGTAGCACCAGCATTGGATAGCCTGAAAGGCATCTTCTGGTAGGCAGACATTCCCCATTTAGTGGTGAAGGCTATTTTGTATTAGTCACAGCCTCGCACCAGAATCTGATTATATCCTGAACAACCATCCAGGAGGGAGAAACATTCAGAACTGGTTACCTTTTGGAGGATCTGCTCCATGTTTGGAAGGGGATAATGATCTTTTAAAGAGACTTTATTAAGGTCTCTAAAGTCAACACACAGCCTGATCTCCCCATTTTTCTTTCTAACTGGAACCAAATTGGCCAACCATGAGGAATGTTTGATCAGAAATATAATGCCAGACTCAATCAACTTGACCAATTATTTTTGCATAAGGAGTTCGATCATCAAATTAACAGGCCTCTGCTTTTGTGTGATTGGTTTTGCACCTTCCTCTAATTCAATGGTGTGTTGGGCGAGTCTTGGATCAAAGCCTTTCAAGTCGCTATAATTCCAAGCAAAGATGTTAGCGAACTCCTGACACAGCAGAATGAAAGCTTGCCTTTCTTGAAACGTGCAGACTACCAAGCACTAACAGCTTGTCTTTGAAGATTTCAACTTTTTCATAATTCTCCTCTTTGGTAGTGATGCATGCTTTGTCATCTCTTAGTTGGTCATCTCCGTTGAAAATACTCTCAAGTGTGACCAGACCCTTAGGGAGTTTATTATTCTTCAATTAAATAATCTAATTTTTGTATTGCTGCTATAATTTCATTTGATTGTGGACTATGAACTCAGCTTCTTCTTGCAGAAAGAGAGCTATCTGATGGTCACTTTTGAAGACCTGCCAATTTGTAATATTGTCTGGAATTGAAGGCCAAACCACCACTCTTAAATGGCATCCCAGCAGACACTAATAACATCCTAATGACGAATGGGCAGCCTTCTACTTTAGGTCAGGTAAAGAAAGAAGAAAGGACTCCCCCTTTTATGTATCTTTGATCATAGGAGATTTCTTAGTACACAATTACATAATTGATAGCAGGGCCAGCACTTCAGTGATGCCCAAGTGCATTGCTGATAAGATGGGATTAAAGTATGAATCAATGAACAAAGGAGTCTTGCAACTAGATGGGACACCTATAAAGATAGTTGGAATCCTAAAAGGATTGAGTTTAACACTGCATGTCTGCCTAACATTTTCAATCCCCCATGATATAGTGGTAGCAGACGTTCCCCCAGATTTTGCAATCTATTTGTCTAGGGACTTTACGTCCAAGATAGGTGGCTATCTAGCAGCGAATTAGTCATATCTAGTTTTCAGAACCAAGTACGAGACTAAAGTGAAAATTGAATTTGAGCCACTCTACAAGGACCACCTAGAGCTCTATTCACCCAAGGTAGTGAATGTCAGTTACACTATCATCGATCCAGAAGAGTCCCAGATGGACCAATCTTCATCTTCTACTCTTGAAGGAGTCACAGATCTACTCTTGGATGAATGGGGAAGTGATAACTTTGAGCATGATCCTTATAAGTTTATTGAGGAAGCAGACCTTGGAATCTATTACTTGCATGAAGAAGGTGCCATCATGCCCAATATAATGAAGGAAAATAAAGAATACCTTGGCCTATGGCAGCTATACTTCGATGGTTCCAAAATTAAACTGGGCGCTGGTGGTGGGGCAATGTTAGTTTCCCCTTCTAAAGAAAGGTACTTTTTAGCTTTCCATTTCTAGTTCTCTTGCACATGTAATATTGTAGAATATGAGTCTTTGATCCATGGACTAGAGTGGGCAAGGAAGAGAGGGATCAGGAAGCTGCAAATCCTAGGGGACAATGAATTAATTATGAACCAAATAAGAGGCCTGAACCTGACCAAGAACTCCTTGCTGAAGTCTTACAAGCATAGAGTCTGGGACTTGATGGAGGATTTCCTTACTCTTAACATTACCTCAATTCCCAGGGAATAGAATAAGCAGGCTGACAGGCTGGTAGCTGTTGGCACCCATTCATCATTAGGATGTTATTAGTGTCTGTCAGGATGGCCTGTCGATCTAGCTCATGAAATTATTTCTTCAATACGTCCCTTTGTCCTGGAAGAGACAACAAATCCCACAAAGAAATGCTCACATGCAATTTCTTCATTTGATCAACTATATTCACTTGGGGGCTGATTCCCTTCGTGCTTTCCTTTGGGCTGATCCCGGATGGAACTGTAGACTAAGGAGCTGGAGGTGCAGACGGTTGTTTGGAAATTGGGGCCCTTTAAAATGGGTGTGATGGGGGATTTGTTTCTACCTGAGGGGAAGCCTACGCTTCTCCAACTACTCTTCTTTTAAATCTCATGTTGGCTGCAACGCAATTACCCTGATTGTTTGTAGTGCCCCCATGATTAATTGCACAGAGCTCGCCCTCTTCATGATTTATTAGGGTAGAATCATATTGAGTTTGATTGTTACTCATGCTGGGCTGAGCTAGAAACTCAAAAAACTGGGAATGATTAGTAGCCTAGTTTTCTGAATTCTAAAAAAAATTCATCATGTCATTCGTATGGGTAGCTTGCTCTTGACCATGTCTCATGGTCGAACAACCTAGCTACTCCTGCACTAGATTGTTCTAAGTAGGCACCATGGCTTTAGATGATGAAGAGGGGCCTGAGTTATAATTTTGAAAAGGCCTGGTCTGAGTGAGCTAACCTTGTCCTTGATTATAGCCTTGAAAAGAGTTCCTAGGTGCTTGACCATAATGTTGATAACCCAGATTCAGCTTGTTATTTTGAGCTTGTTGCCTTTTAAGAGCTATAAGTTCATTTGACATGTTTTGTAACAGGCTTTTAACCTCATGTAGTTCATTTGACGGAACAATAACTGGCTTCTCAATGCTAGGCATAGGGGCTAATGTGGGTGCAATAGTTTGAATAGGGGGCAACATCTCTGGGAAAAGTGGCATGTGGGGCCTAGGGGTGATTTTTCTAGCTTGAACCAAGCAATTTTTGGATGCTATGGCAATGTCATAAGCAGCTGGCAGTATATGTCCTACCATAGATTGGATCATCACAACAATATCACTGTTTAATGCCTTTAAATAGTATAAGAAAGCATAGCTAGGAGTCGGTCTTACCAGGATGGGAATTCTATCCCAAGTCTTTTGAAACCATGTGTTGAAGTCCTACATATACTTGTGTGGAGCTCTTTTTATAGTCATCAGTTGCTCAGCAAGAGAGAGGCCATCACTTTTTTACCCAAAATGATCAGTTAAGCGGGTGCCCAATTCGTTCTAGGAATGTATTGAATTCACAGGCAAGGTGCCATACCAATCAAGAGCCTTGCCTTTAAGGGATAGCGCCAACAATCTAATGGCAATATTTTCCTCTGTTATATTGTGAATATTGCAAAGGTTGGCAATATTCTTGATATGCTCAACAACCGTAATTGGCCCCACTCCATCAAAAGAAGGTACATTCTTGAGAGCTGTTCTTGGGATTGGATCGTAGCATGGGAGGTTTAAGGGGCTCTCACCATGAAAAGCTATAAAAGGCAATGCCATGGTTGGAGTGGGCTGTAACTATGGCTGAGCTGGGTTAGTGTTCCTAGCAACAAGTCTAGGAGGATTTACTAATGGATAAGGGTGAGTTCTTTCAAACCTGAGCCTCTTAATAGAGTTTAAAGGCAGCTCAATGAAAACAAAAGGGATCCCCCTTGAAGCTGACCTTGTGGTGACTTTTGGTGGCATAGAAGTTTAAATGACTGGTCTTAAAATAAAGAACTAAGCTCTTACCAGTGGAGTCGCCAGATGCTGGAAATCTTTGAAATGACTGTAGCAGGACCAACATCAATCCCAAAATACTACTACGTTGGAAACTGATAAAATCACCATCCCATCGGGCGTGCCAAAACTGTTGATGCTAGAGATTCCACTCGGTGGCAGGAAAACAGGTTCTTTCCCTCTCCCCACAACATGGAAACTCCTCTCTCACTTGTGGGATGATGAAGCAGGAGAGGAGAGTCTCTAGGTATGGGCTAGTTCCCTTTGATGTATCTTGTTTGTTTCAGCAAGCAAAAAATTATGTATAGGCAGATATATATATATAGCTATAAATTGGGGGGGGGGATGAAAAGGGAGAAGAAATGCATGAAAACAAACTACCTACACTATAGAGGTGATACACCAAAAATGAAATGACCTTCCCACCCCCACACTCAGGATCAAACAAATACATACATACACTGAGACTTGGTAGAAAAGACCAGGCTGTTAGAATGACAGGGAGGTTCTAATGAAAAATACAAGAAATAGGGACTCACCAAGATACTGTGGAATGCATACTGTAAGTGACCTCCTCTAATTCTGCACCCCAAATGGAACTCTTCACCTGTAAGCTATAAACTAACACTTTGTAGATAGCTGGTGCGTTGGCATTTAAACCTGTGAGAGCATTTAAAAGAAAATGACTGAACACAAATTAAACACATAGAACATACACAGGGTATCCATCCAAGGAGGTAAAAATTGTATTTTATTGATTTAGGTGGAAAATTTGCAGAGCTACGCTCTTTACAAAAATGGAGAAGCTCCTTTAAAATGACCAAGTTTGCCAATTTATATGGAAAAGCCAAGAGGAGTCTCATTGGCATTTTGCTTGCAAGTGGTTGCTTGAGTCTTCATTGGGAAAGGGAAAAACATTGTACATGACATCAAAAAACTATTGGGACCATGCTTGCTATTTTGTCCTTTTCCCATTTTGTCTTAAATGCTTCTACGGCTTGCCTTAATGTTTTGCCAACTTGACATCCTTCATGCTAGCCCAGACTGCTGACAAGTCTTTCTTTTTTTGCATGCGGCCTACTCCTCTGCCAATTAGTCAAGCTTTTTTCCATGTTTTACAGGCTCTTTTTTATAGTCAAATTACCACTCAATGTTGTGCGCGGTAGTTTTACCACTGCAGACATTCCCTATTTGTATGTGCCCGACCTGGCCCTTGTTTTCCACGTGGCCTACTTGAATGGTCTATGGCCTTGAAAGCCTTATGGGTTTGCTCAGGCCATTGGCAAGTTTTATATTGGCTGTGTCAAGCTTTAAATGGCTTCTGGAGGCTTTTTGTTTTCTGCAAGCATTTCCTCCTTGCCTTTAAAATAAATGGCTATCTTCCTGGTTAAACCTTGACATCCTCATGAGTCATCACAGTCTTTTGCTGGCTCCTACCCACAGCTTGTTTTATCCTTTGTTATCCTCGACGAGTCCCTCGCTACTCCCCAGCACCTTCCTTTCAGCGCTTTGATTGATCTAGTGTTTTGTCAGGTCCATTGGCAATCATGTAGACTGCCTAACCCCTTCATGGCCTGTTATTGCTTGTGCTCCCATAGGATTTTCTTGGGCTGTGGCAGGCTTTCCCCATGCTCAATGCCATTCACAGCAATTCTACCGCTCAATGTTGTGGACTGTGCACGGTAATTTCCCCACTATCTACCTCTGCTACTGTGTGTAGTGAAATCACTGCTAACTGCATGTTTGTGGTTGTGCTTTGAAAGTTTTACATGACCATTTTTGCTGCTCACTGCTGTGAGCAGCCATTTTGTTGCTCTCTACTGTGCATGGCAATGTGTGGCCGTTTTGGCGTGTTTTAAGCTGCGGGCTTTGAATGTTAAATTTTTAACATGCATGACCCTTTTTTGCTTTTGTAAACATTTGAAAACTCTGTCTTATGCTATCGTGAATGCCAATGAATGAGGCCGATGAGCCAATGACCCAGGCCCGTCTGGAGTTGGGGAAGAATGAACCAAGTGCAGATAAATCAAGGGGCCGAACCAGTGAACTAGGATGATGAACCAAAGTGTTGAACTAAGCTGGAACAAGGCCATTAGACCTTAAATAAGATAAAACAAATAAAGTGAATGCTAATAAATTGACCAATTGAACCAAATGACTGAACCAATCATGTTGAAACAAGCAAATAAATGCTGACATTGAACTGTGTAACCCAAAAATGATTGCTTTCAAAAGTAAGGGGAGAAGGTGAATGATTTTTTACCTGTGGGCAAAATTGGTCAACAACTACAAGATACCCACAGCCTGAGGTTGCTCCAATATTGTAGTTAGGAGTGAGAGAGCTTGAATAACTCTCCCATAAGGGTGAAATTATATGATATAATAGTTATCACTATTAGATGACAAATATTATGTTTGGAAATTTAAAAATGCTCTCTATGGTCTAAGTAATCTCTTAGAGCTTGGTATGCTAGGTTAGACAAGTATCTATCAAATCAAGGATTCAAAAGAGGAGTTGTAGATAGTAGTCTATACATCAAAATCAAAGATAACCATCAGCTGATAGTAGTTGTCTATGTGTATGCCATGATCTTTGGTGAAAATAATGATAACATGAAAAAGGCATTTACAGAGGTGATGAAGAAAGAGTTTGTGATGTCCATGCTAGGAGAACTATCATTCTTTCTTGGGATGCAAATCACTCAATCTAAAAAAGGTATATTCATCTCACAAACCAAGTACATAAGAGAGATGTTGAATAAGTTTGAGATGGATGATTTCAAGGTAATTATTACACCCATGATCATGGGATGTAAGTTGAGAAGGGAAGATGAGTCTTCAAAGGTCAATCAGACATCATATAGGTTAATGATTAGAAGTTTTTTGTACACCATTGCCTCTAGACCTGACATCATGCAAGTAGTTTGTCTTGTGGGAAGGTTTCAAGCAGATGAAAAGGAGAATCATCTATAAATAGTAAAAAATATACTCAATTATATAAATGGGACTATGGAGTATGTATTATGGTATCCAAGAATCAAGGAGTTCAATTTTACAACTTACATAGATGCAGATTAGGTGGGAAGTATAGATGATAGAAAGAGTACTAGTAGAGGAGCCTTATTCCTAGTTAGGTGCTTAGTTTCATGGATGAGAAAAAAATAACCATAAATATATTTTTACACTTGTGAGGATGAGTATATTTCAAAATCTTCATGTTGCACTCAGGTCCATTAGATGAGATAGACCCTAAAAGACTACAAGGTGGAGTATGATGGTCCTATCCCGATCTATTGTGACAATACAAGTTATATAAGCATCTCAAAGAACCCTGTCATGCACTCAAGAACCAAACACATTCCCATTAGGTATAATTTTTTAAGAGATAAGGTAATTTATTAAAGTCTCAAACTTGAATATTTTTATACATAGGATCTGATTGCATACATCTTGACCAAACCACTTGCAAAGGTAACTTTTGAATATCAAATATATGAATTAGGTGTAATTCCTACCCCTAACAATCATTAAAAAATTCAAGTACTTAGGTGGAGCTAATAATTCTCATTATCTCCAAGAATAGGTGATTTTTTCCAAGAAGGTATGCATGGAGATAGGGGAACATGTTTGTGTTATGTATCATAATATCATAAGCCTTGTGTGTTGAGTATTTTGGTTACAAAGGGTGTGATATAAGGAGTTATAGACATCACTTTTTCATTTATGTCAAAGGGGAAGAAATACAAGAATATGGAGATGATAATGATTTGCATATAATATTTTTTGCCATTGATGACAAAGGGGGATATTTTTGATCATTATTCCTATTGATTGATGTTTGGCATTGATGTTATCATTGATGTCAAATGTTCTTAAGAAAAGTGTTCATGAGGTAATTAAAGAATGTTCTTATTTGATGGAATAAATAGGTATGTACATAAGTATGAAATTGCCTAAGGATCATGAAAGGCATGTGAGAAAGGTATATATCATCAAGGAGTGCTTCAAGGTCAATTATCAAGCTTCAAGTGCTTGAAAATCCTAGTCATGACACTAGTCATTGCATGAAGAGACCTTGTGAGAAGGTGTGAGTTTGGTGGTCTAGTGATATGGATAAACAAAGAAATAAGGGGTTGTATGAGGTTGTTTTATCATTAATATGATTCATTGAAGCACTTTTTATAATCTCAAAAAGAACCTATAGGGGTAGGACCTACAAACCTAGCATGCAATTAGACTAATTCTAGACCCTACCTGATCTAATGAGGTGTCATGAGGTATTGTCAAGGCATATGAAGAATTTATGGTAGTGGTTAAGAATGGTAATAGTTTTTATGTTATGTATATAAGGTGTTGATAGCTTTGACAAGGGGTATAAGGTTAGCTTCAAGGCCTAATGTAACTTATAGGTCAAGGCCTAGAGAACAAAGTGAGAGATGGTGTCAAAATGAGGTATGAGATTTAGATTTCAAGATAATAATGAGAATGTAAAAATTATAAGTGGTGTGGTAGGTTTTAACAATTGTGTTTACCAAGTCTGAGGTCAAAATTTATGAGAAAAGGCAAGAAAAAGTGTTTTGAGGTTTCTCATGTGCACATAATGAAGGGTTATCAACCTGAGAAGAACTTTCAAGTGTTCATTGGCACACGTAACCTCTACAAGGGAACCTAAGATGTTGAGGTGAGATGGGTAAGGGTCCTATATAATATCTCTAGGCATTATTTTTTTAAATGAGGGGCAATCTTTTATGAATAATCATTAACAATAGAAATAGTGTTAACACTATCTAAAACCCTAACAATGACCTAATGTGAAATATCTTGTTATAAAGTGCTTAGAATGGGTTTATATGGATATTTGAGTGATTTTAGGTTATATTAAACTCTCTCAATCACCTTCAAGTGTGATTATTTTGTTAGTTGAGTGAGTTGACCCTACAAGAAAGGCCTTTTTACTCAAATATTTGCTACAACAGTCAGAGTTAACCAAGTCAAAGTTGTTAAATGGATGGAGGTTTAATATTGAGACTTGTATATTATGTACATGGTGTTTTTTTATTATTTTATATCCCTCATGTGTGCTAAAACATTCATGCAAGTTGACCTATCACTAAAAATCCTAATGGTGCAAAGAGTGAGAAAACTAGGCAAAAGTGAGAAGGTGATCAGGGATTTGTTATCATGGATTAGGGATGAATCCATGTGCACGGATATGTTTTTGAAGACCTATAAAACATTTTAATATTATATATGATATTTGGAGATCATTTTATATGATGAAAATGTTGCTCATAAATTGACCTGTCTAGTTCATATGAGACAGTGATGTACAAGACTATGAGATTGGTTTGCAAGACTAATATTGTCATTTGAATATATTATATATCTATGTAAAGATGGTATAATGAACTCATATAATCATATAGAATAATTTAAATTATTTTAAATGTGTTTTATAGATGTTTTAGGTTATTTTTTCCATGACTATGTTTTGAGGCTAGTTGGCAGTTCTAAGTGAGCTACTTGCATAAGAGGGTTTGAGTCCTTTTGACTTAAGTAATGAAGTATAATGAACGTGGTGAATTTGTGTAGATATTTAATTTTATTTTTATATTATTTTTTCCATTTTTTTACAATATTTTGTTTTTATTTCAGTTGTTCAAGATAGACTTTTTGGGTATGCACAAGCCTAATTGTGAACAGTGCTAATGGCATGCTTCAAGTGGTGGTTAGAGCTAAAAGGTGTCATGTACCTAATATAATATTTTTATGTTTATATTTAAGTGTAATATTATATTTTACTAGAATTTTTGAAGTTTGAGAGTGTTTAAATGTGTTCAAAGGGTAACATGTGTTAATGAAGGCCTAACTAAATTAGGTCTCCTTAAGGCTTAAAAGGGGTTTTGGGTCCTATATACTATGATAGACCTATTATAATGTTTTATTCATGTTTTTGGCATGTCATAAGTTATATATATTTTTAAATATAATTATGAAAGTGTTTATTTCTGACCAAAGAGTGTATGAGCAAGAACCTAGTTTAAGAATAAGGCATACTAGGCCTAATTGTCTAGCTAGAGACTGAGTGAGTTGAAGTGAATGAGATAGAAATTTAAAGAGCTGAAGGAGGTATTTTATAAAAATAAGAGGATGAAAATAAACCATCATTAATATATGATATTGTTACTATAGATGATCATCAAGGTCATATGACATAACTAAGTTAAGAAGAGGTCTAATTGAGCGAAGAAGGTTAGAGATACATTTGAGAAAAATAGGATTGTGTGAAGAGATGAATAATGAGATCATATTTTTTATGAGAATTTTTTTTTATAAAGGTGATAAATGTTTTAAGGTGGATTACTTGGTAATGAGTCATCTAGGATGTTGGTGCTTCCTCTCAAGTGGGTGCTTGCTAAAGCCTAGCTGAGTTAGTGCTTAGCTAGTAGGGTTGGTGCTCTAAGTGAAGTTTTTGCTTCACTAAACTCTGATATTTGTCTTATAATACTATATTATATTTGAATTATCAATGTTTTTTATTCTCCTTTATGTTTTCCCTGTTGGAAATATTGTCATTGATGTCAAAGGTCTAGCATTATTGGTGATAAAGGTCTCATTGCATTTAATGTTGTTTGTAATAGTTATATCTTAGCTAATGTGAGTTAATATTTATTTAATATTAATGAATATATTTTTGGTTACATATGAGACAAAAGAAGAGCCCATGGATAAGTCAAAGAGCCATGGTATAAAGACAAAAGAAGGATGGGATGCATTTTCCCATGAAGAGTCATCTTGGGGAATTCCAAAAAGTCACCAAGATAAGGACAAAAGAGAGAAAGACATTTTTGACCATGAAGGGTCACCACATGACTTTTCAAAAGCAAGGATATGATGGGTCATACAAGTTTGGCACCATTTTCCATGAGGATTGAAGGGTCACAAAGGGGGAAGGCCAAAGGTCATTTGGAAAGCTATAAATAAAGGCTTTAGAAGCCATTTGTAATATGAGAGATAGAGGTTGATTTGATATTGTAATATCTAGCTTAGAAGAGCATTTGAGAGAGAAGAATATGATTTATATTTGTTATATCTAGCTTAGAAGAGCAAAGGTGAGAGAGAGGAAAGAGATGTTGTATTGAACTATCATTTGTTGAGATAGCAACATTGAGAGATAGGTGTGTGGTATACACAAAGGGGTTGGTGCTCATGAATTATTGTTGGGTTGGTGCTCTTATGGGTTGGTGCTCACGAATTGTTTCTAGGTTGGTGGTCGGCAAAGGGGTTGGTGCTCATGAATTGTTGCTAGGTTGGTGCTTGGCAAAGGGGTTGGTGCTCTTATGGGTTGGTGCTCACAAATAGTTGTTAGGTTGGTGCTCAACAAAGGGGTTGGTGCTCCTAAAATTTAGTGCTTACGAATATTGTTTGGGTTGGTGCTCATTCATATACTTGAGATTTTTCTTTGTGGTTTTTCCCACATTGGGTTTCCACGTTATATCTAGTGTCTCTCTCTATCTTGTGTGGTGTTTATTGTTTGAGTTTTATTTCATATCTTGAATGTTTGATTAAGTGGATTTTGGTTAAGGGAAAGTTTTATAAGATATATGATATACTAATTCACCCCCCCCCCTCAATATATTCAATGCTTAACAATTGGTATCAGAGTAGGTTTCTTCAAAAATGGTTTAACAACTTGAAGGTAGATCAAGTAAAAGCACAAGATGGCCAAGTAGCTAAAGAAGGAGATCAAGAGTTGAAATCTGTGGTTGAAGCTCTTAAAGAATAGGTGTGTATCTTGGATTCTAAGTTGGCTATAGAAGAAAAAGAAAATAAGATATTTATTCAAGATCTTTGAACATCAAAAGAAGAAGAGTGTAATCAGTTGAAGGTTGAGTTAGGTTCTTTAAAGGATAATCATGAGAAGCTTATAATCAAGGTTGAGAACGATCATGAAATATTAGTCCAAGGAAAGAAGGATGTAGGTTTTGAAGGCAAATCAAAGAAGCCAATCAGGCAGCCCAATGCTTTTAAGTTTTCAAATTCTTTTCATGGTCATTGTTTTGTTTGTCATCATGTTGGTCATAGGGCAAGAGACTATATGAGGAGAAGTAATCAGTCAAAGGGAGATCTCAGTCACATTCAAGAAAAAGGTATGAGAAATATTGTTTGATTTTGTTGTCATGAGGTTGGCCATATTGCTAAATTATGTCAAAATAAAGTAAAAAGATATTCAAGGTATGTCAAAGGATATAGAGCCCCTAGAAAAGATGGGAAAAGACAAATTCAAGTTTGGAGACCTAAAATAGTAAAGGTTGATTAGGTTGAGTTCAAAAGTGAAAATGAATTACTTGTTATAGTAGATAAAGAATTAGATAGGAACGATTGTGCATAATCTCTTGTTACATTTGAGCATGAGCTTTGTCAAGATAAGATAGTTGAAAAATTTGAGAAGATGAAAAACATCATAAATGATAAGGTTAGTAAGTCAAAAAGGTTAGACATGCTTAAACGAATTCTAAAAGAAAAACACAAGAAGATCAAGGAAGAAATAGGGGAGATGTGGGAATCTCCTGAGATTTGTTTCTAGGACCCTTTTGTGTGGGGTGTCTCTTCTAGGATTCAAGGAGACACTTTTAAGAAAAATTGAAGCATGGTGGATGTTATTAGGGTCTTGGCTATGTTGCATGATAAGAAGGTGAGTTGGCAAATTAATTTGTATATCTTTTGATGGAATATATTTTTGAAGAAAATTTTGCATTAGTATTATCATTTTTGCATATGTAGTGTTTCAAATGATTATGGTCACAAGAAATTAGAATGTTGAAAAAGAGCTAATAGTTTTAGAAAGAAGGAAAAGAATACTCATGTAGATTCAATGAAGGATTAGAGTTTCAAAGCTCCATTCATCAAGAAGAAGGATCAGAATTTTAAATCTCCATTCATCAAGAAGAAGGATCAGAGTTTCAAAGCTCCATTAATCAGGAAGAAGGTTCAAACATGTTCATGGCAGAAGAAACAACCTGAAGATTCTATGTTGGTACAAATAGCTTTGCATGTAAGAAATAAAGACCAGCCATGGTTAATTGATAGTGGATGTTTGAGGCATATGACAGGAGATAAAAGTAAGTTCATATCTCTAAAGAAGATCAATGGAGATGTGGGAATCTCTTGAGATTTGTTTCTAGGACCCTTTTGTGTGGGGTGTCTCTTGTAGGCTTCAAGGAGACACTATTAAGAAAAATTTAAGCATGGTGGATGTTATTAGGGTCTTGGCTATGTTGCATGATAATAAGGTGAGTTGGCAGATTAATTTGTATATCTTTTGATGGAATATATTTTTGAAGAAAATTTTGCATCAGTATTATAATTTTTTCATATGCAGTGTTTCAAATGATTATGGTCACAAGAAATTAAAATGTTGAAAAAGAGCTAACAGTTTCAAAAAAAAGGAAAAAAATACTCATGCAAATTTAATGAATAAGGATCAAAGTTTCAAAGCTCCATTCATCAATAAGAAGGATCAGAGTTTCAAAGCTCCATTCATCAAGAAGAAGGATCAGAGTTTCAAAGCTCCATTCATCAGGAAGAAGGTTCAGACATGTTCATGGCAAAAGAAACAACCTAAAGATTCTATGTTGGTGCAAACAGTTTTGCATGTAAGAAATAAGATCAGTCATGGTTAATTAATAGTGGATGTTTGAGGCATATGATAGGAGATAAAAGTAAGTTCATATCTCTAAAGAAGATCAATGGTGGCACAGTGAGATTCAGAGATAAAACCACTGCCAGGATAGCTGGAAAAGGTACTTTGAGTTTGGATTATGGTAGAACTAAAACAAAATATTTTTTATGTAAAAGGTCTTAAGCATTATCTATTGAGTGCTAGTCAAATATGTGATCAAGTATACACATTAAAGTTTCATGCTGAAGGTTATGAGATTAGAAGAAAATATTCAAATGAGTTGATTGTAGATGCTAAAAGGATAGGGAACAATGTTTATGTATTATCAGATATCTTCTCAAAGGCACGATCAAAGGATACATTCAAAGATCTATAAGAGGAGTTGGGAGTAATTTCTATTACTTCCTGCCATTGATGTTTAGCATCAGTTGATGGGGAGCTAAGTGTTTAGCTCTAGGTAGGCCCTTTGCCATTGATGTCAAAGGGGGAGAATAATAGGTACAAGTATAGGTGAAAAAATAGGTACAGGGAATAGGTACAAGTTGCTACAATAAGGGGGAGTTACTGTATGTTTTCAGATGATAGTATGTGCAAGTGACATGATGTGGAAGTTTCAAGATTGAGGTTACCATCAATGACAAAGGGGGAGATTGTTGGAAATATTTTCATTGATGTCAAAGGTCTAGCATTATTGGTGATAAAGGTCCCATTGCATTTAATGTTGTTTGTAATAGTTATATCTTGGCTAATGTGAGTTAATATTTATTTAATATTAATGAATATATTTTTGGTTGCATATGAGACAAAAGAAGGGCCCATGGAGAAGTCAAAGACCCATGGGATAAAGACAAAAGAAGGATGGGATGCATTTTCTCATGAAGAGTCATCTTGAGGAATTCTGAAAAGTCACCAAGATAAAAACAAAAGAGGGAAGGACGTTTTTGATCATGAAGGGTGACCACATGACTTTTCAAAGGCAAGGATATGAAGGGTCATACAAGTTTGGTGCCATTTTCCATGAGGATTAAAGGGTCACAAAGGGGGAAGGCCAAAGGTCATTTGGAAAGCTATAAATAAAGGCTTGAGAAGCCATTTCTAATATGAGAGATAGAGGTTGATTTGATATTGTAATATCTAGCTTAGAAGAGCAATTGAGAGAAAAGAATATGATTTGTATTTTTTATATCTAGCTTAGAAGAGCAAAGGTGAGAGAGAGGAAAGAGATGTATTGAACTATCATTTATTGAGATAGCAACATTGAGAGATAGGTGTGTGGTATACACAAAGGGGTTGGTGCTCCTGTGGGTTGGTGCTCATGAATTGTTATTGGGTTGGTGCTTGGCAAAGGGGTTGGTGATTCTGTGGGTTAGTGCTCATGAATTATTGTTGAGTTGGTGCTCGGCAAAGGGGTTGGTGCTCCTGTGGGTTGGTGCTCATGAATTGTTGTTGCGTTGGTGCTCGGCAAAGGGGTTGGTGCTCCTATGGGTTGGTGCTCACGAATAGTTGTTGGGTTAGTGTTCAACAAAGGGGTTGGTGCTCCTGCAAGTTGGTGCTTGTGAATATTGTTTGGGTTGGTGCTCATTCATATACTTGAGATTGTTCTCCATGGTTTTTCCCACATTGGGTTTCCATGTTATATCTAGTGTCTCTCTCTATCTTGTGTGGTGTTTATTGTTTGAGTTTTATTGCATATCTTGAATGTTTGATTAAGTGGATTTTGGTTAAGGGAAAGTTTTATAAGATATATGATATACTAATTCACCCCTCTTAGTATATCCCATGCTTAACATTCCCACTCAAATAAGTGTTATATTTGTTATGCTTTTGTTTCATACTCATAGCTCTTAATGTGTTGCTAGTTCACTCTATTATTTTGATAGTTCCTGAATGATAAAGTAAAGTTGTAAAAGTTTTAAAGACTAATTCACCCCACCACTTATTATTCATTATTCTCCCAACATGTCTAACATTTTACATATTTAAAAAACTAAGGGTGACATTCAATATTGCATTGATTACCAAGATTTAAATAAGGCTTGTCTAGAAGATGACTTTTAATTACCTAATATCAATATGATTATCGATTATAAAGCTAGATATGAGACATTTTCATTTATGGATGAATTCATAGGATATAACCAAATAAAAATTAACCTTATATATCAATAAAATGTGATATTTACTACTCCTTATGGTAAATTTTACTATAAAATCATGCCTTTTGGGTTAAATAACATATGAGCCACATATCAAAATGCCATGACTCATATATTCCATGAATTTATACACAAAACTATTTAAGACTATATTTATTATTTACTTTCCAAATTTAAATATCATCAAGAATATGCTACTGATTTGCAACAAATATTTGAATGCTTGCACAAGTTCAATGTTTAATTAAATCTTAAAAAGTGTGTTTTTAGGGTTTCTTCAAGAAAACACTTTAGATACATTATCTCTCACTGAGGAATCAAAGTTGATACAAAAATGTAAAACCCATTATTTAAATGCCACTCTAACCAATCTAAAACAAATATGATGCCTATTGGGCTAAATTATGGCTATTATAACTTCATAGCTCAATTGGCTGAAAAAACAGTCCCTTTCACATGTTTACTAAAAATGATACAAAATTTATGTGATATGATATGTCTCAACAAATATTTGACCAAATTATAACATATTTATCAAACCTAACAGTAATCATGCCTCCTATCCTAGATAAACCATTACTTCTTTATATCTTGGCTACTCATGAGGTCGTTGGGGCCTTATTAACACAATATGATGATGATCACAAAGAATGTGAAATCTATTACATCAATCTCTAGTTAGTCAATTATAAGTGAAAATATTTGAAAATGGAAAAGTTATGTTTGGCCTTGGTTTTTGTTACTCAAAATATATGGCATTACTTGATAAATACGAGGTCCATGTTATAATTAAAGCATATACATTAAATTTACTTATGAACAAAACACACCTTACAACCCACATTACAAAATGGGTAATGCAACTTACAAATTTTAATCTTAAATTTGTATCCCAAAAGTCAATAAAAGGCCAAGTTATAGCTAACTAGTTAGTTGTATCTCTTTTTTTGAATTTATTTCCACTCATTGAAGCTTTTCATGATGAGTTTAAAGCATATAACATATCTACCAACACATTGATAATGTACTTATATGGATCTAGATATAGAATAAGGGTGGGTGCTAGCATTATATTTTGCATTCCTGAGGCTGAATATATAGCTTTATCATACAGATTAGCTTTTTCTTACACCAAAAATATAGAAAAATATGAAGCTTTGATATTTGGATTATCCATATCACACAATCTTCATATATAAGACATTTAAGTTTTTGGTTATTCTTAATCAATTATTAACCAAGTTAAAAATCATTACCAAACCAAAGAAGGGCATCTTCTCCCATATAAATAAATGGTGGTTAAACTCACAAAGATATTTAATAAATTTGTTATTAATAGTATTCCCCATAAAGATAATTGCCATGTATATTTCATGGAAAATGTGTCATCCTTGATGCCTTTTGATATTAATTATGATCATATTGACTTTACCATACAATAATTATGGGATCCTTCTATTTCTTCATAACAAATGGAAGCCTTAGTCATTCTTACTATTACTCATAGTACATCAAACATAGAGTGGTAAACTGACATTTATAATTTCCTTTATAAAATATATATACTATACTAATTTACACATAAAGATCAATAAAAATTATAACATCGAGCACTTCGTTATGTCATTATTGGGAATGATTTATTCAGACAAAGTTTTGATAGATAGTTATTGTGATGCTTAAACAAAGATGAAGCTCAAACTACAATCTTAGAAATTCATGAAAAAGAATGTGGTCATTTTAGTGGATAGGACATGTTCCAAAAAAAATTATTCTAGGGTTATTATTGGACTAACATGAAACAAGAATGCATCAAACTTGTAAAATTATGTTTATAATGCCAAAAATATAGTAATTTACATCATGCACCATCACATAAGTTACAACCAATTGTTTCACCATGGCCCTTTTCCTTAAGGGGTTTTGATTTGATTGGAAAAATTAATCCAATATCTATTGGTGGAGATAAATTCATCATTACAACTATATAGTATATTACAAAATGGATGGAAGCTATTCAACTTGAGTTTACCATAGGGAATGACATATGTAGGTTTTTGATGACCAATATTATTTTCTATTTTGGCATTCCTTCAACTATTATTTATGATAATTTATAATCCTTAAAAACAAAAATATCAAATGATTTTAAAGTAAATACAAAATTAAACATTCATTGTATACACCTTATTACCCATAAGGTAATTGATAGGTAGAGGCAATAAATAAAACCATTGTCAAGATACTTGGAAAGATAGTTGAATGTCACAATACTGATTGGCATGAGTATATGGTGTATGTTTTATGGGAGTATTGCACTAGTGTTCTAAAACACACCTAGGATACACCTTATTCCTTGGTATATGGCACAAAGGTAGTTTTACTGATTGAGCTCAACATACCTTCTTTATGTGTTTCTCTTAAAGGCATCATCAAAGATAATGAATACTATGAAAATATATTGCATCAATTAAAATAAATAAGTGATAAATGGACATAGGATAGTGAGCACCTCCACATATACCAAGATCAAATAAAGTGAGCATATAACACAAATGTTTGACCATGTCACTTGGATGTGGGTGATGTGGTACTAAAATAAAATCAAAAGAACACCAATGTAAAAAAGACTAGAAAGGGAATTTCAAACCAAACTGGTTGGGACCATTCACAGTTACAAATTTTTTGGGAAAAGGTGTATACAACCTTTCTAAACTTGAATTAAAACCTTCAAAATTTCCAATGAACATTATGCACATTCATAAATATGTTAGTGAGATATTCTAAAAATACCCAAAAAATCAAAACATTCAAAAATCTAAAAACATTTTTTGGCACCTACATGTTATATTGGCTCATTGGCATATATGTGTTAATTTCATGCTAAGGGATAAAATATAATTTACTCCTACATAGACATATATATATACATACATATATATATGATACACTCCTATTTTAGATGTTGTGCTTTCCCTCTACTCATGTCATATGGACATTGGGGGCATTTGCTTGTTTGATCTTGATACACATAGGTTATATGATTTGATGATCACTATAAACTATCATGTTTGAGCTTACATATGTACTTACACATGCATATTATCCATGCTTATATCTTTCACATGGTACTTGATACACTATGCACTTGACATTTTTTGATAACACATTTTTTCCATGAGCTACTATGACATGTTTATACTGGTTGCTTATGTTTTTCCTTTATACACTTCCTTGAGTGTTTTTCCTTGCTACTATTTTTCTTGTTAAATAATTTGAATATACTCCATTTTATGTTCCCATTTTCCTATGTTTTCCTTTTTATACATTTGAACATGTAATTTATTATTATATGAACATTTGAATATGCCATTCCTCACTTCATGGACATTAAACTAAGTCATGTCCATTCAATTTTATGACATTTGAACATGCCCCTTTTTTGTGGTCTCCTTGGACCATTTCCTTTTAAATTGATTTTGATTACTCTTATGTGTGTGATTATTTACTTGTTGAACATGTAATGTTATTATTAAACATTAGCATGATCTTTATCAAGCATCTTAGGCCTGCATGTGATCACATTAGTTCTATATGCTTCAATGATACATTTACATAGACATGTTCATTATATATGATACCTAGTTACATTCATAAATTTTATAGTTTTTTTACCTTTTTAAGGTTAGGTAATTACTAAGTACTATTTTTTCCCTCACTTCAAAGTAGGGGCATATCAATGGGGGCATGCTTGGTAAGCATGTTCTCCACATAGTCATAATTTTTAGATTCAATGGGGGAATGCTATATGGACATGTCTTCCACACATTCATAGTTTTCAATTTTAGTGGGGGAATGATTTAGAAGCATGTTATCCACACTCATTCAATATTTGGTACTTATACTAGTTTATATATTCAGTGAGGGCATGTCATATGGACATGGATTTCATACATTCATAGTTTCTAGATTTAGTGGGGGAGTGCTTTGGAAGCATGTTATCCCCACTCATTCAATACAATAATTATATTAATATTCATTGGGGGAATGTATTATGGACATGGCTTCCGCAATTCATAGTTTACAAATTCAGTGGGGGAATGCTTTGGAAGCATGTTTTATCTACCTATTTAGTATTCAACATCTCTATTTTATAATAGGGGCATGTTTTGGAAACATGTCCTCCACATTGGTACTTATATCAGTTTTATATTTCTCCATATATAGTGGGGGCATGATTTGGAAGCATGTCCTCCACACTTACATAGTTATCTAAATTAGCTAAAGAACATAGTTATATGATTCAAATTCATAGTTATGGTAGAATTCTATACATGGTACCATTACTATAAATAGTTTTAGAATGAGACATATATAAAGTGAATATAATATGCAACATGTGCATAATATTACAAAATTCAAATCAATTTCAGATTCTAAAACTATTTCACATATTGATACCTTACAGACTTTATCAAACTAATCTATTGCAATAGTCAGTTCACTTTTTTGGTATGGTTGAGGTGATTAAATTACATGATCTTTCCAAGTTTTTAGGATTAATTTGATTTTATTATCCAACCTCACCATTTTATAAGACTCATTGGGTTCCATGGTTAAGCTAATCTCAATTATTGGGTAGCAACTCACTTTTACTCCAAAGTTGGGGGCATGTGCCTTCCGATATCTCTCTCTATCTCTTTGGATATATGCACTTTAAAGATTTATCTATATTTATCCTAATATCAATTTTAGAGCCTTAAAATGATACATATTCTACAAAATAACTTGATAATAGGCAAGGTGATTACATCGACACACATGTGTACTCCTAAACTTATCTCTTTCAATTTAAATCTATTTCAAGCACTGTTAACTAAAATTATATGCACTAATTTTACACTGTAACTTGCTCTTGGTTGCATGTTATTCACAAGCAAAGCACTCAAATTTAACTCAAACAAATACAAGGTGTACACACACACCCAGGTACTTATTATTTTCCTTTAAACTATCAATTTCATTACTATATGATAGGGGGAGGAAAATTTAGATGATGTTTTATGATTATGTATAACCTTAGTCTTGTAAACTTGGCAAACTTAGACCTTAGTTATTTATCTTAGTCCTACACATGCCTTGCTTTTGTAAGCCTTGTATTTGTTATATATTATGCACCTTGGCCTATCTCTTATTTTTAATAATCTTATATTGATGACACATACATCCTATCTTGCCCAAAATTCTTAAAATGTACTTATCTTATTGTTGTCACCAAATCTTGAACCAAAGAAGAAGTTTTTCAAGCTTCTTCCAAATTTGGGTAACATGGGAACATTTCTAGGTTTGTGGGTGTACCTATATTATAAATGTTTCCATGTTTCCCAAATTTGGAAGAAGCTTGATAACTTCTTCTAGGGTACAATATTTAGTGACAATAGTTTTAGCACACCCGGTGGGACACATTGTCTTCAAGACAACTTGTTAGGGTGAATGTTGGTCTTGACAAACACCAGCTACAAATTGGTGTGCTACTCAACATCTTGTGACTCCTTCATGGTAAATATTATTCAAGGACATTTATTTTTTTATAAATTTTCCTTCATAATTCATGGTTCTCACTAGGTCATCCTCTGCTATAACATCTAATCCTATTAACCCACCCATTCAACCTAAACTTCCTCTTACAATTTAGCATCCACAGCCTAATATTCCCTTTAAATAATTAGTAGATTTTTATAGGGAGGAAGAGGTTGAAGAGGATGCATAAGTTTAAGATCTTGAAGAAGAAGACATGGCTAGGCTTCATGGTTTCCCTTTCTTCAATACTGATAATCCAATTCAACTTCATGCATATGATGTCATCCCTCCTAATGCCACTAAAGGTGTGCCCACATTCAATGGTGAGAGTCATATCACACCTACTGAGCACATTAGAGATGTTTCTAATTTTAATAATTTTCAAAATATTATTCAAAAGAACATTTCTATTAGACTCCTTGTCATGTCCCTTAAAGGGAAAGATCTTGATTGGTATAGAACTCTAGAAGGTGGATGCATCACAACATGGGATGAGTTTGAAGTGTTGTTGACTTCTAAATTTGGAAATAAAAGTGACCATGCTTCTCTCATACATCATCTTAATGTGATAAAGAGGGGACCCAAATAAATAATACATGACTTCAACAAAAGGTTTTAGAAGACTTGGCATAGATTGCCTCCTCCCATAAGACCACCTACTAGTTTTGTGTTTCCTACATACTTGAAAGCCATTAGGACTAAAATTATTGTCATGATTAAATCTATGGGAGATTCCACCCTCTTTGAGGCATATGAACTGGCTATCAAATCTAAAACTAATCTCATCCAAGATAGAAGATTTCCACCTAAGGTTTTTATGCCTCTTTTATCTCATACTTATACTAGTACTTCAGATGTATCCCAAGTTACTAATGCCAATACCAAAATTAAGGTTTCTCCTAAGCAAGAAAAAACTAATGTTGATTGGAAAATAAATTTCATAGCCTTAGAGGCTCAAAATAGACAAGATAATATGTAACAAGGTACCCATTAGAATCCTCACCACTATCAGTAACAATATGGTCAATAATATGGAAGAGGAAGAGGAAGAGTCCAATGATATCCTAATCTCAATAGACTTACTAATGTATATAATCCTAACTCTACCACCAAGGCAAGGGAGATGGTACCAGTTCATAGAAATTTGGTGCAGGGAGATGATTGGAAGTAATACCAATTCATGGATGCTAATCAAAATGGAAAACAAGCTCTAGTGTCTCAAGGAATAGTTACTCCCCTCCTATCAAATGAAGATGAGGTGATGGTGAAATTTAATGAGGATTGGCAAACTCAAGGAGAGATCTTCACTAATTTTCTATTTGAAGACACTTTTGTACTAAATCAAGGACCCTCTATCATAGACAATATAAGGGCTAAGAATAAAGAACTAGGAGATGTAAATAGCATGTCCAAAGGCTCATCCAGTCCTCTTGTAAGGCAACAAGACATAGTTGAGAGTGTGACAATTTTAAAAGCTTCTACATCTCCACCAAATCAAAATATGGTAGGTTCTAATCCTATTCATCAAGTTCCAAGTAATTCTCTACCTGCAAGGCACAAAAAAAGTAGGTATGGATTTTTTAAATATTTTAGATTCTTTGAAACACTAAAACATCCATTTCTCTTTGAGATGTTCTTCATATACCTGGTCAAAAATAAATCCTACAGAACTATTTATCTGCTATTCTTGCTAAAATCCAACCTCAAATCAAATTCATGGCCATGTTGCTCTTGAAAATTCTCCTAGTACCATTGTTGAACCATCTACTAGGGCTGATAAACCTCCATAATTTTACCTCACTCTCATTATAGGTGACAAGTTGATACATAATTGCATAGTCGATAGTGGAGCTTCTACTTCTATCATGCCCAAAGTTGTAGTTGACATTTTGGGATTGAAATACGAGTCGCATAGAAAAGGGGTTCTTCAATTAGATGGTACACCTACTAATAAAATAGGACTAATAAAATTCTTGAAGGTTTTCTTACATGGTTTTTTATTTTTCCTATCTTTTAAGACATAGTTGTGGTTGATCTCCCAGCCCACTTTACAATCTACCTATCAAGGGACTTCATAGCCAAGATAGGTGGTTATTTCTCATATAACTGGTCTTTCTTATATTTTAGAATAACAAACAGGACCAAGGTGACAATTAGGACACAACCCCTTTCAAGGTTTCATATTGAACATTACATTGAGATAAGTTCTAATTTAAATTGTGTTGTTCATGAAGAAAAGAATCATATTCTAGATGATGACACTTCCTCCAATATTGAAGGCATTTTAGATTTGTTTTTTGATGACTATGGTACCAATACTTATGAGTAGGATCCTTATTCTCTCATGGAGGAAACTGATCTAGGGGTACATTGTATACATGAATAAGGAGCACCAACACCTCTACTTGTCAAGGAAGAGGGTGAAGATGCTGAGTTGTGGAAGATGTTTTTTTATAGTTTAAGAAGTAAATTTGGTGTAGGGGCTGGTGTTATGTTGGTCTCTCCATCTAAAAAATAGTATTATGCTTTATATAGGTCTAATTTTAGTTGTACTTGTAATTTGGATGAGTATAAAGGTTTGATTCATGGCCTTCAATGGGAAAGGAAGAAAGGAGTCAAGAACTTGCAAGTATATGAAGATAGTGAATTGCTTATGCATTAGGTGAGGAATGTGGTTTCTACCAATAAACATTTTCTTAATTCATAAAGGCATAGGGTATGGGATTTTCTTGAAGACTTTGATGCATTCAACATTCAATCAATCCTAAGGGAGTAGAATAGTCATGTTGATAAATTAACCACCATAAGAGCTCAATTTGATACTCCAACTATAATAAAGGATGAGGGAAAGTAGTATCATATTAAGGTCATTATCAAACTTTCTATGCCTGAGAATGAAGTGTCTTGGCAAGTGTTTGATAGTGAAAAACACATTGCATGTTAGGATTATGGAGCTAAAAGCTTCACTGATGCAAACAGGAGAGGAGGTTGCTGAAGGTTGCTGAGTTGCAGAGAAGTTGGGGTCAGTCTGATCAGCCGACGTCGATAGGATAGCAAAGGGAAGCAACCGACGTCGGTCATATATCGGCCGACGTCAGTCACCTCCAGGCAGACAGGGACCGATGTCGGTCGCCTGTGTGGTTCGACTGCGAGCTATTTACGGGCAGTTAGCTAACGAACCAAGTGTTTGCATGAAGAGATCTAATTTTAGACTGAGAGCTGCGGATCTAATTATTGTAATTAGATGTCTAATTATTGTTTGGATGAGATCTATATAATAGACTCATGGTTGTATTGGAAAAGTGTGCTAGGGAGTAAGAGAGCATAATTATAAGCTCCTTCTGTGTGTGAGGTAGAGCAATGGTGCGTTCCTCCTAGTGCCTCAGTACCAGGTGTGTTGGTGCTGGATTGGAGAGCCAGCTGGGTTCTTCAGGAGTGTAGGATCTTGGTCACAGTTGCATGGCCTATATAGGAGATCTACATGGTAAGTAAGATCATTGATCTGCAGGTGTATGTGTGTGCAAGGTCGAGGTTCACAGGTGAGTAGAACCGTTGTTTGATTTGCAGGGGTGCAAGGTCATATAGACATCAACACAACAGGGAGCAGTATCAGGCAGGATCTACTTGGAGTATAGGTGTGTACTCGGATAGAGCAGAGAGGAAGGCAAGGGAGTTTCTTCCATAAGTATGGTCTGTTGAATTGCAGGTTGTTGCAAATTCATGGGAGATCTACTTGAAGTACCTTGAGTACTTGTGGAGCACATGGAGTGCTTGTGGAGTGCGTGGAGCACTTGTGGTGTGCGTGGAGCACGGGAGGTGAACACCAACTTTGTATTTGAGTTGGGTGTTGGGACCTGTGAGAGGGAGAGCTTTGGGGAGAAGAATTACTGTTCACTTGAGGTGTGGGAAACCTCTGTAAGGTGGTGGAGAAGAAGTGGCATCTTCTTTATTGTATTCTTTTCTGTATAAAGTGTTAATACAAGTTGTGTATTGTCTCTCATATGCTGTGTTATTCTGAATTCTAGTTACTTGGTGAATCTGGTTATTTTCGCATATTTAAGTTGCTTGAAGTTTGGTCATCAATTGTATGTTTCCGGTTTCGCATCCTGACAAGTGGGATCAGAGCATGTTTGTTGTTCTAGATTCCTGACAAGTGGTATCAGAGCCTTGGTTGTAGGTTCTTAAGCTTGATACCAACAAGTGGTATCAGAGCTAAGGTTGCAGGAAGCAGGGTGTGTTTTGGTTACAGGGCACTCTCAGGGGTTTCTGATTGAGTGGGAGTAGAGCAACGGCAGATCAAAGTAAGCTAAGAATGGAGGAGTTGAAAAGCACAGACGGTTACTCACGGTCCGATGGAAAGAAAGTGCAGGTAAAAGAACATTGTTGGTTGGTAACAGATCAGCATGAAGAAACTGAAGATACAGATGTAGCAGGTGTTGTTGCACAGGATGTGTTTGCAGGTTTCTTGGATAAAGTTGAATCTTGGATAAAAGATTCGGTTACCTCTTTCCATGCAACCCCAGGTAGAGGAGCTGGTAAGCCTTGCCAAAGAATTGGCAAAGGGGAAGTGAAGCTGAAATTGCAGGCGGCCAACACACAGGTGTTGATGAAGGTCATGCAGGTCCCAGGTTTGGAGATATGGCTAATTTCTTCAGAAAGATTGGGTGATGAGAGATGCACAAGAACTCTCACAGCGGTAGCACTTGAATTAGCTGGTGGTAAGAAAATAGGTATACTTTATCTACTTGTTTATATTACTGATTCTTCTTCTATTGCGGAGACGTGGCTTCGTAGGCTTGGTCACATGAGCAGGAAGGAGATGCATGTTCTTAAGCGGAAGACAGATATATTTGATAGGCTTAAGAACTGGAAAGCCTTGGTGTTCTTGGAGGAGATGGCGGATAGAGTTCAGTGGATGAGGTTGGATACTTCTGAGCAGAGCAGTTTGGACATGGGTTTTGATTCAAAGAAGCTCGCGGGTAAAAAGTCATCACTCACAGGCGAACACAGACACCGGCGTCGGTCAGGAGGAACCGGCGTCGAACAGACAGGTGCCGATGTCGGTCATGTGCAGACCGAAGTCGGCAGTGTCGGGCAGAGTAAGACCGATGTCGGTCAAGGGACCGACGTCGGCGGTATGTAAGACCGATGTCGGTCAGGAGGACCGACGTCGGCAGCAGGGACACCAGCGCTGGCAGGTTGGTAGTCAGGTACAGACGCATGGAACCAACGTCGGTCGGATGCAGACTGTGGAGTGACCGAGGACGGTCACTGTAACGAATTTTGGGTGGACAGCACGCTGTCAAGGAGTCTCAAACACCCATACGGAGGACTGAAGGCGTAAGTAGGCCCTCAAATTCGTGTTCCTCTTCTTCATACTTGTTGCTGATTGTAGAGCAGGAAGGATCCAGGAAACAGGTGTGAGCTAGGCAGGATTATGATGCAGAACCAAACGGGAGTTTTGGTAGGTTTGCCAGCTGGATGAAAGGACAGAGATGAATGGATGCCTTAGTAGAAGAATAGAGAGAACGGATACGTGAGACGGAAGACTAGGCATATGGTCTTGAGGAAGCTGCAGGACAGTGGTACAGGTTTTGACAGGTGGAGGACGAAGCATGGCTTCAGTCGATGTCAGGGTAACTACTGTGGTTTGACTTACCAGGAGGATGATGGTCATGACATCATTCTATTACTGTATGTGGACAGTATGTTTTGCTATAGCAGGTTAGTACATACAGGGTTTTCTAAGCTAAGGGTAAGATTAGTTTAGTGGCATGTCAGGGGAGAGTTTTGAGCAGCGAAATTCTTTGACATGGGAGGCATGGAGATCACAGGTTGATTTTGTCTCGAGTGGGAGCTGATGTGAATCAGGTGTTGGCGAGGTTCGGGATGCAGAACCAGAGCACACTAAGGGCTGGACAGGTACAGTGTCCGAAATCACATGAGGTCTGGTATAGACCTGAGTATTCCCATGCAGTGGGAGCTGTCAGAGTTAGGAGCCAATTCGGGGAAGTGGGTTCTCAGGTTTTCTGAGAGGGACCGGCAGTAGGTGTTGCTATGCAGGGTCAGGACTTCACTACATGGATTTGTAGGTTCGGATGTGGTAGGGTACTCAGATGACAGGAGGTACATCACAGGTTGTGTGGTGGGTTGTCTTCAGGTTGGAGCTTGAAGAGGGATACAAACCAGGAAACAGATTAGACAGAGTACAGGTACAGGTACAGTGCAGCTATTTATCTCCAAGTGGGAGATTGTTAGGATTGTGGAGCTAAAAGCTTCACTGATGCAAATAGGAGAGGAGGTTGCTGAAGGTTGCTGAGTTGCAGAGACGTTGGGGTCGGTCTGATCAGCCGACGTCGGCAGGATAGCAAAGGGAAGCAACCGACGTTGGTCATATATCGGCTGATGTCGGTCACCTCCAGGCAGACAGGGACTGACGTCGGTCGCCTGTGTGGTTCGACTGCGAGCTATTTACGGGCAGTTAGCTAACGAACCAAGTGTTTGCATGAAGAGATCTATTTTTAGACTGAGAGCTGCGGATCTAATTATTGTAATTAGATGTCTAATTATTGTTTGGATGAGATCTATATAATAGACTAATGGTTGTATTGGAAAAGTGTGCTAGGGAGTAAGAGAGCATAATTATAAGCTCCTTCTGTGTGTGAGGTAGAGCAATGGTGCGTTCCTCCTAGTGCCATAGTACTAGGTGTGTTGGTGCTAGATTGGAGAGCCAGCTGGGTTCTTCAGGCGTGTAGGATCTTGGTCACAGTTGCATGGCCTATATAGGAGATCTACATGGTAAGTAAGATCGTTGATCTGCAGGTGTATGTGTGTGCAAGGTCGAGGTTCACAGGTGAGCAGAACCGTTGTTTGATTTGCAGGTGTGCAAGGTCATATAGACAACAACACAACAGGGAGCAGTATCAGGCAGGATCTACTTGGAGTACAGGTGTGTACTCGGATAGAGCAAGAGGAAGGCAAGGGAGTTCCTTCCATAAGTATGGTCTATTGAATTGCAGGTTGTTGCAGATTCATGGGAGATCTACTTGAAGTACCTTGAGTACTTGTGGAGCACGTGGAGTGCTTGTGGAGTGCGTGGAGCACTTGTGGTGTGCGTGGAGCACGGGAGGTGAACACCAACTTTGTATTTGAGTTGGGTGTTGGGACCTATGAGAGGGAGAGCTTTGGGGAGAAGAAGTACTGTTCACTTGAGGTGTGGGAAACCTCTGTAAGGTGGTGGAGAAGAAGTGGCATCTTCTTTATTGTATTCTTTTCTGTATAAAGTGTTAATACAAGTTGTGTATTGTCTCTCATATGCTGTGTTATTCTGAATTCTAGTTACTTGGTGAATCTGGTTTATTTCCGCATATTAAGTTGCTTGAAGTTTGGTAATCAATTGTATGCTTCCGGTTTCGCATCCTGACAAGTGGGATTAGAGCATGTTTGTTGTTCTAGATTCCTGACATTGCATGCTTATTACAAAATGATGTTGAGTTTTCTTCAAGAAATTAAAGGAGGCTCCAAGAATAATTGGGAAATTAGATTGTACAACTAAGAACCAACAAGATGCTTAAGGGTTTGGTGACCATAGAAAGTATCTTTAATGAGAATGATCAAAATAAGAAGGATAAAGTGATTATGTTTAAAAAAGAGGAAAATTATGAAAGGGTCTTGATCTTCAAGGACAAACTCCTCAAACTAAGCAAGGTATGTTCTACATTAGAAAAACAAGCATTTATTGAGCTATGTAGAGAGTTTCATGATATCTTTGCTTGGTAATATAAGTACCTCAAAGGATTTTATCTCAACCTAGCACATCACACCATTGAGTTGGATCTTGGATTTAAATTGATTAGATAGAAGCAAAGACCCATCAACCCCAAGGTTGAGCAACTCATGAGGTTAGAGCTTACCAAACTCCTTGAATCTAAGATAATATTTCCTAGCAAGCACTCAACATGGGTAGATAACCTTGTGACTTTTAGAAAGAATAATGTGGAGATAAGACTTTGTGTAGACTTTCTCAAATATCACTATCCTCTACCCTCAATGGATCAGATTTTGTAAATGGTTTCAATTTCTCAACATTTTTCTCTTCTAGATGGATATTCAGGATATAATTAGATTTTAATCAGTGAAGATGATCAATTTAAGATAACCTTAACTACTTAATGGGGGATTTTTTCTTATATAAATATGCCTTTTGGTCTATCTAATGTCGATGCCACATTTCAAAAAGTAATGGACATGGATTTCAAAGGTTTGATAAATGAGATGTTATTGGTTTATCTAATGATATAATAGGATTTTCTAAAGATTCTAATGAATTAACGCGACACTTGAGGCAAGTTTTTGAAAGATGTAGGAAATATGGATAACCTCTTAATCTAAATAAGTGAATCATTGTTGTTCATGAAGGTAAGATCTTAGGACATTATTTCCAAGGATGGTAAATAATAGAGGATATTTTAGGCTTATCATTAAAATTACATAAGGTATTAAAAGTTTCTTAGGAAAGATAAATTTTGTAAGGAGGTTATACTTGGTTTTGCAACTTTGGTGAAACCTATCATAGCTATGCTTAGTAAGAACCAAGTCTTTTCTTGGACCAAAGAGGGTAAGAACAATTTTAAATCCATAAAAAAAGTGATTAAAGAAGCTATTACTCTTGTGAATCTTGATTTTACTAAAGAATTCATGTTGCATTAATTTTTTAACCTTGATACTATCTCAACCATGTTGATGCAAAATAATGATGAGGGTGTGGAGCAACCTATTGCATTGTTTATTAAAGGTTTATAAGATTATGAATTCAAGTATACATTTATATAGAAATAGGTCCTTCATGTTGTAAGATGACTAAATAATTTTAGACATATGGTTTCAAATAATAAGGTTCATGTTATGGTCTCTCATCCTAGCACCAATGAGTTTCTTTTGAGAAAATAACTTATTGAAAAGAGGGTAGGGTGGATCACTAAGGTAATGGAGTATTATTTTGATATCAAAGTGACAAAATTGGTAAGGGGTAAAGGCCTTTGTGAACATATAGCTTTAGATATTCATGAGTCAAAAGAAGAGGCTCTAGTCAATCATGATTATCCCCAACTGGCTAATTCATTGACTCCACAAAGTTGGACATATCATGTGATCAAATTTATTTAGAATGGTGAGTATCTTAATAGTATGAGTAGATCACAAAGGGGATATTTTATATTTCAATATATTCCCTTTTGTCTTTTGGATGGTGTTATTTTTATGAGGGACATCAATGGTATGCTATTGAGATGCATTGATAATGACCAGTTTGGAGTGTTGCTTGAGAAGTTTCATGATGGGATAATAAGAGGTCATTTTTCTCCAAGAAACATAGCTACTAAAATCATGAGGATAGGCTATTATTAGTTTTCTCTCTTTAAGTATTTCCATGCTTGGGTGAGAAGGTGTAGATAATGTGTTTTCTTTGTAGGAAAATATAAGCTTGCATCTCTTCCTTTGAATCCTATCCAAGTTGATCAACTTTGCATGCAATGGGGTCTTTATTTCATTAGCATGATAAATCCACCATCAAGTGTTGGTAACAAATGGATACTCACAACAAATAACTATTTTAAAATATGGGTTAAGGCATTAGCATTGAGAGAAGATAATGAGAATGCTATCTTGGAGTTATATGAGAGTATCATAACAAGGTTTGTCACCCCTTCTACTATTATTTCAAATAATGATCTTAATTTTATGGGTGCTAATACAACTGATTGGGCAAATGGTAATGACACATTCTTGATAAATTCATCCAACTATTACCCTCAAGGTAATGGGTTGGCTAAATCTACTAACAAAAAATTGATCAAAATCATCAAGAGAACCTTGAATCATAACCAAAGAGCTTGGCACAAAAAATTTAGACAACCTATGAGATGATAGGATAACTCTCAAGAGGTTAACAAGGAATTCTCCTTTTGTGCTTGCTTATGGAAGGGAAGCTAGGTTATTTATCTCTCAAGAGATGCTTGCCTTAGAGTTAGAAAATTAACTAGAGTTACTTGAGAACACTCTAATAGAGGTGATATCGATAGAATTAATGGAGTTGTAAGAGACTAGAGATAAAGTTCATCAAGCTATGGAGCATCACCAAATACTAATGAATAGGTATTTTGACAAGAATACAAATTTATGATCATTTTAAAAAGGTGACATCCTATTGAAATGGGATGAAAATAGAGTAAAACCAGGGAGACATATAAAATTTGATACCCTATGGAGTGGACCATATGTCATCATCAAGTGCAAGTAAAATAAATATTTCTAGTTAGCAAGGATGAATGGAGAAGAAATTCCTATCCCTATGAATGGGATACATTTCAAACCCTACTATTGAGAATTAAGGGTCAATTTTGTAAATATTAGATTAGGTGTGTGTTTACTTTCTTATTGTGTTATGTTCTAATAAGTCAGTTTGAAGCACAATTGTGTTTTTTCTTAGTTCCTTGTTTTGTTCCTATTATTTTCTATGTTTTGTGTGTTATTCAAGGCAATTTGTATGTCTAGTCTATATATTGAATCCATATCCCAATAGATAGGATTAGGCAACTGGTTATGGTATAACAAGCATGCCACCCTTGGGAAATTGCCAAGAATGTTGACCATTTTTTGCTTCAAGATAAAATGAGTCAACCCCCTATAATAAAAATATTTTATAGGGGAATTTTCATAAAGTTATAGGGTATGGTGTATCTCTTTTGATGTCATTTCATATACCATCTAGCCTTGGTCATAGTCTGGTTCAATCCTTGTGCCATTTGATATCTTAGTGGTCATTTTAGGGTCATATACGTAAGTGGCAGGTCTTCATGGTGATCAAAATAGTTAGAGAATGGAAAAAGTTTGATTATGCCTCAATTAATTCCTTTGAGCTTTCAAAGAGATGCAAAAGTTTAGGAACAAGCCTTATGAATCTAGACCATCATCAAGATGTCACATCAAAATTAGAATGGAGTAGTTTTCTTATGTAATTTTTAAACATGCTAAAAAAGGCTCACATGACCATCACACCATGTGACATTAATTCCTTGGTGCCAAGATCATGATCTACAAGTTTCATATCTAGATGAGTCTTCTATCTCAAGATCTAAGCCCTCAAAGTTCAACTTTCCAAGTCTAAGGAGCCAGGTTGTCCAAGACATCATCCAATAATGAATGAACTAGCTCTTTTATGCATTTTTTAATCTTCAATTAGGAATCCCCTATGAGTCAAAGGATTATATTAGTAGGTATTTATTCATGCTATAAACATGATCTAAAAGTTTCAAGTTTGTGTTACCATTTTAGCTCAAGTTATAAGCTTCTAAAGATGGACTTACAACATAAAATGTTCATGCTAACATCAAGTTTAAGATCTAGAAAAACAAATATTTTTGAGATTAAAATTTATGATCATGTGAATTTAATTTGATAAGAGTGTCAACATAAATTTTAATCTTATGAAATAGCCATTGGTTTTCAAATAGTGGGTCCCAACAGATCTAATAATCTATTTTACATCATACATCTTGATTCAATGATGCGAGATGAGTCAAACAGTCAAAGAGCTCAAGAGATTGACATGTGTTGTAAGTGCATGATGTTGGTAGATTGATATAAAATCCTAAAATAAAACATAGGGATTCCATATGGCATAAGCTTAAATAGAGTTGACAAGTTAAGAGCAAGATCAACAACTCGTGATCATTCGTAATGAGCAGGACCAATGGTGCGAGATGGGTCAATATGTCAACAAGTTGAGTCAGGTATCAATGACCAATGAAATAAAAGGTCAAAAAGCTAAGGGAATTCATAAAGATAAAACACATGACCAAGGTCAAACCAGTACAAGATTTTTAAAGGGCACATGCCACTGTTAGAGCTCGATCAAATGCCATGAAGTGGACATAATGATCTAGTCAGGTGATCAAAAATGTATATGGATGACATTGGAGATTAATATAGAATTTTATTTCATATATTTATTACATATAATATCCATCTTTTAAATTTTCTAGTATTTTTTGGTGACTGTGTTTGCCTTTATTAAAATAAGGGTCCATGCATCTATAAATTCTTAGTTCTGGTAATGATATAATGACTATAGGAAAACCAATAGTCTAAGCTTGGTTTTCCATATATATTTGACCTATGAGCATGGGGATAATTTTGATCATGATGTAGTTGGAGAAAGATCTAGTATTTCAAAAGATTCCATGAAGGCATACATGTAGACCCTAATAGTTTCATATTTAGGACCAACTGCATGAAAATGACCCATTCTCTCCACTGTGCATGCCATGACAAACTAGTTAGGAGAAGTTAGCACTAGGAATAATTTATAATAGATGGACCTGATTATTGTAACTACATTTATTTTTAAATTTAGCTCAAAACCACTTTATCCCATTGTTGAAACCGTATGGATCATGAGTGAAGGAATAATGAAACATTGTAATTGCTTGAGATAACCTAGATCAATCAAGAAGTTTTAAAGAAGTATGTTGGTAGAGGCAGTTGTAACTATAGTTCAAATGAGGTTGAAATAATTTGATTCCCCTTGAGATTTGTTTTTTCCCACTTATCTCTCTAAAATTTTATAAGTAGCTACCACTTTGGCCTTTATAGAGACCACACCATGTATGGCAAATCATTGCTAGACTGATGTCATATTTTGCCTTTGAACATTAAGGCAAGTCTATTTTTTGAGTTTTAAACAATTTTCTAAGTCTATAAGTGATGTATGGTGATGAGAAGTGATAATCCTCTATCCATCCTTCCCTTATCCTTTCATGTTTGAGCAAGAGTTATTAGTTTAACAGGTCATATAGAGTTTAGTCTAGTGTGTAAACATTTTTAAAGTGTATGATTGTCCTTGGAGTGTGTAATCTTCCCAATAGTTCATTTTCCTTGTGTTGTTGCTCACATCTCACCTCTATATTTAAATGCTCATGTTATAACCCATTAATACTTAGAGAATAGTTTGTATGTTTTGTTTCATCATGGTAAAAAAAATGATGGTCATGTGGAAGACATTTTTGGTGCATCACCTCCTTTAGAGTAGGTTAAATTTATGCATTCTCTAACTCTTTTACCCATAAATAAGTAGTATTTTAAGTGATAAGCATTACATGATATATTCAGGGAGTTAACCCTTAAACCTAGAGGCTCATTTCCAATATAGGTACACTCACATACTTGGAAATTTTCCCATGTTGCCCAAATCTAGAGGAAGCTTGAACAAATTCTTCTAGGGTGTAATATTTTGTGAAAACACTTACACCTCTTCAAGTTATAATTATATACCTATTTTGTTACTCCCTAGACATGAACATCTAGGATAATAATAGCATCAACATTACTATCCTACTCTGACATAAGTGTCCAATGCTTGAAATTCTTCTAGTTTACAAATTAAATGTATTATAATGGTTGACTTAAGTGATTTAATGCAAGTTATATCCTGATAGGATTGGTAAAAATACAATATCAACCCTCAATCATTCCTCACCTATCAATCAGATCAAGAGACCAAGGTAACTTATCAAAATCACTCTATTAAGAATTAAATTGATCAAAGCTTCTCTATTTCCACACTAGTCATAGATACAACACATATGTAAGTCTGAAGTACTAAAGGAGTAGTCATAAGGTCTTATTTTCCAAGTTAAAAGCTAGGTCATTGTTATACTTACTTTACACACATTATATGATTCTCACACAAGCCAACACGTAGGGGATAAATACATGAGTTTGAGGCCTATTATAGAGTATTGGTTATATAGGCATAACCCTTTGATAGTGGGGTCATTATAAGTTAGCTTGACATCATGTGCCCACTAACCCATTTTCCTTAAGGTCACATTGAAGATGAAAAACTAGGCTTTTGCCATTTCACAAGGAGTTATGGTCCATGACCCAAATTTTGTTGGGGATTAACCAACAATAGATTACACTTGTGAAAGCAATAAATGCAGAATTAAATTAGATAAACAAGTAACTAGAATGAGATAATAGCAAGAACAAGAGATACAAGAAACCACCCTGAAAACTTGTATTAACAAACTCTTTACAAAAGGAATACAATTGAAGAAACTTCTTTCTTCCACACCTCTCCTAGATGTATAGATCTCTCAATAGATCTTTATTCCTCAAGAGCTCTCTCTCTCAAGAACAATCAACTCCAACAAACTTGGATTGATTGAATTCTAGATTTTTCTTCAGCATACCAATTCTACAATAATTCACATAAAGCTAAGATCTAATTCTACATATAGAATTAGGAAACTTGAGCATGCACTTGCAATAAATAGTTAAGCCTCTTGAACAAGAGCTCTAAAAATAATATTACTAATAATAGAGATGCGAGCTTAAGACTACAACTTAAACTCATCATGCAAACACTCGCTTCTATCCTTGGAAATAGCTTTCTGGATGCACAAGTAACTGATGCTGGTTCCTGCTGCTTGCCTGTGACCGCCGTCGGCTGACCCACTGCCGACATCGGTGTCTCTGCAACTACACCTGACCGACGTCAGTCACTCCTGACCGACGCTGGCAACTGTGTAGACCCGAACCTGTTAAAGTGTGCTCCTTGGTGAAGCTTTTAACTCCACACCCTAACAATCTCCCACTTGGAGATAAACAGCTGCACCAGTACTTGTACAGCAACATCTTCTAGCTCCTCCATCTTTAACTCAATCATAAAGACCAATAGAAGTTGAATGAAGATTTAACTTTTCCTTTGTAACTGGCTTGGTTAACATATCAGCAGGATTCCTATCCATATGGATCTTCTCCAGCTTTAACTCACCATCTTCCAATACCTGTCGTATGAAATGGTACCTTAGTTGTATGTGCTTTGTTCTTGAATGAAAGGCTGAATTCTTAGCCAAATGGATTGCACTCTAACTATCGCTATACAATCTGCAACTCTCATGCTCCCTACCAAGCTCATCCATGAACCGTGTCATCCATATCATCTCTTTGCTAGCCTCTGTGGCTGTAATATACTCTGCTTCTGTAGTTGACAAGGCAACAACCTTTTGCAACTTAGATATCCAGCTAACCACCGTTCCACCTACAGTGAAAACATAACCTGTAGTGCTCCTCTTACCATCCAAATCACTTGCCATATCTGAATCTACATAACCATGTAGAGAAGTATCTGAACCTCCATAGCACAAGTGCCTACTGCTAGTTCCTCTTAGATATCTAAGGATCCACTAAACTGCTTTCCAATGTTCCTTACCTGGATTGGCCATATACTTACTTACCACTCCCACTGCTTGGGCAATGTCTGGTCTAGTACACACCATTGCATACATCAAACTCCCTACTGCGGAAGAATATGGAACCTTACTCATGTACTCTACCTCATCATATGAATTAAGACATTGTTCTTTACTCAACTTAAAATGTCCAGCCAAAGGTGTGCTTACCGGTTTAACATCCTGCATATTGAACCGTTTCAACACCTTGTCCACATAATCTTCTTGAGACAATATCAACCTGTGATTTTTCCTGTCTCTCTTAATGCTCATGCCAAGGATTTTCTTTGCTGCTCCCAAATCCTTCATAGCAAACGTTTGAGCTAATTTCACTTTAAGCTCAGAGATATCCTGGAACCAGCATATCATCTACATACAACAATAGAATAATATATCTACCATTATCAAATCTCTTGAAATACATGCAATGGTCAGATTGACACCTACTGTAGCCATGCTCAGTCATAAACCTGTCAAATTTTAAATACCATTGCCTAGGAGCTTGCTTGAGGCCATACAAGCTTTTCTTCAATCTGTACACAAACTTCTCCTTACCCTTGACCTCAAATCCTTCTGGCTGTTCCATATAAATTTCTTCATCCAAGTCTCCATGAAGAAATATTGTCTTGACATCTAGCTGCTCAAGATGCAAATCCTCAAAAGTAACCAAAGACAATACAACCCTTGTAGAAGTCATTTTAACAACAAGAGAAAAAATCTCACCAAAGTCAATCCCTGGCTTTTGTGCAAATCCTTTTACCACCAATCTGGTCTTATATCTCATCTATCCATTCTCACCTTCTTTCAACCTGTAGGTCCATCTGTTCTTGAGTGTTCTCTTACCAGCTGGCAATTCAACCAAATCCCATGTTTGGTTCTCTCTTAAGGACTCCATCTCCTCAACCATGCCACGCTCCCACTGACTCTTGGACTCCACCTGTATTGCTTCTTCAAAACTCTCTGGTTCTCCACCATCAGTTAGCAATAAATAAAATAAAGAAGGAGAATATCTAATTGGAGGCTTACTCACCCTTTCTGACCTCCTGATGGGTGTCTGAGATTCGTTCATAGCACGCTGTTCACCCAAATTCTCTGACAGTGACCGACCTCGATCACCTCCAGACCTGTTACTGGCCAACGTCAGTTTTGCCTGACTGACCTCGGTGCCTATCCTACCGACGTCGATCTCTATATGGCCGACGCCGGTTTCTGTCCTGCCGATGCCGGTTCCTACCCTGCTAACGTCGGTCTCTGTGTTTTCCTGCAAGTGATTATTTCTTTTTCCTATGAGCTCATATTGGACCTTCACCTCATCCAATTCACCATTGCTCTACTCAGATTGATTTAGCTTCCTTAGCTGATCACAATATATCACTCTTTCATTGAAAACAACATCACGGCTCCTAATTACCTTGTTAGTTTCTAGATTCCACAATCTGTAACCAAAATCATCTGAGCCATAGCCAATGAATGTGCACCTCATAGACTTAGCATCTAGCTTCTTTCTATTTTCTTTATTTATGTGCACAAAGGCTTCACAACCAAAAACTTTGAGATATGAGAGATCTACCTTTTTACCTGTCCATGCCTCTTCTGAAATACCACCATCTAGAGCTGTAGAGGGTCCTCTATTAATCAGGTATACTGCAGTGTCAACAGCTTGTGCCCAAAATTGTAAGGGCAAATTGGCATGCAATCTCATACATCTTGCATGCTCCATTATTGTCCTGTTCATCCTTTCAGCAATTCCATTTTGCTGAGGTGTCCTTGGAACCATCCTTTGCCTGTGGATTCCATGCATATAACAATAATCTCTTAACTTATAACTGCAGAACTCACCGCCATTGTCAGATCTCAGGCACTTCAATCTTTTACCTGTTTCATTCTCAACCATAGCTTTCCAAATCTTAAAAGTCTCAAATACATCATATTTTCTTCTAATATAATAGATCCATACCTTCCTTGTAGCATCATCTATGAAAGATACATAGTACTATGATCCTCCAATGGAAGCAACCTGAGCTGGTCCCCACACGTCTGTGTGAACAAGCTGCAACTTATGCCTCTTCTTAATAGACCCAGTCTTGAGAAAACTAACCCTTTTTTGTTTTCCAAATACACAGTGTTCACAAAACTCTAGATCTATGCCTTTTAAATCTAAAAGCATACCTTTGGACTTAAGAATTGACATCCCCTTCTCACTCATGTGGCCAAGCCTTGAGTGCCACAATTTAGCATCCACATCTGAAGTTGATAATACAGAAGGAGATTTGTTAGTAACACAATTACACAAATAGAGAGTACCTTCTCTCTTACCTCTGGCCATAACAAGTGCACCCTTGGTCACCTTCCAAGATTTTGCTGTGAGAGTTACTGTACAACCCTCATCCCCTAACTTTCCTGCAGAAATCAAATTTCTCTTCAAGCTAGGAACATGCATCACATCTCTCAACACCCATGTGTTGCTATTATGCATCTTCAGCTGCACTTTACCTTTGCCAATTATTTTACAGGGCTCATCATCCCCTAGATACACTATTCCAAAATCTCCATGGATATAATCACTAAAATATTCCCTGTTAGGGGTAGCATGAAAAGATGCACCAAAATCTAACACCCAAGATTCTATATTATTATGCAGAGAGAAAATTAAATCATCTTGTGCAATACCTGCAACCTTGGCTTCTTCCTTTCCTTCATGTTGATTGTCCTCCTTAGGCTTTGACCAACAATCTCTGCTTATGTGCCCAATCTTTCCACAATTCCAGCATTGTGGCTTCTTGCCATTCCTGGATTTGGATCTTCCTCTCACCTTAGACTTTGATCTTGATCTCCTCTTGCTCTTATCTTTCTACCTCCCCCTGCTCTCAAACTTAAAGAATTCCCAGATGTCTCTTCTGTGCTTTTCCTATGAATTTCCTCATTCAAGATAACACTAACAACATCCTCTACTTTCAAAATATTTGATGCAGATGTAGTATTACTTACTGCCATTACTAAACCATGCTAGCTTTTAGGCAAAGAACATAATATTAAAAGAGCTTTTATTTCATCATCAAACACTATATTGACTGAACTTAATTGATTCACAATTCCATTGAAATCATTTAGATGAGTAGAAACAGATCCACCTTCATTCATATGCAAATTAAATAACTGCTTCATAAGATATACCTTATTAAAATCTGAGGGTTTTTCATACAAATTTGCTAACGTAGTCATCAACTCTATCGTAGACTTTGCCTATGATAAATTAGATATCACAGTGGATGCTAGACTCAGTCTTATAGACCCCAGAGCCTTTCTATCAAGAACTTCCCATTCTTCATCCTCCATGTCTTTGGGCTTCTTTGCAACCCCACCTAATGGTAAGTAGAGATCTTTCTGATACAGATAATCCTCTATCTACATTCTCCAATGTTGGTAATTTTTGCCATTGGAATTTTCCATTCTCAGTTTACTTTCATCTGCCATTGCTTCTCCCACTCAAACAGAAATCCCTGCAGAAACCCCTGTGAGAACTTGTAATCAATACACACTACACAGATCTAAACCACCTATTAGTGAACCTGAGCTCTGATACCACTTGTTGGTATCAGCTCTTGAACCTGAAACCAAGGCTCTGATACCACTTGTTGGGGATCAACCAACAATAGATTACACTTGTGAAAGCAATAAATGTGGAATTAAATCAGATAAACAAGTAACTAGAATGAGATAATAGCAAGAACAAGAGATACAAGAAACCACCCTAAAAACTTGTATTAACAAACTCTTTACAAAAGGAATATAATTGAAGAAACTTCTTTCTTCCACACCTCTCCTAGATGTATAGATCTCTCAATAGATCTCTATTCCTCAAGAGCTCTCTCTCTCAAGAACAATCAACTCCAACAAACCTGGATTGATTCAATTCTGTACTGTTCTTCAATATACCAATTCTACAATAATTCACATAAAGCTAAGAAGATCTAATTCTACATATAGAATTAGGAAACTTGAGCATGCACTTGCAACAAATAGTTAAGCCTCTTGAACAAGGGATCTAAAAATAATATTACTAATAATAGAGACGTGAGCTTAAGACTACAACTTAAACTCATCATAAAAACACTCACTTTTGTCCTCAAAAATAGCTTTCTGGATGCACAGGTAATCGACGCCGGTTCCTGCTGCTTGTTTGTGACCACCGTCGGCCTACCCACTGCCGACGCTGGCGTCTCTGCAACTGCACCTGACCGACGTCGATCGCTCCTGACCGATGCCGGTGACTGTGTAGACCCGAACCTGTTAAAGTGTGCTCCTTGGTGAAGCTTTTAGCTCCACACCCTAACAAATTTGAATGCACCAAAGTGAAGGTGGAGTAAAACCTAGAAGCATCTATGTGGTTACATATTATTTTATTTGATTTTCCATATATGACACTAGCATTGAACTTAGATATTAACATCAATACAACCATCCCAGACTGATGCAATTATCTATAGGGCCAAAGGCACCAGATCTAGAATATGATAATTGTTATAGAACTATATTTATTCCTACTTTCAACTTTTTCTAGATATTCATTAGCATCAGATGCAACTGAGTACCTTATTTTATGTCATTTATATATCTAACATAGTTGTAATTTATATTAATAGCTTATCTTAGTTTAATAAATTCAATCTATGGCACATCTGAGTTTAGCACTTGATACGTATATTATAGATCTGGTATTCACCCTTATTACCTATATTTTCTATATCCTTAACCCTATCTAACTAAGTAGGATTTAAATTTAAATTAGGGTTAAATATAGGTAATAATTCCATGTTTGTTATTGTTGATAGATTTTCTAATTTGACTCAATTTTTAGAATGTAAGAAGAATAGTGATGCCACACATATCACAAATTTGTTTTTCAAGAACTTGTAAGATTACATGGGTTTCCAAGGAGTATCGTATCAAATAGAGATACAAAGTTTATTAGGCTCTTTTGGAGTACACTATGGAGAATTTGGGCACAATTTTAGACTTTATTTTATCATATCACCCTCAAAACGATGGGCAAATAGAGGTTGTGAACCATAGTCTTGGTAAATTTTTCATATGTTTAGTTGGTGACAAGCCCAAAGAGTTGGATTTTATATTGGTAAAATCTAAGTTTGATTATAATGACTTAATTAACTAAAGTAAAAGTTTAAGTCATTTTCAAATAGTGTATGGGAGCAGCCCTAGAGGTGTATGTGAGTTGAGGAGTACCAATAAGATGAGTAGGATAAATGTGGAAGGTGAATACTATGCTTAATTTATGCATGATGTGCATAAGGAAGTCAGGAAGAGTCTTGAAGAGAGTGATAAAAATATAATCAAAATGTTGATATGTGAATGAGAGAATTGAATTTTGAGGTTGGGGACTTGGTTTTATCACATTTGGGCAAGGAGAGGTTTCCTAAAGGTGAAAAAAATTAAGTAGAAGAGGATTGGGCCTTGAAATATTTTTAGAAAGTTCTCAGCTATTATTATGAATTATAATGGTCAGATGTAGTAGGAATATCATTTATCTTCAATGCATCAAATTTGTACCCATACATTGAAGGACAAATGAATGATAGCATGGATTTTTCAGTCATTAATTAGATAGAGCAATTATCACTAGCATCTAAAGAGGAAATGAAATCCATTCTAGGCATTCAGATTGAAAAGAAGAAAAAGGGAAATGAGTAATATGAGTACTTGGTTAAGTAGAAGGATGGAACAACCAAAGATACAACTTGGATGAATACATCTATAGTTGTAAAACATGGTAAAATAATAGATGATCTCACAAGTTCATGAGTAGGAGCTCATGGATAGTTTCATTACCCTAGGTGTCTGATGCAGGAGCATCTAAGGTGAAGGGAAATATTATATCAACTAAAAATATTTTGGCTTAGGTTTTTATTTTTGGTTTGTGTTTGTAGACTTGCTTGCTTAATCTTTTTAACATCTTATAATGGTGTTATAAAAGTATTCCTTGTTGTGGATAAAGTACAGAGATATTTTTTCTATTTCTATCAGTCTCCATGGATTGTTAAGACATGGAAATTTGTCAAAAATGGTTATTTAACTATGGTAAAAATTATATGATTATTAATTTTAGGTCATAGTATATGACACAACATTTTTACCAAGTTTTAGATCACTTGGAGTTAATACGAAAATTTACCAACTATTACACTTGGCATGAGGTTTATTTAATTACAATAATAATGAATAAATAATTACATGATGAAACTTAGTGGGATCATAAAAATTTATACTTTCAACATTTTCACAAAATTTTAGATCATTTAGAGTCACTATGGAGGTGTATCTCTTAATTTTGTCAGAACACTTGGAATGATTTTTATCCTTGTATAGTAATAATTGGATGATGAAATTTTTTGGGGTCATAGAATATGACACTTTTAATATTTATACCAAATTTAAGACCATTTAGAGTTACCACAAAAATGAATCAACTATTTATTTTAGGTTATGCCTGAAACACTTGGCAGATGGTTCTTGACCTTGCAGTAGAACTAAGCTAGGAATTGAGTTAATAAAATTTGAGAGGTAGTATAAAATGTATCCCAAAATATGTATTTAAAATTTAATATAAATTAGATAAGTATTGTAAAATTTATTATATTTTTTTAATTTTCATTCAATCAAAAATGCATTTGTTTATTTTATAGATGGTTCTTTACCTTGAAGTATAGTTATAGTAAGAATTGGGTTACCAAATTTGGAGTAGTGATATAAAAATTAGTTCAAAATTTTTGCTTCAAATCTTAATTAAATTTGATAAAATATGGTAAATATATGGTGGTTTCTATAATTATTATGTAACTTGAAAATGTCACTTGATAGTTACTGATAGTTAGGTGTTGATCTTGAAAATTGAGTTCACTTAAATCTTGGACATTTGTGGAATGTCAAGGAAGTTGAAGAGACACACCATTAAGTGGGGTATATTATAAGAATACTCTAATTTAGTCATTTTTTGAAGGGGGAAAGTTTTTTGGATTAGGGGGTATAGTAGAGTAGAGCATAATAGAGTTGGTTATGTTTTTCATGTTTTGTCTAGGAAAATAATCCTAGATGGTAGTGTGATGTACTGTAGATGGTACAACCATTTTAATGTTTGAATGAATGAGAATTAAAAAGTTTGAAGTACTATTTATGTTTGCATGTTTGGTATAAATTTATGTCTTGGCTTAAGTTAATATCTAATCATCACAAAATTAGAGGCTATCCTTATGTGAATACCCTGCTTGTTTTTGCATTACATAGTCAATCTTTAAACCATGGGAAATGGATCCATTAAAAATATCATAATAAAGGATATATTAAGTTCATCCAAAAATATGATGGTATTGAAATCATCACCAATTGGAGACCTATCATCCTCCTAAATGTGCCTTATAAGATCATTATATAGGCTCTAACACTGATAACTAGGTACCTCTTTCCTTTTATTGTTAGGCCTAAGCAAATTAGATCCATTCAAGGTAAGTAAATCATTGAAAATAATATTTTTGTCTTGGAGGGGATGGAATGGGATTGTAATTGTAAGCATAAATATTTTTTTATATTTTTTTTTTGAAAAATCTTATGATAGGATTAAATGGTTTTTCATTCTTGTTATATTTAAAACACTTGGTATTGGCCCTATATATGTGCAAACTATTCAAACCCTCTTTAGAGGTTCCTCTAATTATCTTATTATCAATGGCCATCAATATGATAACTTTGGTCTCTTTAGATCTATCAAATAATGTTTTCCCTTAGGTCCTCTCTTTACATCTTAGTTATGGAAGGTTCTAGGTACCTATTAGGTGATTATGCATCTAGAGGCCTGGTGAAGGAAATATCCATTCCTCACTCTCCCTGAAGATTAGATCCTTAATTGAATTTTTTATTTTTGATTCCTTTCTTACCATCTTGGAAGAACAAATAGTAGATTTAGATTTATATATCTATTTTAGACCTTAATATGTGGAATGGTTAAGGATTATTAGCATTTCCAAATAAGAGGTTTCCTTCTATGATAAGTGGGTTCCCAAATCTATTTAAGGTATAAAATCTTGGAAATTTATTCTCATATATTGTATCTCTTATGGGAATCTTTATTGAAGAGGGGTTTGGAAGGATTTGGGGTTTCAAACACTATTTATTTCTCTTATTCCTATCATTTTTTTTGGTAAATTTTTGGCTAAGAGTATATGAAAGTTAGATGATCAAACCCTATTTTATTTTGAAAGAAGATAAATTCAGGTATATATTATCTATAAATTCACACACTTTATAGTGGTCTTTGTAAATAGTCCACTTTTGTCACCTTAGTGTCAAAATTACACAATGGAATGATTCTAAGAAATTACACACGGTCTAGTCTGAGGTCATATTTTAATCTAATATATGTGCTCAAATTCACTTTGAGGTATCCTAAAGTGCAATAATTTAGTGTATTAAATATATTAAATTATCAATTTATCTATTCAATTATCATTCTAATCAAGTTATCTATTCAATTATCAAATTTTCTATTCAATTATAAATTTCTCTATTTAATTATTAATTTTATCTTTTCAATTCCTTTTTCTCTAATCAATTAAACAATTTTCTTTTCTCATTCAATCAAATTCTCCTTCTCAATTTTAGTCTAATAATAAATTCCTCACATTGTATTCAATTACATAGGCCTTTGAGTTATTTAATCAATTACTCTTTCAATTACTAATTTGGCTCTTATTTCCCTCCAAAGTACATCTTCATGTAAAAAGGAATCTTGAGATCTTAAGAATATACCCTTGAAAACACACCAATTATTCAAATAATTAGTAAGAAATAGGGATTATTTTCCACCCCTCATCTTAGAAATAAGACTAAGGTTCCACTTTTGAGATCCATGTAGTTTCATGGAGAGGATGTTCCACCCTTTATCTTGGAAATAAGATGAAAGGCCCATATTCATTCATCTTTGTTAGTTACAAAGGTGCATCCTCCACCCTTCATCTTAGAAACAATATGAATGGATTATATTCATCCATCATTGATATTTTGAAAATTCATCCTACACCCTTTATCTTGATTGAGATTAAGAGCTCATATCATTTATCCATGTGTTTGATCCATTTGCACACTTGAAGACCCTTTAGAAACCATTAATCTTGATTTTAAGATCAAGGGTCCTCCTTGATCCATATTTTGTATAAATACACCTCTTTGAAATGCAATTTACATGTTTATAACTATACAATGAAGTGATGTCAAACCACCAAGTCTCTTTGTGCTTCAATCTTTTATTATTTTGATCAAATAAACATGGTCCATAACTTTACTAGAGACATCTAACTACAATTATCATTGACAAAGACCATCTAAAGTTACATTCAAGCCACAACCCAATAAAAAAAAGTTACAATGATGTTTGCATTATGTTTGTTTGAATATTTAAGCATTGCATTCTTTTGTATTTATTTATCTCACAAGGTCCTATATGTGCATTTTTGTATTTTCTATCACTTTATTTTGTGTTCCTAATAACTTTGTGAAAATATAGAGAATTCACATTCTATCAACATAGTCTTAGTAATAACTATTAATGGTAAACCTATGGTTAAATATCCCATGGTTAAATATCTGTGTGTGTGTGTGTGTGTGTGTGTGTGTGTGTGTGTGTGTGTGTGTGTGTCCATAAGTCATTCATAACATTTGTGATGTTTTTGATAAAAGGATAGGGTCTTGGTCACCTTGGATTGCTCTCAAAACCAAGTTCAATCTCAACAACCAAGACTTAGAATCCATTATTGAGATCTAGATGACCATGCCTAACTATGATTTGTCAAAAATTATAATTAAATACCTCATTAATTGGTGAAAGTACTTAAATTAAAGTGTATCCTCTTATGCGTTGGTATAAACCTTGATTTTTTATTAGTGGTTAACTCCTAATAATGTTCATTGGGAGATGTTCATCAAATGGTAGAATTTAAATAGTTCCTCCTTTTATTGGTATAAAATATTCTAAACCATTTGGTATACTATATTTGATTCTAAAAAATACCCTTTTTCTCAATCCATTATCTACCAAGGATTACTAGTAGATGATAGATTACTTGCATGGGGACTCCTTCTCTCCTAAACACCATTCGAGTGGCCAAACCAAGTCTCTCAAACACATATTTTATTTGTGTGTGAGAGCCAAACAAGCATGAAAATGGATTTAATCCTTATTTCATCACTTCATACCATAACTATTTTATTGGCACATGGTATTTTTTGGGCATTTTTTATGTTTCCTATAAAGTTCAAGAAAATCTGGTATATTTTTTACATTGAGATTCTCTTTGAGCTTTAGAAAGATAGAAATTTTATTGTTTTAACAAGGAACATTAGAAAAATATTTTTTATACTTATAATATAATTTTTACATCATAAAATTCCATCTTATGGATCAATTAAAATCATATAAAGTGATACTAGAGGTGGAAAACCTTTACACACTCATTAGCCACTAGGGTAATGCTCCATGTACTATTAACAAAATGCCTCTTGATTCTCTATGGAAACATACTCTAGGGAGGCACCAAGGGTATATGGATCTATGTAGTGGTTTTTATAGTTCATGTAGTCATTTCATATTTTCTACTACTCCTCCTTACCAAAATCTCATTCCCTTAGGGGGACAAGGGGTGACCTTCACCCTAGGCTAGTTATGGACCTTTTGGATTTGTACCTTCTGGATGGAATGGTCATGGATGAATTCCCTAGTTATCTTTGGATATATCACCTTATCATAATTATAATGAACAATAAAAGGAATAAAATGTATAGTATGATGGATAGATCCCATACTTGACACTATTAAACCCCATAGTGGCAGTTGGTGAGATAATTTTGATAATCTACCACTTTCTCATCCTCTCCTAATGAGGTTGGTTACATCAGTGTCCTAGTTTTTTATCCACCTTATTATTATTTATGGTGTTCATTATTTTTTGTGACATGTGCCATTTAATTTTTTAATGTTTTTAATGGTTTTATTTGGGCCTTGAATCTTTGATTTGGTTTTAGGGCTAGTCCCATTGTGAACTTGTTAAACCTTTTCATTTGGGTGTGATTTCATACCACCCACCTTTTTGATTGAGCATGTATTGTATTTAATTAATTAATTAATATATTTCATCTTTCAATTAAAAATAAGATAACTATGGATAAGTAACCTACACATAAGAATGTTACATTTTTTCCTATGAATGTTTATAATACATATATTAGAGGGTTTAATTCTATATTGGGTGGTGAGGCTAGTGATCCTAGTGCTCCTAATATTTCTATGCCTACACCTATTTTCATTCTTACTTAGGTTATTCCTACTATTTCCTACAAACCCTAATATTTCTTTGGTACCTCCTACTTTTAATCCAACAACTAATGTACCATCATGACCTATTTATCATGTTTTATCTCTTGGTTTGGGTCATAGTCAAAATGCAATTCATGCATGTATTCCTACATATTTTATTCCTATGATGGCTTCTATACATGATCCAACATATGAAGATCCATTAATCCAACAAAAAATTCAATCTATATAATCAAAAATTACAAAAATATCCCAAATATTTCAAAAGACTAGTCATATGGCCTCTCACAACATATTACACAACCCATTAGATTACAAGGTTCTTGTTAATTCTTTGCCTTTTTTATTACCTAAATTTGATTCATATAATGGTAAGGGTGACCCTTAACATCAAATTATATCTTATTTTTCTTCATGATTTACTTTTGTTCATGATGACTTATTAATGACAAAGCATTTTTTATAAGTCTTGAGGACTATGCCTTAGATTGGTTATACACCTTACCTATAGGTTATATGTGTTTTTTTAATGTTTTTTCCAAAATATTCATAGCTCATTTATAAAAATAGTCAAAAATTCACATTTTATAAAATTACATGACTTAAAAGAGGATCTACTGATAACGTTGTTAACTATACTTAGATTCAAGATTATGCTTACAAAAATGTCTCATAAAATCCTTGATAGTGACATACAAAGTCTTTCTCTAATATTTTGATATATCCACTCAAATAAAAAATTATGTTCAATAATTATCAATATTTTTATGAAATTTTCCAAATGCATCACAATTATGAGATTATAATTTTAGAGGCCAATATGCTTAAGTATAAATTTTTGCTTCTAACTTTACTACCTCAAAATATTAGGAAAATCAACATTTAAAGTGAATATTAATGATGCACCAAGTTTTCAAGATAATAATGAGGTAAAAATGTAAAATCAATAACACAACCTCTAGATAGGCTTGTCCTTCCACCTTTTAGGAACACTCATTAATTTACATGGTTACATGAACCCTATCATAGATTGATTGAACACTTACTCAAATACAACTTGATTATTTTTCTTGTTCCATATCAATTGGAAACTTATCAAATCATGCTTAAATGATATGATGCCAATAAATAATGTAATTTCTATATAACTTATTATATGTAATGAATTAAGATAGAACTGAAACTCATCCGGCCTAATAGATCCTAATTCAGAGAAGGTAAATCAACTAAAACTCATTAGATACTTAGTTATATCTGGGCATGACCAATTAGATATTATAAACTTAGATAGATGATCACTTATCAAAAAACATCAACGAAGAGGGTTTCAAAGCCTCTAAGTAATAAATATAATGCAATAACCCTAACTAGGTCTCTTAATAATAATGGAATTAATATAATCTAGTGTTACCAAAATTTGTAACACAAATAAGTGGGATGGTTAAGATAAAACAAAAAGGGGTAAGGAACCATGGTAGGCAAAGGGAGACCTAGGTTACCTAGGGTGTAAAATGGAAATATTGAATAACCCTATAGCCACATTAAGTTAAAGTGTATAAGATATTCAAATAAGGATTATACATTCAAAACTATTGATTATTCCATATCTCTCTACTAAATGAAAGAGCTAAGATTAGATATACTTACATTTTATTGAACCTATCGATCCTCAGTCTTACCTCAACCAATAGTGTTTTATAAGAGGTTGTAAGGATAACAATGGTTGAAATTAACTCTAGGCTAAAATAATTATTCTATTTGCATAAGACTCCATAAGATAAGTTATTTCCATCTAGGACAATATTCTAAGTAATGGATTCTTTCAAATGTAGACTAAAGCAAAATTATGAGAAATAATAGTGCAAAATAAATGTTATTCTCTATTTATTGAAATGAGACTTATATTTATAGTGGTGAGTTGAACCTAAACTCTTTCATAATTTTAGTTGACATTATTAGCCTACCTTGATGTAGTTAAAAAGTTATCATTAATCCTCCAACTAGGTTGGTATGGGCTGACCTAATTGTAAATTATGTGTCGTGACTTTCAAAACTATGTCAACATAACTTGACCTAATTTTAATTTTGGTGGGAATTAGAATACACTACATTGACCCTAGTTGATATAGTCAGAAAGGATAGTTTTTGGCTTAGTTAAGGGCTATTTATGAGGAAGATTTCTTAGAATATAAATTAAGTGGGATATTTTAGTGGATATAGGCAAATGGTCTACCCACCCCTTTCCTAGTGCACCCTTTAAGGTATGCACTCAAAGATATTGAAATTTTATAGGTTATTGCAAGAGAGAAAATGTCAATAAATGATAAATTTTTAAAAATACTATGTGTATACACTTGTGGAATTTTTTTTAATTGATGATATAAAATACAACGTAAAATATAACACTATTCAAGTTGATGTCCATAATAATACATTGAATTAATTTATTGTAATGTATAATCAATGCTTGTAAATTTTCAAAAATCCTTTTAAAATAATAATATTAATAAGAAATATTATGTTCACATGACTACATCTATACATAAATTATTTCCAATGATCATTTCACTGATAAAATTATAGGAATGGTTATCGCCTCTTAAAATTAAGTAGCATCTACCACATTCTATGACCATGAGATTCCACGTGATGATTCAAATATTTATCCTCTCTTTAGAGATGTTTTCTTAATTCCCATCCTTCAAATACACATGGAATTATTTTTGATGATGGTTCAAGTCAAAATATACTTACTATATCATTTTTATCTAATTGAGGCTACAAACATCAAGATTTAATTAACATGACTATGACACTTAAGAGTTATGATGGTATTATACGTACATTCCTTGGTGTATTACACTATGATTTTATTTTGGTCCTAAGACTATATTTGTGTGGTTCTAGACAATTTCTAATATTTATTCTTATGATTTATTACTTGCATTCCATAGGATAAATAAAATGAGAGTGATACCATTAAAACTATATCATTGCCTTATGTTTGTTCATAATGAAAAAGTATGTATCATTTATGAAACATATTTTCAGTTACCTAAAACACTTATCAAAAATAAAATTATTAAACCTCATGTTACATATTTTTTTATTTCATTGCCTTCTTATATTATTCTCATTACATGTTCATCTAAAATTTTGATATACTAACTCATGAATCCTACAATTAAGACTCATAAATTTACACTACATTAATTTACATTACCTAAATATCCACATCCCAAGATTGATCTACAATATCTTACATTGATTCATACTAGATCATCTACTAATATTTCAACTATACATAAATATATACAAACTAATACATGTGATTTTAAAGAGGTTGAGGTGGTTTCTCAAGTCCTTTATCGACATTTATCTCTTTGGAATGATGATTCATGTTACTACGATCTCATGATTATCTTTCTAATATGTCTAGTGATGCTTTTTATTTCCCTAATTCAGGATATGACATTTTAGATGAGATCATTAGTTAGTTATGCTAGCATATTTCTTGTGCTTCATCAATATATCATTATTGTACTATATTTTCATTTTATTGATGTATTTTATATGTTGTGAATTACACATGCCTTCCTAATTTAAATTATTCCATGGATCATATTCTTCTAGATTTGACATTTATGTTTAGGTTTGTCTTGTACTAAAATTATTTTAGTCCCTTGATTTATGTTGGTTTTTATGTACACTAGCTCTTTCTCCTTGATTGTTGATCCCATTCCAAATACTTGCATAGACTTCTTTATAATGATAAATAATTGATATGGGGCCTAGAAATATACCTAGTGGACAACCTAATTAAATATATTTAAGAGGGTATGAACATAATAAAATTATGGATGAGAGAAGATATGAAGGTACAATGTGTTAAAGAATAAGGAAAGAAAAGAAGATGATGACAACTAAGGTAGAACTTTAATACAAATTTTTATTATGATAAGTTCTATATAATATCTGAGAGATCAAATTTGTGGTGTATATGTGCTTCCTAAATTATTTTTTATCTACACAACTAACTAAAAAGAATGGAAGTTTGAATTAATATATAATGCAAGAAGATGAAGCATGAGTTAATCCATTACAATAGTTGGTAAAAATTGCTTCATAACCAATGAATATTATGATGTCACTAATTTTAGTTATTAATGAGTTGGGGTCTATAGCAATGAAACTATAAGAAATGTGTGGAAATTCAAAAGTGGATTTTCATATTGTAAATTGGCATGTATGTGTAGAACCTAATGTTGATGATGATAAAATTTACACAAGGCTAGATATACAATAGCAAGAAATTATGGTAAGATATAGTGGTCTAGGTCCTCCTAGATTAATACCCCTTCCTATAAGATAAATGGTCCCCATTTCATGTAGTTGTGGTAAAAGATGAGGAAACACCTAAAATTTTGTAAACCATTTTCCTTGGGAAGGCATCTAACTTGATTTGTTGATATGAAAGAGAGTGAACTCTTGTCATTGTTTCTATTTGACACAAGCATAAATGACTTGATTCAATTTTACTAATATGTTACAATATGGATTGATTAGTGTTTTAAGTAACCAAAGTATCTAATAAAGGTGTAAATTAATGGCACAAGAGTTATGCATTGAAGACTGGATGCACTTTAAGACAAGAAAGAAGATTAGACTCAAAATATTTATCCCCTAATTATTTGGTGGAGGTATAGGTCCCATACCAAAGTGGACAAATATTATAGTAAGGTCCTATTAATATTTACTATTTATAGATGTATTCAAGCGATCACCAACTTGGAAGGTGTGCAGTGTCTGATGGTTTTCATGGTGCTAATTATACTTTATAGTATCCTAGTGCAAAATGATTTTCACTTTTAGTTGAATGTGATAAATGTTCTCAGTGAATTGAAAAAAAATCAACTTTATTTTGAGATGAAGGATTTAGTACATATTGATGGTATAATACGATAAGCTATGTCGATGAGTCCCAGAGGTTGAAACCCTAAGTATACCTGAAAAGGGTTGTGTAGTAGAGCTTTGTAAATCTCTATTTTAGTTGTGTTAAATAAAAGGTAGGATTTCATCCCAAGTGCATTGATTCTTTGAAATATAGACTCTCAAAAGATGCCCTATCATGTTATGTATCACTTTCATCTTTCCATTAGTATATGGATGAAAGGTGGTAGACTTGTTCAACTTTATGTCTAACATAGACCAAAGTGCTTCCTAGAAATTAGTGAAAATCCATGTATGCCTATCATATAGGATAGTTTATGGGATTTTTGAATGAATATATACATTTTGAAAGTACATTTTAGTTATTTCTAGAACTGGTATTACTTTTTTACAAGGAATTAAATTTTCCATCTTTGATAATCTATCATTTTCTACATAAACAAAATCATTACCTTAGTAGTGGGGTAGCCTAAGATAAAATACATGGAAAAGGAATCCAATGGTCTCATCAGAATCGACAAAGGCATGTGTAAACCTTGATCCTTATTAACTTACTTGGCTATTACACATGTATCAAAAGAATTTAATTATGAATTGGACCTAATATGTGGTCAAAATAAGTACTTTAACAACAACATAAGAGTATTATCAACTCCAAAATGTTTTACAATTGTCTAAATTGAACCCCCCATATTATTTTGTATATCTCTACCTCATGTGGAATGTATAAGTGCCCAAGGTGATATAAGAGTCCATCCTATAAGTAAAATTATGGAATTAAATTACTACAAATAAATTTTAATAGATATATGCAAAATACATTTTAGATGGATATAATTTTGATCATGTGATGAATTCATGAACACATGCATCAAGTACAAAAAGTAGAGCTTGAACTAGTGGATGGCTTAGAAAATTTACGACTAGATTAGAATCTCCTTATTTATACTTGATGTTTGAATGGAACTACTAAAGATAGGAAGACCATTTATAATGCCACTCTTACTACAGCTTGTTCTAAGTCTATAAGAAATGAAGTGGCTTGTGATCTATGTGGATCACAGTCTCCTTGTTGAAGATATAATGCTTCCAATGTTTATATCCTTAAACAATAACAAAAATATTGTGATCATAGGTTGGGTAGTTTATTATCAATGTGGTGAATGTTTCATTATGGTAATCAACTAGGTGACCATATTGAGTGAGTAATACTCCAAATGAAAAATTGGAGGCATCTATCTTAAGCTCAAATGGTTGATAACGATCTAGTAATAATATATCTTAAATTATTTCTATTACGTGAATTATTATATGAAATTTAATTTAACATCACCTTTGGTAACCTGGTTCAAAGGCCAAGTCACATGAGAAAATTCAAGTATAAATCTCATGTAGAAATTTTCTAATCCCAAAAACCTACAAATCTCTTTGAGATTATTTAGTTATAGCCATTCCTATATGAATTGACTCTTATCTAGGTCCATGTACACTATTTGTGTGTCTAATATGTATCCTAGATACCATATATCATACATAGAAAATGAACATTTAACCATGTTTGCATAGATATTGTGTTTCCAAAAAATGTCAAGCCCCTGACCTATATGGCATAAATGTTCATCCCTTGTTTTGTTGAAGATTAGGATGTCATCAATATAAACTACAAAAAATGAAGTAATGAATGGAATGATAATGCCATTCATCACCCACATGAATGTATTTGGTGTGTTGGTTAAACCAAATATCATGACAAGCCATTAAAAAAACATTATTTGGATTTGAAGGTTTTCTTCCAAACATTTGTAGGTTCAATACGAATTTGATGATACCTAAACATAAGATCGATTTTGGTAAATCATTTTTCACCATGAATCTAGTCTAAATAGTCATCAAACATTGGAAGAGGATAGTAGTTCTTCACCATGATATTTTTGATAAATATTTAATCAATGCACAACCTCTATGTGTCATTTTTCTTTGGCTCAAGCATAATTTGGTTACCGTAAGGCAATGAGGTAGGCCTGATATGTCCTTTATTCATAAGTTAATAGATTTATAACCTGATTTATTAATTCTATAGAAATGATTTTTAGTATAAATAAGCATTAAGTTTAAGTATTATAAGAATCAAATCAATAATGTGTTTCATCTCATAGTGTAAAGCACTTCATTTGGTGACCAAAAGAGATCCCTATATTATTCTAAATAACAGTTTATTTTTGAGGTCTTTATTGCTACTACTAGCATAATTACAGTAAAAATTAGTGTCAGAAGGATGTTCGTACATTCAAATCTCACCATCAAAATCACAAAATTATTACTAGATATGACAATCGTGTTACACTATTTGGTACTAATAAGTGATATCCTAGGAACTACTTATGGTATGTGGTGTATACACCTAATATTTTCAATTTTATCACATTGATGGTTTAAAACCTTATCTTTTAGGTCTTGTTTTGTTGTGTCATTGAAGCTCAATAAGAAAGGTCATTAGGAGTTCCTAACTAAGGATATATAAGTCTTCATCCAATAATTTGAAGTCTTCAACCTAAAACATCTCTTGCAAATATCCACTTGAGCCAAGGAGGAGATTGAAGTGTTGATGTTTCCACCCTAAGGTAAGTATTTATATCTCTATACTCATTCTTTTAATTACTTATCAGATTAAATATTGTCTATTAATTTGTGGGCATAAGTGTGTATGGTTGCTTAGGCTATTCCTTATACCAAATAATACAATATAGATATATGATTGCTTAGTCTTTAATTTTATCACTTTAGGCTATATACACCCACATTTGGTTAACCATTGAACCTTACCCTATTTACAATCACTTAACCATAATTTAATTTAATTGCCTATTTACATTCATAGTTATAATCATTTACCTTTGTTTAAGTCTAGTGAGAGACATATATTTATGTCATAAGATTAAGATTTGCAACCCTTTCCTCTTGACATTTGAATTTTAGGTTACCCTTTGATAGATTTATGAATATCATTGGTAAAAATCTACTTGTCTAAATATACATAAGATTTATTTGATTGACCTTATTCAAGTTCTAGTCTATTGAGATAAATAGGATAGTTGTAGGTTATCCTAGCTTGTGCATGCATTCAGGTGAACCTTATTGTCAGGCACCCAGAATAACAAATAGCTCTGGTGCCAATTTGTCAAGATCTTGCTCCTCAATTAGAGCACAATATGATTACCTCTGTATTAACAACTAAACACGGAATTTAACCAGAATGATAAGTAACTAGAAATATGAAACAACACAGGATATGAGAGACAATACACAATTGTATTAATAATCACTCAAAAGAAAATACAATAAAGAAGATGCCACACTTCTTCCCACTCCTCTAGAGCTCCCACACATCTAGGGTTCACCTGTAATTCTCCTCCAACACTTCACTTTCTCATCACGGTCACAACAATCAACTCAAACACAGAGTTGTTCACCTCCACTAGTTAGTAACAACATTGCCAGTACACCAAGTACACAACCGTACTCCAAGTAGATCTCCCTTTCCTTGCTGCCACCTGCAAATCAACAGACCTTACTTACCATGTAGATATCTCTACACCCTGAAGAACCCTTGTCCTTGCCTCACCAAGTCCTTATGATTCTTCAACCAGTACCCCAGTGAATCTCCTAGTAGAACTTGCACAACCTGCAACTCTCCTTGATCATACACACTCAGCACCCCTTTGGAACTAGGAGGAGCTACTCTAGCTCTCTCTTCAAGCACAATGGCTTTCTAGCACACTTTTACAATACAACCCATGAGTCTATTATATAGATCTCATGCATACAATAATTAGACTTTCTTAATTACAATAATTAGACTCGCAACTCCAAGACTATAATTAGCCTTTAACATGCAAACTGACAGTCCAAAAATAGACCTATCCAAAACCCACATGCAAACTACATGCACACACAGGTTGTCGATGTCGGCTCTTTCCTAACCGATGTCGACCGACTCATAACCAACATCAGTTGATTCTACACTGTAATATGACTGATGTCAATTGATCAGACCGACGTCGATTACCTTGTAACTCGTTCTGCAACTCAGCAATCCTCTACAACCTCAGCAACCTCCTCTATGTTTGCATCAGTGAATCTTTTAGCTCCACAACCTAACAATCTCCCACTTGGAGATAAATAACTACACCTGTACCTGTACCTATACTTTCATCTAAGTCATTTCTTGGCTTATATCCCTCTTCAAGATCAATCCTGAAGACCAACCACCACACAACCTGTGATGCTACACCTGTCATCCAAGTAACCTGCCACATTCAAACCTACAAACCCATGTAGTGAAGACCTTGACCCTGCATAACATGAATCCCTGGTACTGGTCCCTCTCAAATACCTAAGAATCCACCTTCCCCAAATTGGCTCCAAACTCTCCGACAACTCCCACTGCTTGGGAAAACTTAGGTCTACACCAGACCTCATGTGATTTTAAACACTGTTCTAAGCTCTGCTTGAACTGTCTAGCCCTTGGTGTGCTTACCGATTCTGCATCCTGCATCTTGAACCTCGCCAACACCTTCTTCACATCAGCTCCCACTGGAGACAAAATCTCCATGTCTCTTATGCCAAAGAATTTCGTTGCCCCAAATTCTTCATGACATACCTCTGAACTAACTTTACCTTTAGCTCAAAAAACTCCCTACATGTGTAACCCTGCAATAAGCAACCACACCACATATAGTAACAAGATAATGTCGCAACTCATCATCCACCTAGTAAAGACAAACATAATGGTTACACTGACATTGACTGAAGCCTTGCTTTGTCATCCACCTGTCAAAACCTGTACCACTATCCTGCAGCTTCCTCAAGACCATATACCTTGGCCTTCCATCTCACGTATCCATCCACTTTCTTCTTTAACTTGGGAATCCATCCATCTTTCAGAGCTTTTTTCTAGCTAACAAATCCACCAACAAACTCCTGTTTGGTTCTTCTCCAAGGACTCACACTCCTCATCCATGCCAAGCTCCCACTATTTCTAGATTCTACCTGCATTGCCTCTTCACATCTTCCTAGTTCTCGACCATCAGTAAGCAACTAGTAAGAAGGTGAACAATGAATATGAGGTCCACTTACCATTTTAGTCCTCCATATGGGTGTTTGAGACTCCTTGATAGCTTGTTGTCTGCCCAATATCCATTCCAGTGACCAATCTCAGCCATCTCCCAATCTACACCTGACTGACATCGATTTTGCCTGACCGATGCCAGTGTCCCTATTACCGACGTTAGTTCTTGTATGACCGATGTTGGTCTTCATCCGCTCAACACCACCAACTCTATTGATCTGCACATGACCGATGTCGGTGCCTGTCTATTTGATGTTGGTTCCTCCTGACTGATGCCGGTACCTATGTTCGCTTGTGAGTGATGACTTTTTACCCGCGAGCTCCTTTTGGGTTAAAACCCTGTTCAAATTAACACAGCCCTACTCAGAATAATTCAATCCCCTTAGCTGATCTCTGTCTATCATCTCCTCCATGAACACCAAGGCTTTCCAGTTCTTAAGTTTGTCAAAAACATCTATCTTCTGCTTAAGAACATGCATTCCCTTCTTACATATGTGACCAAGCCTACAAAGCCACATCTCTGTAATACAAGGTGAATCAGTAATAAAAGTAGATAGATAAAGGATACCTACTTTCTTACCACTGTCTAATTCAAGTGCATCTGCTGTGAGAGTTACTGTGCATCTCTCATCACCTAACTTTCCTAAAGAAATTAGACTCATCTCCAAGATTGGTACCTGCATGACCTTGTTCAACACCCGTGTGTTATCTGTCTACAATTTCAGCTTCACTTTCCCTTTGCCAACAATCTAACAAGGCTCACCAGCCCCTAAATAAATCTCTCCAAAGTCTCTAAAGACATACCCATGAAAAGATGCTCTATTTCAGGCTACATGGAAAGAGGCAACAGAATCTATAGACCAAGATTCTACTTTATCCAGAGCAACCTGTGCAACATCACCTGCAACATTTGCTTTTAGACGTTGATATTTTACCAACCAACAATCTTCCTTTACCTGCTCTTTCTTTCCATCAATCAGACCATTCGTGCTATTCAGTTTCTCCATTCGTAGCTTACTTTCTTCTGCCATTGCTATACTCCCACTCAATCTGAAACCCCTAAGAGTGACCTGTAATCAAACAAACACTAACTAGATCTGAAACCACCTATTAGTAACCCAACCAAAAGCTCTGATACCACTTGTCAGGCACCTAGAACAACAAACAGCTTTGGTGCCAATTTGTCAGGATCTTGCTCCTCAATTAGAGCACAATATGATTACCTCTGTATTAGCAACTAAACATGGAATTTAACCAGAATGATAAGTAACTAGAACTATGAAACAACACAAGATATGAGAGACAATACACAATTGTATTAATAATCACTCAGAAGAAAATACAATAAAGAAGATGCCACACTTCTTCTTCCCACTCCTCTATAGCTCCCACATATCTAGGGTTCACTTGTAATTCTCCTCCAACACTTCACTCTCTCATCACGGTCACAAAAATCAACTCAAACACAGAGTTGTTGTTCACCTCCACCAGTCAGTAACAATGCTTCCAATACACCAATTACATAATTGTATTCCAAGTAGATCTCCCTTTCCTTGTTGCCACCTGCAAATCAACAGACCTTACTTACCATGTAGATATCTCTACACCCTGAAGAACCCTTGTCCTTGCCTCACCAAGTCCTTATGATTCTTCAACCAGTACCCTGATGAATCTCCTAGTAGAACTTGCACAACCTACAACTCTCCTTGATCATACACACTTAGCACCCCTTTGGAACTAAGAGGAGCTACTCTAGCTCTCTCTTCAAGCACAATGGCTTTCTAGCACACTTTTACAATACATCCCATGAGTCTATTATATAGATATCATGCATATAATAATTATACTTTCTTAATTACAATAATTAGACTCGCAACTCCAAGACTATAATTAGCCTTTAACATGTAAACTGATAGTCCAAAAATAGACCTGTCTGAAACCCGCATGCAAACTGCATGCACACACAGGTTACCGACTTCGGCTCCTTCCTGACCGATGTCGGCCAACTCATAACTGACATCGGTTGCTTTTGCACTATAATATGACCAATGTCAGTTGATCAGACTGATGTTGGTTGCCCTACAACTCGTTTTACAACTCAGCAATCCTCTGCAACCTCAGCAACCTCCTCCATGTCTGCATCAGTGAAGATTTTAGCTCCACAACCTAACACCTATATCTTAGAATTTAGCAGAGAATATAAATGTTTATTAGTTATTTTTTAGTGAAGATGATAAAAATACATGCATAATAATATAATAAAACTAAAAATTCTTGCCTAAAAACTAGTGGGAGCATAACATAATGAACAAGATCACAAAATAGAGATTAGAACACACAAGAATTTTATCTCCTTTGTTTACATTAATGCCCACTTGTTGGCATAAGGATGTTCATACTCATTCTATGACATTAGAGACCCTTAATGCTTATCCATGTTGGTATCACTTCTTCAATGGTCACTTGTGTCTTTGATTTGGTATTGGTTTGGTTGGGTGTGAAGCTTAAAATAAAATGGGCATTATAGCACTACTTTCAATGGCTTCTTGAAGGCACTCTTATAGAATAACCTTACATACAAAATCTTGTTAGATAAGAGTTAGGGAACTTATTTTATAGATCTCATAACTAACTCTAACCCTAGGGAGGTTAGATTAAATTCTAACTTTGGTTGAGTCTAAAATAACCTAGGTTGAGTCAGGATAAACCTGTGTTGGGTCAAAACACTCTTGAAGTATTGACACCTCATTTTTAGATAATTATGATCCATGACAACCAACTTTAAATATTTGTGAGGTTGTGACTCACCTTTTTAGAATATTAGTAATTAATAAATCACTTTATTAGCTCTTATGACCTTTGACTTCAAACTTAGCTAAAAAATCCTTTTTTGTTAAATGGATTTCACTAATCCAACTAGCAATTTTTACTTAGGAAAATTAATTAATAATTACTTTGTAATTAATATTGCTTAGTGTTTTTTACTTTTGGTAATTGTGTTAAATGTTTTAAATTAATAGCTCGATAGGCCAAGAGTGTCAAATTACTAGGTTGTAATCTGACTAGGGTTGAAACTGAACCATGTTATTGGTGCATACAAGGTAATACCTAAAATAAGTAATATTCACCATGTTTATAAGAGATTAAATCCCTTATGTCTATGACTTTAGGTATTCAGGTGATTTATAGGCTTAAATTTCATCATGTGATATAAATTTAATTGAATCCTAGTTTAAGTAAGAAAGTAGCCAAAAATGAGTGTCTATAGTTTATCCCTATTTGAGAAGGCATTTTAAGACACAGGTGCAATAATGTATTTTTAAATAATGTAAAATTCATTAAAATGAATGGTTCATACCCCAAAAAGTGGTTGATAATCCCTTAATGCCCACTCGAGGGAGCAGGAAAAAAATAGAGTAATCAAACATTCCATCAAAATGAATAAAATGACATGATCTAGATGGTAATGGGGGGCTACTGATTTTTCCAAATGTGGTTATAAACAATAATGGTGGTATACTCATTATTTTTTAGAAAGGTGGTTATAATTAGTAATGAAGGATATGACACAAATTTTTACAATGGTAGTCATAATCAGTGGCATAGACATTTTCCCTTATGGGGTGGTGGGACTGACACTAAGTTAACTAAAGGTAGTTATAATCAAGAATAAAATGTGAGACATTGATTTTCCTGAAGGTGGTAATAATCAGTGACATAGACATTTTCCCTGGTAGGGCTAGTGAAGTGATAAAATAATGATTTTCTCAAAGATGATTATAATCATTAGCATGGAATGTAAAAATAATGATTTTCCCAAAGGTGGTTATAATCATTAAATTGGTCAAAAAATAATGATTTACCCAAAGGCACTTATAATCATTCACATGTTTAAATCATGTGATTTAAAATTATTTTGCCATAAAAGGGCAAAATATATCATTGATCGATCAAAAAAGAATTTACCACACTTGGGAAAATTGGTAGTTGGAGCTAATGTGAAAAATTTGTATAATAGATTTATGATGAGCTAGCAAAGAGTAATAACACATTTCTAGCCTAAGTGTGAGTTTGAAGATGCACATTTGAACTAACATGGGGTATAGGTAGAAAGTAATGTTGTTAAATATGTCTTAGGAGAGGCCCAAAAAGATGGTTTGGGTAAAAAATGACCTAAAAATAATGCACATAGGATCAAATATCATGTAAAATAGACCACAAACATGAAAAATACACAAATGTATTTTAAGATTCTGAAGGGCACATAAATGTTGATTAGTTACTTGTTAGTGAAGATGATAAAATTCCATGCATAAAAATACAATAGAACTAAACACTATTGCCTAATAACTAGGGGAGCATAACATAATCATAAATATCACAAAATAAATATAAAAACACACAAGAATTTTAACTCCTTTGTCAATATTGATGTCCACTTTTTGCATAACAATGCTCATGCTTGATATATGACATTAGAGACTCTTGTCAATGCTTCTCCATGTTGGTAGCACTTCTCCAATTGTCACTTTTGGCTTTGCTTTGCTATTGGCTTGGTTTTCTGTGAATTTGATAATAAAATGGGAATTATAACACTACTTTCAATGGCTTCTTGAAGGCATTCTTGTAGAATAACCTTACACACAAAATCTTGTTTAAGTATGGTGTGGGAAATTGTATTTATAGTTTTAAAAACTAACTATAACCCTAGGGAGGCTAGGTTAAATTCTAACTTTGATTGACTATAAAATAACCTAGTTCGAGTCAAGTTAACCCTAGGTTGGGTCAAAGTACTCTTGAAGTCTTGACACCTCATTTTCAGATATTTATGAACCATGATAGCTCACTTTAGATGTTTGTGAGGTTGTGACTCACCTTTTTGGAATATTTATAAATTAATAAATCACCTTATTAGCTCTTTTGACCTTTGACTTCATATTTGGTTAAAATTTCCTTTTCTGATAAATTAAATTCAATAATTTAATTTAGAATTTTTACTTAAGTTAATTTTGATTTAGTTTGTAATTAATCTTAGTGTTTTTGGCTTTTGTAAATTGTTTTAAATGTTTTGTATTAATAACTCAATAGGTCAAGAGCATCAAATTACTAGGTCATAATTTGAATAGGATTAAAATTGAACTAGGTTATTGGTGCATGCAAGGTAATACCCCAAATAAACAAGCCTCATCGCATTTTTGAGCAATTAAATCCCTTACATAGATAAATTTGGGAATTTAGGTGATTTATAGGCTTAAATTATGTCATGTGCTAAAAATTAAATAGAATCTTAGTTTAGTCATGAAAGTGGCCAAATTTGAGTGTCTAAAGTATACCCCTATTTGAGAAGGCATTGAAAGGCACATGCATAATAACATATTTTCAAAGAATGAAAAATTCATTATGATGAATAGTTTATGCCCTAAAGGGTGATTGATAATCCCTTGATGCCTCCTCGAGGGAGAGGGTGGAAAAATAGAGTCATCAAATGTTCCCTTGAAATGAAGAAAATAACATGATCTAGATGGTAATGAGGTTTAGTTTACTAATTTTTGTAAAGGTGGTTATAAATAGTAATGGCAATAGATTCATTAATTTTCCTAAAGGTAGTTATAATTAGTAATGAAGGATATGACACGGATTTGTCCAAAGGTGGTTATAATTAGTGGCATAGATGCTTGCCCCTATAGGGTAGTGGGAATGACATTAATTTACCCAAAAATAGTTATAATCAGTAACAAAATGTGGGGCACTGATTTTCCTACAGGTGGTTATAATCAATGACACATGTATTTGCCCTGATAGGATAGGTAGAGTGGAAAAATAATGATTTGCCCAAAGATGATAATAATCATTAGCATGGGATGAAAAAATAATGATTTTCCCAAAGGTGGTTATAATCATTAAAATTTTCAAAAAATAATGATTTGACCAAAGTTAGTTATAATTATTTGTATGTTTAAATCACATGAAAATGAAAAATGGTGATTTCACTAAAAATAGTGTAAAATAACCTAAATAGTGACTTCATCATTGCTAAAAATGGTGAATTCACCCTAGAAGCCAAAAATAGTTGGCTTAGAGACCTAAAAGGGGTATAAATTCTAGGAGAGGGACAAATAGGCTTAGTAGGCTAGGTTTAGGCTCAAGTAGTAGCATAGAGTTAGGTTGATGCTAACCTATCTACCTTTGTAAGAGTGACTAGTTGTATTGACTTATTGGGAGCAATGTCCCCACCACTTGTGTACCCCTCAGATCTAGATAGAGGGGATGGTCAAATTTCTATGGGATTTAGATCTACACAATGTGGCATGGATGTTATTCATATAAGTAGACAAGGCATACTTAAGTGTGTTGGTTGAGCACTGGTATAATGAGACTTCCACTTTTCATCTATCTATTAGAGAGTGGACAATGACACTTGAGGATATCTAACATATCCTCCAATTATTGATAAAGGATGGATGTTGTTCTTAACACCTCTAACACAACAAAATTCCATCTTAGATGATTTGGTTAGCTACCAAAGCATCCCCATGGTTTAGGGGAAGGTAGACATAGACCTAATTGAGACATATACATATATTCATCTTGATGATCTACTTAATGGAGATCCTTTACCACTAGCTCTTGTTGATAAGGAGGTCATGATTCTTATGGATATTGTCAATGAGATCTTGTTGTTTGACAAGATTGGAAAATACTTCCACATAAGCATTGGAGCCATAGTGCATAACATGTTGGATGAGTTGACACATTTTGCATGGGGGCCAACTATCCTAGCTTAGCTTTACAAAGATATCCATGTGATAGCTTATCATTGTAGATGTATCATTGGGACCTCCACTCTACTAATGTCTAGGGATATGAACACATCACTATCGAGTGACTAGTGGGGTAGTGACATGTGTAGGACTTGGAGGAGCCATTATCATATTGCTAGGTGCAAACAAGAGTAGATAGGTATGACACAAGGGGAGATATATTTTTGTCACTACATATTTGATGATCTTACCCCATATTTCTTCATCTAGAGGCCCTACCTAATTATTAGTTATAGTTGTTTAGAGCTATATGGTACATGGAATACATGACTACCAAGTGTTTTTTGACTGATAAACAGTCTCATATCATTAAGAAGTACTACCCTGATTGGGTACTCTGATAGTTTGGGTTCACATAGGATGTGCTGAAGGGGCCCAAGTAGTTTTCTCACATCATACAAGAGATTAGCCAAGGTAGTATTGTCATTCAAAGGGGTGTAGCTAATACTAGTTATATCAATGTTCCATGAGTTACTTGGGATTATTCAAAAGGTGCAATAGATGTAGGGGTCATTCTAGCATATATTCATTCATGGGTATAGGTGTGCCCTCTAAGTCTTATATTTCTAGGTTAGTTAGGGGGATAGATGTCTATAGACATCGATGAGATGGAGGTGGAGATAACTGATGGCAGTAGTAGTACTTGGCAGAGTAGTAGAGGTGACGATGGTGATGATGGTGGTGATGTATTGATGGAAGAAATGGCATGGGAGATGGAGGAAAAAATTATGGTATTATGGAGGTGATGAAAACTTGATATGATGGTGCTTGAATCTAGCATAGCAAGTATTGACACATTGGTGTATCTAGGCCAAGTAGGGCCTTCTAGTACAACTATAATAGGTAGGGATGTAGGCATGTTAGAGGAGGAGATCACTACTAGGGTGGGGGAGATCACCAGATTATAGTAGTAGGTGGATGATTTGTAGAGTACTTTAGACATGCATGATAATGATATGACTCACCTTCAGTCAGAGATTACCCGGTTAAAGGTTAAGATTGCTAGGATGGTATACGTATAAGCCCAAATCATTGTGGAGAGGGATTAAGCCATAAGTGACAAGGATCAGGCATTAGATGATGTTGATAGGCTCTAATGAGAATGGGATGATGATTAAAGAGGTACTGCATAGGCATGATACTCATATATGATACTTGAGAGCCTTTAGTCTAAAGATGAGGCCTCATACTACCATTGAGCCTATGAGATGATAGTTCCTAAGGACCATCAGGTTGCATCTTTTGAGGTCTAAGATGTGCAAAGAGTAGTTAGTAAATTGGGTCAATCTCATACTAGGACCCACCTAATAGGTGCTTCAAGGTAATTGGTGCATCGGCCATGACCACCACCTCTAGAACCACCATGGTCACTAGGGCCACCTCTAATAATATGTCCCATGGACATGTAGAGCCAAATTTGATCACAACCATCTTGGCATTTTTTCATTCTAGCACATTGTACTTTTTGTATCAACATATTGATGTATTTTGAGACACCATTGTGATATGTATATATATTTAATGTATATGACATTTGAGATACATTGACATTTATTTTAGGTCCTTCAAGGTCAATGTACATGTATATAATATTACTTTGATATATATATGATGCCATGTTGTTATCTTGTTTATCTTGTATTTAGCATTTTTTTAGCATTATGGATGTTTAACATTATCAATGTTTATGTTTATCTTCATGTTATGCTCTTTTATTTACTTCTTATGCCATGTATATGAGTTGTTACTCTATTGTTTATTTGCTTATGTTTTATGAATTATATGTATGATTATTCAGAGATACAAATCTATATTAACACATAATAAATCATATTTATCTATTTATTAGTCATTTATTTAAGCATGTGTATGGTATTTGGCTAGTTTTTTTTATCTCAGAGAAGTACTATCATTGAATTGATAAGATAGTATCTATATGCCTAATTTTTTTATAGCATGTGATATTATGCATCATAGTTATGAATAAACATATTAATAATATATATCCAAAGCATGGAAAAATTTAGTTTAAATTCAAATATAAATAACCTAGGAATAATATATGGACAATCAAATCCCAAGTATAGATATAAAAAATAAACCAAGTGTAGGACTAAATACAAACATTCACAACCTAAGTACATGATATGGATAATCAAGACTTAAGTGTAAACAAAATGTAATAGACCCATGACAATTGAGAAAAAAAATGCAACAAACAATAAACAATCAAAACCAACAAACAAACAATAATGAAACAAAAAAATACAAACAAGAAAACAACACACACACAAACATAATGAAAGAATACTATACAAATAAACAAAATAAATTAACAAAAACAAAACAAATAAAAAAATTAACAAATAAACAAATACAACATAAATAAACAAACAAGGGAAGATAAACAAAACAAACACACGCATAAACACAAAAAAAATGACAAACACACTATATAAATTGTATAAACAAATAAACAAAAAATCAAACAGGTCAAAACAAACAAAAACAAATAAAATAAATAGATAGGATAAAATAAATAAACAAACTAGACAAAAAAATAAACAAACACAAAAAAATAAAAGAAACAAACAAAATAAACAAACCAAATCAAGGAAAAGTTCAATAAACAAAATATTCTAAACATAAATCAAACAAACAAACTAAGTTAAACAGATGAAAATATACAAATAATGTTAATCACAGTATGAGTACAAACATAATACAAATTATTCATACATGTTTAATAGAGTTGTTACTCTTGGAAAAAGGGTGACCCTTAAGCTAGTTATAATGACATAGGTAAAACAACACAAGAATAACTGGTACAAGGTTGACTTTAGGCTATAGGGAGGCAACAATGAATGGTATAATGGTAAATAATTGCCCCTATGTTATAGGAGATAATGATACAAACAAAAAAAATGGTGGGAAAGAAGAAAATAAAGGGGTATCTGAGTTGGCTCTAAATGTACTAGGGAAATAGATGTTACCTACATAGTTCCATAGAAACTAGGTCTAATGTGAAATTCAAGCCAATTGTAGTTCTCCCATGATATGAGACAGAAGAAAATTGATGATAATAAAACATTATTGACTTGTAAATAAATATAGGAATGGTCTTTTAAAATGACGAGTGCATAGGAAAAGAGGGGGATGATGTCCACAATCATGAAAGCATCAACAACAAAAATTATGCAAGTGTGAGAGCATGGTTTAAGCTAAAACCAAAATAAAAGTCAAGAGATGAGTTTCCTCTAATAAGTTGAATTGGTAATTCATAGTGTTTATTACATCTATAGCTTAGAATGAGAATGAGATTTTAAAATGGTGAGAGCGTTGGCTGAGGTTGCTTACAAAATGATGATAGCATTTTAAATAGGAATTCTTTGAAAAAATAGTGAGGGTGTCAAAACAAAAATTGTTCTCAAAATGGTAAGAGTGTTGGCTAAGGTTGATCATAAAGTGATGAGTGTAAGAAAAAAATAAGGATGGGGAAACTAAAGGACAAGTGATTACTTGTGAAATAGATACAAGACCTAGAATTCTTAAGGCAAGGAAGTGGTTGTGAATAAAATGTTCATAACCAAGTTAACCTAAGATACCCCATGTATCCAAGTGTTACCTACATAATCCGTGTGGACCTCAGACCAATGTAGTTCTCCAAGAACTGGGAGGGAAAAATACCAAGGTGGTCTATAAATTGAGCTAGATAAGTAAGATATTCCATCCCAAATAAATTTGATCACTTTATATCTCGCATGGAAATTCTAATCCAATTTTTATGATTTTTTGTTTTTCAAGATTTTCCTAGGTTTTTCAAATGTTTAAGGGTTTTCAAAATATTTCAAATGTTTTTGTAAATTTCTAGGCATGTCAAATCACTTAATAATCATGAGATATATAATAGTCCAATTCATAAAATGGTAAGGGCATGGCTTAGGGATGCTCACAAAATGGCGAGATCATTTAAATTTAAATTACTCATAAAATGACAAGAGTGTATGACTTAAAAATGATCATAAAATGGAAAGAACATGGAAAAGGGGTACTGAGCTGACCTCAATGTAAATCAAGTGCTTCCTACATTGTCTCATAGGATGTCAAGTCCTTTTAGTTCCACTTACATTGGTGAAAGTTGGGAAATGTTTCCAATGTTTTGGTGTTTTTAATATCTCAACTCAATAAAGAATACAAGATACCACATGGTCCAAAATAATAAAATATTGAGATTGTATAGCTTAAAAATGCTTGTTAAGTGATGAGAGTCAAGGTAAATTTTAGCGATGAATAATTGTTAATTCATGAATATTCCAATTTTTGAAATTTGTTTTTGGTAATTTTTAGGGTCACTACATAGGTTTGAATTACCTAAAATTTAGGAATGCAAATTATTTTGGGGGTCAGATTGCCAACTTTTTACAATAATTTTTGATTTTACCATTCAATTTTCCACACATATATATAATATACAGGCTACCATAGGTAACCATCAAAATATATTTTCAACAATACTCCATGATATCAAAAAAGCACCCAATAAGTAAGAAGCCAAAATAAAATGATAGAACCTTCACCAAAACTAAAGGGTCATAGTTGAATTATATAATTAAAGCTACAAATGATAAAACTAAATGGTAACACAAAATGATAGAATTGAATAATAAAATGAATTCTACAACCAAATGATAGAACTAAATGATAGCATTTGTGTTGTAACTGAATGGTAAAACTAAATGATAGCATTTGCACTGCAACCAAATGATAAAATTGAACTATTGCATCTTTTTTCATCATGGCATCTAGTGGAAATGGTAAAAGGATAGACCAATTATCAAAAAAATTGAGCATATTATCTTATTTTAAAGATCCAATAAAAAATCCTACACAACCATAATGCGCTCAAAATATAGGTACTTATTAGTTTTTTAGTTTGTCTTGAATTTAATTTTAATTGTTAAATAATATCAAAATAATTTTACATGCATAAATCCCCATTGGTCATGATGGCATCTCATGAGAAATAATTAATTAAAATAACATGTCACCCCTTGAAGATTATATTGATATTTTTTGATGACAATGATCATGACACTCAACTAACATAAGAGATTATTGGTTCCCATAAAATACAAATTTAAACTAAAAACTCCACTTATAAATATTTACAAGGGAAGAGAAGTAGATGGTCAATTGGAAGGTCCTTTAAGGTGGACTGAGCAATGAAATTTCCCTTCATTGAATATGTACATCCTAAAAATATTGATGATACTCCAATAAAATGCAAATGTATAATATATATCTAAAAAAGAGGAAAGGAATATAGAATACAACTTAAGTTAGACATGATTGGGAAACTTTGTGGAAAAATATATGTGATAGTAAAGCACCCATATGGACAGATAACAAGAACACACAGGTGGAAAAATGTAGAAGAATACATGAATGTAAGATATGCACATGAGTATGAAAATGATAAGAAACATCAAAAACATCTTGTTGAGAAAGTGGGAACAATCAAAGCTCAATTTGGAAAAGTTATGTATTCCCATCTAAAGGCTAAATATATATAGTTCTCTACTTTATACTGCATTCTAAAAAAGGGTAGACCTATTTATGATTTTTTTAGATTATAATATTTTATTTCTATGTAATGAATTTTTTGATATTCCACAATCACATTGGTTAGATAGCACTGCTTGGGAAATGGAAAAATATTTAACAATGGTTGAGAAGGAGGATTTGAAATAAAATGTTCAAAATTTACTATTCATCTCACTGTCTATTGATGAGGTCATAGTAATTGACAACACGTCCTAGGTTTGCATGTATATTTATACTTTTGAGAACTATTCAAGGCAACCTCATCTACTAGTAGTTCATAAAATGTTATAACATTATAATTTTTAACATCTTCACAAATTGGTTGCATATAATTTGAAAGATAAAACTAGGATGGATAATTATGCAATAACTACAAAGCTAGTGTGTGTTAAGGATAATGGTGAGTGAATTATGTATGGGCATATAAATAGTCTATATGTTTAAATTCAAACAAAATTACCCCATATATTATTCTAATTCATTTTTTGACTCATAGGATGAATCTTGCATACAAAATAGTTATCAAATTTATTAATGTCACAAAAGTGAAAGAGCTCATTTGTGATTTACATGATTTGTCAAACAATCCAAAAATATTTTTAAAGTTTCAAAAAAATTCAATAAGAGTGACTTATGGTAAAAAAAAATTATGAAATATGTTAATACAAGATGTATTTCTATGTATGAACTTGCATGCCAAATTTTTGAAGAATATCTATCATTAGTAGGTTTTATGTATAAATATCGTAGAGAATTTGACAAGGCAAAAGATTTTTTTTACCATTTAATAGATTTTGAAATATTGATGAAATAATGTGGAATTATCCCAATGTTGAAAGAAATGAATTATTTAATGAAACATGCTCAGGAAAGATCTATTTATATTTTTGACTTAATACGGTTGAGAAAAAGAGTATGTCAATCTCTAGATATACTAGACACTTTGAATGAAAAGTTTTAGGGCCCTATTTTTAGCATTTGTAAATGTTTGATAAATTTTAGGAATCTTGAATATATTTGAAATTGAATATCAATGATCATTTTTGTGTCATCATTAATGACAAGGAGATACCAATGCACACTTTCTATAGAAGACCTAATCTTGTGGGAGGTGAATTTGAAGAACTACCTATAAAACATATTATGTATGATACTATTATATCTAAAACATGGATGAAATTGAGTATAATTTCACAAAACTTATCTATAGAGATTAGATATCATTTTCAAAGGGATGATTTGTTTGAGGCCATGACAATTGGGAATATAATATTTTGGAACAACAATAAAAGTCAAAAGCTAATTAGTAATTTATTTCACAAATATATGGGTTCTCTTTTTAAGCATTTCAATAAATTTTTAGACGTCATTGGAGTTGAAATAAAAGGAATTTTGAGAAATTATTCATTGGCATCTCAGTCAACATATTTTGGAATTATAATGTTTGAATAATATTGCTTTCTAAGTGAACCAATAGAAAATGGGGAAATTAAATAGCTATGGAAAAAAATTATCCTATTAGCATCTTGTAGGAACGTATTAGTGAATATTTATGATTATATGAGATTTGTCAAACACTTATTCTAGGCTTAGTGTAAGTTGAAATATTATTTAGTGCATTATCTTTTGTTAAGTCAAAACTTTGAAATAGATTGGATAAAAATTTAGAAACCTGTTTGAGATTGTATGTTTCACATTATGCCATGGACATGTTTATTTATGAAAGAGCTCTGGCAACATGGAGTTCTCTAATTGAAAGAAGAGGCATCAATAATACAATGAAAAATAGAGAGGATGTAAATAATGATATTGAATATGTCATTGACATGACAGGTGCAAATGTCACTTATGATGAGCACGTTTGTGTAGGATTATTTCAACTACATGAGTTTTAGTTGTATATTTATTACAATTATCATCTTCTAAATTCTAATTTCATATCATTTGTGATATTATAAAACATTTCAAATACTAAATTCATTAAAAATTTTGATAGCATTTTCATTTGAAATATTTATTCCATTCATCATTCAACTCTCCCTTTTATTTAATTGGTTCTTCAAAATTTCAAATGGGTCATAATATTTTTGTATTTTTCTAAGATTGTATTGTTAGAAACATATTTTTATTACTTTTGAAATAAATTAAATTTTATATTGTAGCACCATATTAATAGTTTTAACCTTAAATTTTATATTTAAAATATGAATTTTGAAGTCAAATACCAAAGTGATAGAACACAACAAGCCTATTGAACAACATAAATAAATTCAAAAGAAAAAAAATAAACTCATAAATATTCAAGTGTAGAACAAGCCATAATAATTACCTAAACTCTACATCAATAATAACTAAAAAAATTCCATTATATAAAACAATGATAATAATTGAACAATATGAAATCACATAAAATTCAAATATGTGCTCAGTCCAAATCCAGAGAAAAAACAATTGCAATCCACATCACCATGTTGTTTGAACTACATCAACTGAATAAACTAGTCTTTGCAAATTCAAACTTAACACTGTCATTTAAAATTATTTTCTTTAAAACATATCATTATCTTTTCAAATTTAATAATGAGTTTACAACATCAAAAAATTTAAATTCAAATTCATGCTCATTCCAAATCCATAGAAAAAAACAATTACAGTCCACATCACTATGTTCATTGAACTACATCAACACATGATATGCATGTAAGATGATAAATGAACCATAAATCAATAAAATAATAATAATTTAAACTTGAAAAAATTGATAATTACAAGTCCAAACTTAAAATTCTCATTTAATTTTTTGTTAAAACATAACATTGTATTCAAATATAATAGAGTTTACAACATCAAAAAATCAAATTTTTTGTCACTCAGAAAGACACCTCAGCACTCAGCCACTTTGTCAATCCCAAAATCCAAATTTTTACCACCATCCTTAAAAATCCCTACCTCCAATTCCTCTATGTCATGCTTCAATATCCTCAACAACAAAATTAATTTAAGCAAGATTTTCCTTTTCTTCTTTTGCAGTATCTCCTAGACTTAGATCGGCATCTATTTTCTCTTTTAATAAAGCATCAAGATCCCATCCTTGATTTTTAATGATTTTTTTAAGTGTGTTGTTCTATTTATCCAACATAAAAAGATTCTCTTTGAATTTAATGGTATCATATAAACTTTTTTCATGCATTTTTTAAATGCACATTGAGGACCTCGACTTCCTTTTTCAAATTCTCATATTTGCTTGTAATTACAAAGGAAATATAATTAGATACAAAATAAAATAAATATGACATGAAATGTGATAAAAATGATGATACATTACCAAAGCTTTTTCCATCTCAAAATTTGTAATAACAAGGTTGATGTCTTCTAACCATTTATTAAATTATGTCTGGGCTTCTACATTCAAATTCTTCAATCTATTTAGTTTACTACTCAAAACATTATCATTTTAACTATTAGAAATAACAATGGACATAGATTTATCTTGATCAAACAAATCATCAATCTTTGTGGGTTTATGTTTAACTAATGAAAACAAATTTTATATCTAGGAGTGGTTGTGATAATGGGTATTTATTTATTTTATCAATGTCTTTGCCAGAAACTCCCAAACTAATACATTTTTAAACTCATTTATAACTCCCTTCTTAATACTTGAAATATTAATTTCTAATAATAAATTATTTAATGAAAAAGTTATCATGCCATCATCAGATAACTCAACATTAGCTATAAGCATTGGGGGTGAAGAGGTACAAGTTTTTATATGCAATCAAAAATACATCATGTCTATAAATCAATTTTGGCTCAAAGAAGATAGAGCATACCTACACTTCTGATTGGGAATACATTTGTTAAACTAGAGCATGACCAATATGGGGATCCACTATACTTGATTAGGGGATCACTTTTCACAATACACCATGTGACATAGGGTTCCAAAGCTTACAGTCTAACACAATCATGTAATAACCCTAAAAGAGTCCTAAGGTTTGATATTTCATTTAAGTCTAATAAACAAAAAAGTAAAAATAATCTAGTGCACAACAAATCTTGTGGCATAATAAAGGGCATAGTAAAGAAATCAAAACATGTATAATATAATATCAATTAACCTAAGTATGAGTAAGACCCTAATGCATGGAATATTAAGAGTAATATTATTTGAGCTAATACTTATGTTACTTATATCTACTAAAGAAAGGAGAACAAAGTTATAATATACTTACCTAAATCTGAACCCACCAAGACTCAATCTCTCCCTTGGCCAAAGGGGATTGGAAAGAGGTGGTTATGGTTTGTAAGGATCACTAAGAAAGGCCAAAGCATCCAAAACTTATTCACAAGACTAGATTCTCTAAGTAGAAACCCTAAGCTAATAATCCTCAAGTAGAATGGTGAAAAAGCATATTGTGAAGAAGCATGAGTGAATAATAACTCTTGATTTCATATATAAAATAATGAGGAAATGATCTTATATTTAAAGGTCGATCTGGGCCTAAATCCTCTTGGAAACATTGATTGTACAAGGTCAGCCATGGTCGACCTTGTATGTTTTTAAGGACAATTCACTAGATTTGAGCTAGGTCGGTCAAAAGGATAATAAACCCAAAAAGTGAAAAATACCTTGAAACTATACAGGGTTGACCATGGTCAATCTAATAGAGTCAACAGTCCAAAAGGGAATTAAAGAAAAAAGGAGGATGAAAAGAGGAAAAAGACTAGAGGAGTGTGTAAGGGAGGATTAATAGCTTAGGTAATGGTTTTAAGATGTGGTTGGATTGGTAATAATGTGGCAATAAGGGACAAAAATCATGCGAAGAACCAAAGGTCTGCCCACCCCTTTCTCGGTACACCCTTTAAGGCATGCACTCAGAGAGATTGAGTCTCAACAAGTTGCTAAAAAATGTAAAGTGTTTGTATTTGATAAAAGTTTAAAAATATTATATGTACACATATGCACCAGTCGAAGCTCATAATGTGTCACTAAGGTTCAATAGGGGATGGTGCTTCGAGAAAGAACATAGTAACATACATGCTAATGCTAAAAAATATATATAGTATTTTAAAGGAAAAATAAAAAAAAGTAAATAACTAAAAAGTAAATAATTAAAAATTAAATTAATGCATACCTTGACTTACCTTTATCATGGGATGGTTGTTTATTTTGTTGTTAGTTTTGGTTGTTTACGACATAGAGACTACTTTTGACAAACTCAAGAATACAAAATTAAAGAGTAAAAACAAATAAATGAAAGAAAAGCCAAGATAGCTAGTGTCATGAGGATGGGACATACTTGGTAAATTTGGTAAGCTAGGGTGACAAGTGATATGTTAGACCAAATGACCAATTCAAACAACAAGATTAAATTAGGTAATTGATAATCCAAGGTTACTAAAGATTAAAAAACTCAAACAAGCTATCCTTAAGTAAGAAAGGAAAACTCACCAAGTCAAACCAAGGATACATGTCAAACAAGATGGTAATAAAATAAATAAATGGTAAAATAAGAAAAAAAATGGTAAAACAACATTGATGAGTGAGTAGTAACAATCCACTTCTCACTTATTAATGGAAAAAGGTGCATAAAATGGAAAACAACATTGATGAGTGAGAAGTAACAAGCCAACCTCACTCAACAATGGAAAAAGGTATGAACTTAGGTGTCTATAATAGTAGGACATTAAAACAATGACTAATGGTAAAAGGAAGGTAAATTAAGTGTATAAATCATAGTGTAAAGAAAGGTAATCCATAGTTGCTTAAACATGTTGTTTTGTTCTAAGGATAGATAAAACTAAAACAAAGTAGTACTAGCAAGTTTTTAAGAGATGAATAAGAAGGGAAAAAAAAATTTGAATCATAATTTGTCTATCGAGGGGGGAAATGAAATGGGTGGAGGGGAGAATGAAGGAAAAACTAAGGTAGAGGAACTCTTTATTGAATTCAAGACACTCAAATTAGGTTTGTCAAAATAAGAGGACTTTTGACCTTAAGGACCTTAAAGATCTTATCTTAGCTACACAAGTCTTAGGTCAATAAATAAAGTATATATATCATCCCATGAAGGCTATATGCATGAAAATTAAAATAGATCTATCTACCTATAACATTTTCCCCATTCCTCAAGACCCCTTATAGAGCTGTTAGTCTACTGTGAAGATTGGGTACTTGCCTGAGACAGTAGGTAGCACCATAGATTTTGTTGAATTCCCCTAATCTAATCTATTATCCCACCATATCCCAAAGGACCTTGACTCTATGTGAGGTAGACTATGGAGTGTGAGCTTTGATGAGAGATAGGATATGTTCTTGTAATCACATCTTTTGGTGTGAATTTGACTTTTGATATTTATATGTTGCCTTTTGTTTTCAAATGATTTAGATTTTAACTTTCTTGATGGATTTTTCTATTCATCCTCCATATGGATTGGGAAGACCAAACATGGGTTTTAAAAATTACTTTCATTTGAATACTTGGGACTTGGTTTCTAAGAGACAGAACCTCAAAGAGCATGGGGTCTAAGAGTCTCATAAATTTAGGTGAAATAAAAGTGTTATCTTGACTTTGACCTTTTTTTATCCAATGTGGATTGAAAGAAAGGGAAAATCAAGAGAAGTGGCATATAGAATAAATTGAATTAATTCAATTCATAAAAATGTGACAAAGGGAAGAAAAGGATACAATGATAGTAAAGTGTGATTCCTTATTATAATAATGAGAGAAATGGAGGAAAACATGCTAACATAGATTGTTATGTAGATTTAATCTAGTAAAATAAGAAAAAACTAAAGTTGAGAACAAGAATCAAGAATATGAAAAGGTGGTAATTTAATGAGGAGGGACAAATCATATCCATAGTTTTACACTACAACAACATAAAATAAGGAAAAAATAAAGTAAATAGATGGTAGTTTTGTGAGGGATATCAGATCCTATCCATGGTCTTCTAAAGCAACTCACACGAGAAAAACCCAAGGGATGCCAAAACAAAATTAGTAAGAAAAAAGTATGTGAGAAAAATAAGTAAAAGATGGTAATTTTGTGAGCAATGTCAGGTCTTATTCACAGTATTATACTTCAACTCAAAAAAGAAAAACCCAAGGAGTGAAAAAAATAAGAGAAAATGCAAGAAGATAAAGAAGACTATGGTATATAAAGAAACCAAAAGATCAAAGGGAAGGACTAAAGGTTTTTGAAAGGAAGGAACTTGATATAGAGGGAAAGATCCATGCTTAAGTAACTTTCAAAAAGTGTTAGATAGATGTAGATAGAAACCATGAAAAGAAGGAAATGTTTAGGCAAAGTATTTTTTGAAGAATTGAGCATTGGTGGGCTCTTTGAAAACATAGACTTCATTGGTTTGAAGGTGGTAGGTTCTTGGACCAAGAATGTCTTTAACTAAATATGGGCCTCACCATTTTTGGACATATTTACCTTCTTTATCATGAGTGTAGTTTAATTTAAGGACAAGATCACCAACATGAAAAGTGTGGACTTTAACACATTTGTTATGTTGTCAGGAAATGTGACCCTTGTATTGGTGGTTATGTTGAAAGGAAAAAAGATGACATTTATAAAGAAGATCAAGGGCATGAAGGTGATATTCATGCAATTCTTCATCGAGAATAATACAATGAAGATATATACGAAGAGAGAGAAGCTCAACTTCTAAAGTAAGAACTAACTCATAACCATAGACTAAAGAGAATAAAGTTGCCCCAATGGCAGTATGTATGCTAGTCTAATAGGCCTAAAGTGAAGGATAAATATGAAGATGCCAATTCCTACAAGTTTCATGAATTTCCTTTTGAAAAATTTTGTTGATAATTTTATTAGTGGCCTCAGTTTGAAAATTGCATTAGGGATGATAAGGCATGTAAAATTTGTGATTGATCTTGAATTTGTTACAAATTTTTTTAACATGATTATTTTTGATGTTACTACCATTTTCTGAAATGATGGTATGGGGAATGCCTAAGTGGTAAATGATTTGGTTAAGAATAAATATAGAAATGGTAGGACTAATGACATTAACAAGGGGCATGGCTTCAACCCACTTGGTAAAATATTTACTAACGGTGATGATAAAGACATGTACATCATGGGAATGATGAAGTTTACTGATGAGATCAAATCCCCAAGTGGAAAATGGCCAAGGATATTTTATAGTTTGAAGTTTAGCTAGAGGTGAATAGATTAGATCATCATGAATATGACAAGGATTACACTTTCTAGCATATTTGATTGCATCATTTTCAAGAGTAGGCCAAAAGTAACCCATACGTAAGAATTTTCATTTTGTAGCATGTCCACTACAGTGACCATCATAAATTCCCTCATGTGTTTATTTAAGAAAAGGAGGGACCTCATCTTGCATAACACAACAGAGAAAGGTACCTTTAGCATTATGATACTGAAAGATGTTGTGTTGAAATACATACTTGAAATCTTGTTTATAAATGCATGTCTTTTCATGAGAATCTAAATTAGGAGGATAAGTTTGGTGTTCTAAAAATTGAATGATGTCTTGGTACCATGGGCTTTGTTGAATGGTAACATCATTATATAACAGATAAGTAAATCTAGTGGTTGAGTAGAAGATGAGGATTTTCTTATTTGAATAAGAAAAGAAGGATTGGAAAGAACTTGATGTGGATGAAAGAGAGATGCTGAAGAAGCAAAAGAATTAGCAATAGAAATTTCATCTCTAGGAATAAGCTCAATAATGAAAGAGATAAAATCCCTAGAAAGAGTGATTGTAATTTTATGATAGGTAATAAGGTTCTCAATTTTACATTGATAATCACCACTAACTTGATGGCAAATAAATTGAGAATCACCTAAAGCATGAAGGTATTGAATGTTTAAATCAAGAGAAGCTCTCATACATAAGATAAGAGCTTTGTATTTGGCCATATTATTCATAAAATCAAAGGTGAAAAAAAAATATAAAGGAATGATCTTTCCAAGAGGACTCATGAGAATGCAACCTACCCCATCTCTTTAATGGCATTTAACGCCAACAAAGTGGAGGGTTTAAGTATCCTGATGCAATTCAAGATTAATTTTAGGGAGATCCTCGATAACTACTTTTTTTTTTAGTAATACAAGAGGGAGTGGAAGATTCATCAAGTTGATGGCTTCAAGATTGATGGTAAAGCTATGAAATTAATTTTTGAGAGAGATAACTTGATTAAGTCCTTAAATGTAAAGGATATTGTCATTTGGAAGATCATTTTAAAGGGAAAAAGTGGTTGGAATGGGATTTATGGCAAGTTGATCAGATATGACTTACCCTTTAATAAATTTTTAAGTAATGATGTGGAGATCATATTCCATAATTGGGAACATCCATTTGTCAATTTTATCTCCAAGAAGAAAGGTTTTAGATAATAAATGATGAAGGGGGTCAGAATGAAAAATGACATAAGTATTTTGGTAGAGCATATAGTAGTGAATATTTTCAACTATGAAATAGATGGTGAAGAAATCAAACTCAATTTTGGTATAATGTGTCTCATAATCAATGATGCCTTGGCTAATGTAGTAGATAACATAATCTATTCCTATATCATCTTGTTGGGAAAGAATTGCCCCAAATGAAATAGGTGTGGCAGAAGTATATAGAATCAAAGGTTTATCATTATAAGGAGGATGAAGTGTAAGTGGGTAAAGAAAAGACCCTTTCATGTTATCAAAGGTTTTTTGACATGGATCCATCCATTCTAAAGCATTACCTTTCTTGAGAATGGAATCGATGGAGTGGATACGATAAGCCATTTTAGGGATGGATCATTTAATTTCCCTAAGTTTACCTAAATAAGTATTAATGTTGGGAATAGATCTAGGAATGAGAATGTTGATGATAATACTAATTTTGGTGGGGTCAACATTGATGTCGTAGAGAGAGACTAAGAATCCTAACAATATTCTAGATGTGACACTAAAGACACATTTGTAAGGATTAAGTATAAATTTATATTTAAGGAGATGATCAAAGATGATAACAAGATTAGAGAGATTATTTTTATGATGTTTGGATTTAGCAATAAGATCATCTACATAGGTTTGAATAATTTTGTGAATGAGATAGTGAAAAATGTGATTCATTTCTCATTGCTAAGTGGCTCTAAAATTTTTGAAGCCAAAGGGAATTTTGACATAGAAATAGGTGCCCCATTCCATGGTAAAATTAGTCTTATGTTGGTCCTCGAGGGAAATATGAATCTAATTGTAACCTGAGAAGCCATCCATAAGAGATAACATTTTTTAACTAGTTGTGGACTAAATAATGACATTTATTGAAGGTAAATTGAATTTGTATTTAGGACAAGAAAGATTAATATTTTTAAAATCAATACAAGTGTGAATGACCATAGTGACTTTCTTTTGAATGGGAACAATGTTGGAACCCATTCAAAATAATCCATTGGTTTGATAAATTTAGCATCAAGTAATTTGATTATTTCCTTATGACATAAATTTGAAACGTCAAGTGGAAATTTTTATTACTTTTGATACACAGGATTGGCAATAGGATAAGTAATGATGTTATGCACCATAATTATAGGGTCAATATCAGGCATGTATTTATAGGACCAAGAAAAAGCCTCATGATATTTGTCAAAGAACAAGCTCAAATTATCATGCTCAAAAAGTGAGAGTTATCCAAAAACTATGATAGGTTAAGGACAAGATGGAGTACCATATTTAATGTAAGTGGTTTCTTCAATAATCATGTAATTGACATTTTTAAAGTGGTATAGTGAATTGGGTAAAGAATAAATTGGATTTGTTTTAGGATCAATGCTAGCAATGAAGTTGTTGAAGTAAGGAGTTTTAGTCTTTAAATTTCCAAGTTTATGATGTTGTCGAGGAAGCTAATGTTCTCAGACTAGAAAACTTATCCAAACAGCCCAAAGACCATCCTTCTACCTTTGACCAGCCTGTTGAGACACATGGACTACAGGGAACAGGTACACAATATTCTACTTTTCCATTTCTATAAGTCTTTTATCATTTCTTTTTATACAACACTCTTTTCATTAAATAGTGGACTATCACCCCTTATGGAGCTTTACGCTTTCGGGACCGAGCACGTAGCTTGGCAGTCCACCATATCCTCCTCTAACATTTTCTGTGTTTGAGTCTCTTTCTTCTGGCAGGTGTTTCCTCCACAACCAAAGAGGAGCTCTCACAATGCTTGTATATGATGTGTAACTTAATCTGGGTAATGTCAAACCCCAAACCTTTAACCTTAGTTTCTTCCTTCTTCTGAATGTAATTAGCAAAAACTTAGAGAAACATTTTGGCATGCCCAGTGGGACCCTAGAGTTTTCCTTGGGTTCATTCTTCTAAAAAGAAAATTTTCATATAGTTGCATTAGGAAAATATCCTTTTCTTGCATCCTCTTTTCTATCTTTTTGTTTTAAAAAGAAACCATTAGCACAAGTTAAAAAGAACATCTCTCTTTTTCTTCTTGTCACTTCTTTCCTGCATCTTAGAGTAGTGAAAAATTTCATACTCTTAACCTCTTCTCCAATTGTTTGCATTTGAACAAACATATTTTGATTTGGGTTAAAAATAATTGCATTTCATTCTTGCTTAAATGCATTCTTAGCTCACTTAGTAATTAAAAGCATTATGAATAAATCATAGTGCACAAATGTTACACAACTATACCACAATCACATCAAATTAAACACTTAAACACACTTGAGACAAGGCCCGTCTAGGATTTCATCACCTAGCGGATACCTTACCCTTCCCGGTGATCCTACTTGGACTTCACTACCAAGAGGAGGACCCACTCTGTTCTCTGGCAGAGTATAAACTATAGGCAAAGTATATATTGGCTAAGCGGCCCAACTCGGCTATGAGTTTGTGAAGTGAAGGGAGCAAGCCCTAGCACTAGGCCATGTACTGAACCTAACACAGATCTTTGAGCACCAAAACGCAACCTAAAACTAGCCATAGACTTCCTCTCTAGGACTTATCCTACAAGCCCAATTCCCAAACACATTCTTCTAAGGTATAAGCCACCACGACTCTAAGATTTATTCCTAGGAATCTAATGTTTTAGAGGTTGCTTGCCTATTCATCTATTCTGCTTATTTTTATCTGATTGTTTGAGCTAGTAAGGTTGCATCATTCTAAAGTCTAAAAACAACTCAGAATATCTTCTTATTCCAAAAACTGTCAATTTTTTGTGTTTTTAGAATTACACAGAAACTAACATCAATTTTTCAATCAACGTCGGCAACTATTATTCACGGACATCAGTTATTTGACTGACCTCAGAAACATTTCATAATCGATATCGGTTAAAACAACCAACATCGATCACTGTCAACAAATTTTCTTTCCAAATAGCAAGCTTAAACCCGACTTTCTTGCTGTTAAACAAAAATTCTAGTTTTCTGAAACTGAAACACATAATTTTTGAAACCTGAACCCATTTCACCTTGGATGGTTTTGACACATAGTCAAGCCAGATCTCTTATTGACCATGTAAGTCAAAAGCCACTCCCACCTTCACCCTTCATACCAAGTCATCTAATGGAGTATACTCCAGACACTAAACATACTCCTATCCAACCTACTCCCGATCAACCTCCTATTGTTCCTGAAGGGGATCAAGAATTTGAGAGATTCATTGACCACAATGTCAAGGCTCTCCAACACTATCTAGCTAGAAGCCAAACACGATATCCTTCAGGTAACCCTGTTTATGGGATGCCAACTTCCTTGGTTAAAGTGGCAATGATATCAACAGCCTCTACTACCCAACCTATGGTCACTCAGGCCATTGCCTTGACTAGTAACCCAACCATGGACAATGTTTAAGATTTGGCCTCCCCTTCTATCCTTTCTAGCCCTACCTCCATCAGGATTTTTGTACCCCCTCAACCATAAACAATTCAACCAAGTTTGACACTTTTTCAGAACTTGATTGATTGTCTCTATCCCACCCACCTTTATGCCTATAAACACAAGAGTGACCACCTATCCTTTTACTAGTGTCACCGCCATTCAACCACCCTTGGCGGCATCTAGTCAAGTTGTGCCCTCCAATTTTGTGGCACAAGTCCCCTTGGCTTCGACATCGGCCCCTATGACAAATTATCAATATGTTACATCTACAAAAATGCAACCAAGTATGTCATACACCCCTCCCAATGCCTTCTAGGTACCCTATAACTTAGGGGGTGCCCCTCCTACCAATCCATCTGCCTATCTAATAAAGATGTTGATGGATAAGATGTCCAACTTCGAGACATCTATTTTAGGTTTGAAGAATGTTCTTTCATATGAACAAATCTGCAACGAACCCATTCACCCTTTGATTCCCATTCGACCATACCCTAGCCAGTGGGAACTCCCAAAATTTACTCACTTTCAAAGTAAAGAGGACCCACAACAACATCTACAAGCGTTTAGACACGCTTGCTACCTCATAGTGCATGATGATGCGTTATTACTTCACACATTCCCAATGTCACTTTTTGGTGCTGCCCTTGACTGGTATAGCTCCATTACCAGTCATTCTCTCTTTACCTTCACTCAACTAGCTTAGTTATTGCTTGACCACTTCTCAATCAACATCACCAAGAAGGTCTCCATCATAGACCTTTATTCTATTAGACAATTTGATGATGAATCAATAGCAGACTTCGTTGCCCATTGGAGAGGTTTGATCAACCAACTCTCCTTCTCACTTCCTCAACCTAAGCTCATTGAGCTCTTTTCAAGAGCATGTGCTAAGCACATCTCATCCACTTTGTAGGTTTAAACTTTTCGCATATTTGATGAAGCTTTCACCATGGATCGAAAGCTTGAACTCCGTGCAGTCAAAGAGGATAAGGTCAAATTGCATAGTAAAAATACCAACGCAGAATCTAATGACCCTTCTTCTTCCAAACCTTCTTCTTCCCACTCCAAGTCTAAGGGATCAATGAATGTTGTGGTCCTTAGATCATCATCTTCTACCATAACCAACCAATCTGAGCTTTCCACTTCACAAAACATTACAAGACAATTCCAACAACGGTATGTACAGCATCAATACACTCCAATACGAGAATCATACGCTTCTATATTGGATAGACTAGTGAAGCAGGGAGTCCTTAACCTCCCTCAAATCTAACCACCACCCCAATTTGATCCCTCATGAGCCATCCCTGAATGGTATAGGGAAAATTATTTTTGTAACTATCATCATGTCAAGGGTCATGACACAGACAATTGCAAAACCCTTAAAAATGTTGTTCAAGAAATGTTAGACAAAGGGGACCTTGTTTTGGATAACCCTAATGCACCAGCTAACCAAAACATGGATGTCTTTAGATAGCCTTTTCCTAACCATCCCCCAAGTCAAAACAATGTTCAGACCATGACCGATGACCCCCAAGAGCACAATATACGCACAATCGGCATGGTTTTTCCTATCATTCCTAACCAACCTCTCCCACAATCTAAAGAGGTTGATCAACCCACTTCTCCACCACAGGTAGAAGAGCCTATTCTACCCATATCACCCCCACGACATCAAACACCTCCTCCACACATACTTTTACCTCATGAGGAACCCATATTACCTGTTCCTCTTGGCCCAACCTTCCCTCTTCTTCTACCATTGGAAGAAGTTGCCATTTAGACCCCACGCCCTCATGTAGAAGGGGCCATAATTCCTATACTTCACCCTTAGAGGAGCCTTCCTCTCCTATTTGTCCTCCACCAATGGAGGATAGTCCTCCATCAACCCCCCTTTCACACGTAAGAGAGTCTACTTTCACCTCTCCCATATTGGAGGATGCTTTGATGGCACCAACATCGGTGGCCTTGCCCTCATCCTTCTTATCATCAATGGAGGATCATACTTTCCACACTCCTAGACCACACATGGAAGGCGTGATCATCCCTACGCTCTATCCTCTCGAAGAGCCACATTCTCCAATCCCTTCTCTGCTGAGAGAAGAACTCACCGCCTCACCCACTTCGACTGAGGAAGATCTAGTGATGGTTCTCTCTCACCTTTGGCTCATGATTGATGCATCCAATATTTTTTTGCTCTTGCAATCACACAAATCATCTAATGGACTGACTATAAGACCTCGCGTGATGTCACCTAAACCCTTCTCACGATTGGCATAAAACTTAGGATTTCTCCATTCTAGGAACCTAAAACACGAGGCATTCTAGAAGTGACTTAAGGCTCCTTATCTTACATATTCCACTTCATCTTATACTACTGACCCTTCCATGACAAATTACCCCAAAGTCTCTGACGAGGATTGGGCTTCCACTTCCAAATCTTTAGAAGCTCAACCTTCCATGTCTGAACCCAAAACCTCATAGGCGTCCACCATGTTGAAACATATTAAATCTCTCGATGTTCACCCTATATCAAACCTCACTTACCCACAAGTTAAGGTAGATTTGAACCTCACCCCACACAGTAGTGGTCCTCGTACCATGCTAAAGAAGACTATTAAACCACGTCAGTCTACTCCTCCCCCACCATCACCATTGCCCTCTATTTTGGGTCCACACCCTTCCACCTTAATAGGAGTGCTCCCTACTCCAACATCTAACAAAAAACTTGCCTCCATTACTCCCTTTACCCATCAAAAACATACTTCCTACTAAGAATTCAACACTTCTCACCAAGAAAGTGCCATCTACACATATGGCCACACCACCAACTAAAAAGGTGGTACAAAAAACTCCCTGTACAACTCTTAAATAAAAGTTGTCAACCTCTATTGCAACAACAAGTACAGACCCATTAGTGGGTTCATATGCTTCATTGTTATGCTAATTGTTACAATCTTTTAGCATCGTTCTCCCGCTAATTAAGCCATACCATCCTCTCGAACCAAAACCATCTTGGTTTGATGACACTAAAATCTGTGCATATCATCACACACCTGGGCATGATACTGAGAATTATTGTGCTCTTAAGGTTGTCATCCATCAACATCTAGAAAAGGATACCCTTCTTATTAAGGACTCTCTTGACCACCCTTATGAAAAACTATTGACACCATCCCATGCCTCCCAAACCTCCTCACTTGAATTGGAATCCCAACGTGAGACTATGGTCCCTCTACCACCTTCTCCCCCTTTATTCAAAATCAACACCATTAATGTGGCCACCAGGTCCCAAACCCTAAAGGATAAAGGAAAAGAGCAGGTTTCTACCCCTTGGTCATATCCATTTTCCAAGCCCTCTCAACCACCAAAACCCAAGATTTCTATCTTGGGCACATCTAAACCAACATCTCTGAGGGAAATTCCTCCTAACCTCTCTAGTCCACATGATGTTTGGTATAAACAACTTGTTGACTACTTGACTTATTCTATCATTCCTCCTAACCTCTCTAGTAAGGAATGATGGGCTTTTATCAAGAGTACTGCTCGATACACCATGTTAGGGGGTCTTCTCTACAAACAAGGCTTAAACAGCCTCCTTCTTCGATGCCTAACCACCACTGAGACATCTCATGCCATCAAATAAGTCCATGATGGGATTTGTGGAGGACATTTCAGTGATAATGTGGTTGCAAAGTGTATTCTCTACTTGGGCTATTATTGGCCCACTCTTAACCATGACTACAGTGATTATGTTTGGCATTGTATCAAATGCCAACAACATGCTAACCCACTTCACATCCAACATCATATCAAATGTGCCTACAAAAAAAATCTAAAAGAGCAAGATTTTAAAATTAGAGATCTCCTCCTTAAAGAAAACTAACACGTGAACAATATGGAAAGAAGCAAACAAGTCAAGTTTGCTCCTAATTGGCTCAGACCTTATATCATAATGCACAAGTATGGATCAGGGACTTATCGTCTGTCTTCTCTTAAAGGCCAGCTAAAACTTGAGCCCCTTAATGCCTTGCATCTGTGACCATTCTACTATTAACCAAGTAATCATTCATTTGATGTTTAACTTGAGCTCGTCCCTTGAGTAGCCCCTGTCATCCTCATTCCTATTTTTTTCAACCCTTTTTCCCTACAAACATTAGTTAAACCTTTTTTTAAGCATTTATGCTTTGTCCTAATAAAAGGGAAACCCATAAGCCTTTATAGTCTAGTCCATGACTAAAAGTTTAGTCAACACAAAACATAAAATTGGGATCCCTAACCAAAGGTCATTAACTATAAATGTAGACTGCTCCCTTGAAGGACAGCTACATTATTGTTATAACTAATAGACTACTCCCTTGAAGGATAGCTATTCAAAGACATTAAAACATACAAAGCAAAATTTAGACCACTCCCTCGAAGGATGGCTATGCCCAAATTTTGCTACATAAACAGCACCCTCTCAGAAGCTTCCCGCATTGATCAGCTTCAACATGACCACAAAACAAAACAACATCCCCAAGTAGACTTCCCGCATTGATTAGTCTACAAAAAAAAATTGATTGACAAACTATTAAGTCATGGACTTGCCTATAGTCATTTTCAGGGTCACCTATAAAAGGGGCAAAGTTATTCCTGCTAAAAAAGGGTTACACTATCCTCACATATCACATAATCAAACCTATTACCCCAACATACTCAAGGGACTTTGAGCTCACTTAACGTCAAGTGATTCGAGTACTTCTCTAACACAAACCAATGGTCAATGACATAATGCATGAATGGGGCTTTTGTTTGCAAAAACCCTATCTATGTTATCATTATGGTCCTTGTCAATGAAAGAGCAATGCGCCTTTCACTTCTTACACACCTTCGTCACATGCCAATAATATACAACCAAAACCTTTCCTAATCATAACATTTATCATCATGATTTATTTAATACAAATACCACTTTGTGTTATATAAATTATCATAGCCCATTCACAGTAATTTCTATGGAAAACAATACACATGGAAACTATCAACCAAACATAATTTATGTCAAGCATATACCATCACCAATATGGAAACCTACTGAAGCATACATAATCTTATTTAATTTTTAGCATACACCATCACTAATATGAAAAATTGCTAAGGATGAAAAATCACATAACCCATGTTATAGCATACACCATCACACAATATGGAAAAGGCTATAACATCATCATACACTCATCATTTTAAGCCATGGGTGACTCATAGCCCCATTCACATTAGTTTCTATGAAAAACAATACACATGGAAACTATCAACCAAACACAATTTATGTCAAGCATATACCATCACCAATATAAAAAATTGCTAAGGATGAAAAACCACATAACCTATGTTACAGCATACACCATCACACAATATGGAAAAGGCTGTAGCATCATCATACACTCATCATTTCAAGCATGTACAATCAAACATATGGGAAATGCTAAAAACACTAAATCAAACCAACCAACAACCTCTTTAACCTCTTCCTCCCAAAAAGGTGGTAGGAAAACTCCCTCTATAACTCTTAAACAGAAGTTGTCAACCTCTACTGCAACAACAAGCACAGACCCATTAGTGGGTTCATATGCTTCATTGTTATGCCGATTGTTGTAGTCTTCTAGCATTGTTCTCCCACCAATTAAGCCATACCAACCTCTCGAACCAAAACCATCTTGGTTCGACAACACTAAAATCTATGCATATCATCGCACACCTGGGCATGATACTAAGAATTGTTGTGCTCTTAAGGTTGTCATTCATCAACATCTAGAAAAGGATACCCTTCTTATTAAGGATCCTCTTTACCACCCTTTCAACAAACCACCGACACCATCCCATGCCTCTCAAACCTCCTCACCTTCATCGAGATCCCATCATCATACTATGGTCCCTCTACCACCTTCTCCCCCTTTATTCGAAATTAACACTATTAATGTGGCCACCAGGTCACAAACCTTAAAGGATAAAGGAAAATAGAAGTTTTATATTCCTTAGAGATATCCATTCGTCAAGCCCTCTCCACCACTGAAACCCAAGATTTCTATCTTGGGCACATCCCAACCAACATCTTCAGAGGCAATTCGTGACTCCATGGTGAAACAACTTCACCAAACTCTTGTGAAGATGTCTTTATATGACCTAATTAAAATCTCTCCACAACATTTCCAAGCTTTGATTAAAGCTTTACAGGCAATGGAGGTCCAACCTGAAGACCCCCAACCACTAGCTGCTTTAGTCAAATCACTATCGACCGTTGCCTCCATCACCTTCAGTGATTCTGAGATTCCTGCCTCCAACTTGGATGATCAGGATGCCTCCCTCTTTATCACAGCTTACATTGATCAAACTCATGTTAATCAGGTTATGATTGATGGAGGTGCTAGCATCAACATCATTTTTACTCACGTATTTGATCAACTAGCCCTTCCAAGGAACTACATGTCAAAAACTGACGCAATTCTTCATTCTTTCAACGATGCCACCGCCACTACCATTGGCACTATGGTCTTGCTTGTTCATGTTGGCCCATGTACAATTTTGGAACTCTTCTATATCATCGAGTGGGAGTTCTAATATAACATGTTGTTGGAATGACCTTGGATACGTGCCATGGCCTGTGTCCCTTCCACGTTGCATCATTGTGTCAAGTTTGAGCACGAGGGGCAGGTTCATGTTATTCTTGCTGACCCTTCCCCCTTTAAAACATGCAACATGACTTATTGACCTAATGATGTTCTCATCCCTTTGAAAACATCCAACCAAACACCACCCCCACCTATAGAAGCCTCAACAAGTTTGCAGACACTGGTCGCACCTACGCCTACTCCTCAAGTGACCATGAAAGATCCTATGGAAGATACCTTCCAACACCTTTCACTTGGGGAGTATCATTTGCTTACCCTTGACATGTTCCAAACTCCGCAAGAATATGGATAACTTCATCACCACCTTAACTACAACCATTGCATTAGAATGGTCATCCCATATGGTCCTCCCAATCTCCAAACTAATCTCATTTATGGAGGACTAGATCGGGCTTCTACCGTCGAAAATCCTCTCTCATCACCCCAATTATTCACTTCTGATTTCTCCTTTCTTGGCAACCCTAGCTTTGCTCACACCTATCTTTATAGGTGTGCATGGAAGGGTTTTGGCTTTGGGTGTTATGAACAAGGTCCCCACCAGCCCATTGAGCCTCCAAACGATGAGGCAATCAAAAATGCCAAGAAACGACATGGCGTGGGTTTTGAAGAACCTACAAAAACCTCTAAAGACCCTCACCATGAAATGCTCATAGAGCATTCTCCTCCAACCTCACCTATTCCCCTATCCTCACCTATGGAGTCAGTGGTCTCCATCCGTCCTAGTTTTTTTTCCATAAATGCCATTTGCTTGGAACCCCTGACCTATCAACTAGGTGGGGCATCAAGGCCTATTCCTCTCATTTATCCAGACATGATACATGATGATACTTCTAGCATCAACACTGTCCAATGCATGAATGATGATGCCATACTCACCTACATGGGTGCGTACAACTCCTTCATACAACAATCACTTCCTTTAGAAACACAAGTTATGTTAAACGAATCAACTATTGACATTATCTCCCATCTTTTGATGTTCTTCACATTTTAAATATTGGTCAATCTTTGGATGCCTAGGAACAAATCGACTATACCAAATTCCTCATAGATCATAGCAAAGCCTTTGCTTGGTCTTATAGCGATATGCTTGGTATTGACCCCGACATTGTCATTCACAATATCGTCACGAATCATGAAGCTAAGCCTATCAGGCAAAAGCTTCGCAAGATGAATCCTCACATTACACTCCTTGTCAAAGAGGAGCTTCAACATCTTCTTTCCATCTCATTTATCTAACCCATTGATTATCCATAATGGGTGTCAAACATTATCCCTGTCACAAAAGCAATAGGGAGAATTTGAATTTGTACTAACTATCACAACCTCAACCTAGCTTGCCTAAAGGATGACTTTCCTTTGCCAAACATTGAACAACTTGTTGATCTTATGGCTGGTCATGAGATGCTATCACTCATGGATAGGTTTTTAGGATATAACCAAATCTTGATTGCACCAGAAGATCAACATAAAACCACCTTCATCAACCCATGGGGAACATTTTGCTATAGGGTCATGCCTTTTGGCCTCAAAAACATAGGCGCCACATACCAACTCGCCATGACTTATATATTTCACGATCTCCTCCACAAAATCATGGAGGACTATGTGGATGACCTGCTGGGGAAATCCAAACTTCACCGTGACCACCTAACCATTCTCAAAATAATATTCACTCACCTCCTACAATATAACACTCAACTCAACCCCAAGAAATGCATCTTTGGAGTTCTCTCAGGGAAGCTTTTGGGTTTCATCATTTCTCTTCGTGGCATTGAGGTAGATCTAGCTAATATTTGAGCCATACTCGAGATGCCCCCACCAACTAACCTAAAACAACTTTGTAGCCTACAAGGGAAGCTTTAATCTATTTGTCATTTCATCTCATAGCTATCTGACTGATGCCAACCCTTCCATCACCTCCTCAAAAAGGACATCTCCTTTAATTGGGATAAGGATTGCCAAGAGGCTTTTGAGGCTCTTAAATGCTATCTTGTCTCTCCACCAGTCCTTATTCCACCTAAAGATGACCAACCCTTCTATCTTTACATTTCGGCAACAGATCATTCCTTAGGTACCATAATTGTGCATCGAGATGAACACATCATGAGAAAGCGGTTTATTATATAAGATGAATGCTCATTGAGTAGAAAACTCAGTATACTCATACCAAAAAACTTTGCTTGGCATTAGTCTTTGCCGCCTTTAAACTCTGCCATTATCTCCTCAATCACAAGACTTACATCATCACCCACACTGACCCTCTTAAATACATGCATTATAAGCCATACCAAAACCAACGTATGGCTCATTGGCTCATGCTTCTCACTGAGTTAGATTTGGAATCTATTCAACAAAAGTTTATAAAGGGGAAAATGATCACTGACCAATTAGTAGATGCCCCTTTACCTGATAACCAACCCTCTAACTGCAAATTCCCTGACGAGTCTATCACCATGATATCTATCGATGACATCTTCTATCAAATGACAATGTTCTTTGATGGATCTAAATGTCAACACGGTGGGGGTGTGGGGGTCATTCTCATCCCTCAAGAGGGTGAGCCCATGCCTCTATCCTTCAAACTCGACTTCGAATGCACCAATAATATGGTTGAATATGAAGCCTTAATTTTAGGGCTTCAAACTACCCTTTTTTTGGGCATCAAGACAATCAATATCTTTGGCAACTCATAACTAGTTGTTAATCAGATTAACGGTTCATATCTTTATAAAAACAAAATTTTGCAATGCTATAAACACCATGTTGACACATTGTTAGGGTCTTTCAACCGTTATCTCTTGCAAACCGTTCGTCGCTCTACGAATAAGTTTGTTGACATTATGGCCTCTCTCGCCTCACACATCCCATCTTCATCTGCCTCCTTGAGAATCTATGTCATGGTACACCATTTGGCGTTACCCTCATATATCTCAACTAACATCAACTTTGTCAGCAATATTGACTCTAGTCCACACGATGTTTGGAATAAACAACTTGTTGACTACTTAACTTATTCTATCATTCCTCCTGACCTCTCTAGCAATGGATGACAGGCTTTTATCAAGAGTACTGCTCGATACACCATGCTAGGGGGTCTTCTCTACAAATGAGGTTTCAATGGTCTCCTTCTCCACTACCTAACTTCCACTGAGACATCTCATGCCATTAAACAAGTCCATGATGGGATTTGTGGGGGACATTTTAGTGGTAACTCAGTTGCAAAGCGCATCCTCTGCCTGGGCTATTATTGGCCCACTCTTCACCAAGACTGTAGTGACTATGTTCGATGTTGTATCAAATGCCAATAACATGCTAACTTACTTCACATCCCTAGCCATGCTTTACAAGTTGCTAAGGATTTCTGGCCCTTTTCAAAATGGGGCTTAGATCTAATCGATGAAATTAACCCTCATTCGTCTCTTCGACATTAGTCTATTATCATAGCGACTGAATATTTCACTAAATGGGTGGAAGCTATTCCCCTCATCTCCACTAAAGTCGACAAAATTGTTGACTTCATTAACCACCACATCATCTATCATTTTAGTGTACCTCACAACATCATCACCGATAATGGATGGACTCTTTTGGTATCAACCTTAACTTCTCCTTGCCTTACTACCCACAAATAAATGGATAGGTAGAGGCTTCTAACAAAATCTTAACCAAAATCCTAATGAAGGTGGTCAATGACACTAGAAGGGATTGGCACACTCACATTCCCTTCACTTTGTGGGCCTATCGCACTAGCATCCGAACCCCTACGAGTGCTAAACCTTTCTATTTAGTGTATAGAACCGAGGTCATCTTGCCTCTTGAAGTACAAATACCTTCTCTTCACATCTCCTTACACGACATACTTTCTAACGATGACTTTTGTCAAGATCGATTAGCAAAACTCGAGTTACTCAATGAACGTCATCTTGCTACTCTTAATCATCTTCATATATACCAAAATCGCATCAAACGTGCCTATAACAAAAATCTGAAAGAGCAAGATTTCAAAATTAGAGATCTCATCCTTAAAGAAAACCAACACGTGACCAATATGGAAAGAAGCAAATGAGGCAAGTTTGCTCCTAATTGGCTCAGACCTTATATCATAACACACAAGTATGGATCAGGGACTTATCTTATATCTTTTCTCAAAGGTTGGCTAGAACTTGAGCCCCTTAATGCCTTACATCTACGACCATTCTCTTGTTAATCAAGTAATCATTCACTTGATGTTTAACTTGAGCTCGTCCCTTGAGCAACCTTTCATCATCCTCATTCCTATTCCTTTCAACCTTTTTTCCTCACAAATATCAGTTAACCCTTTTTTAAGCATTAAAATACTTTGTCCTAATAAAATGGAAACCCCTAAACCTCTATAGTCTAGTCCATGACTACAAGTTTAGTCACAAACCAAACATAAATTGGGATGGCTAACAAAAGGTCATAAACTATAAATGTAGACTGCTCCCTTAAAGGACAGCTGCATTATTGCTATAATTAATAGACTACTCCCTTGAAGGATAGCTATTCAATGAAATCAAAACATACAAAGTAAAATATAGACCATTCCCTCGAAGGATGGCTATGCCCAAATTTTGCTACAAACAGCACCCTCTCAGAAGCTTCCCACATCGATCAGCTTCAACATGACCACAAAACAAAACAACATCCCCAAGTAGACTTCTCGCATTGATCAGTCTACCAAAAAAAAAACTAACTGACAAACTATTAAGTCATGGACTTGCCTATAGTCATTTTTAGGGTCACCTATAAAAGGGGCAAAGTTATCCCTGCTAAAAAAGGATTACGCTATCCTCACATATCACATAAGCAAACCTATTACCCCAACATACCCAAGGGATTTTGAGCTCACTTAATGTCAAGTGATTAGCATACTTCTCTAACAAAAACAAATGGTCAATGATGTAATGCATGAATGGGGCTTTTTCCAAAAACCCTATCTATGCTATCATTATGGTCCTTGTCAATGAAAGAGCAATGTGCCTTTCACTTCTTACACATCTTTGTCACATGCCAATACAACCAAAGCATTTTCTACCACTGACATAACATCATGATTTATTTAATGCAAATACCTATTTGTGTTATATAAATTATTATAGTCCATTCACATTAGCTTCTATGGAAAACAATACACATGGAAACTATCAACCAAACATAATTTATGTCAAGCATATACCATCACCAATATGGAAACCTACTGAAGCATAAATAAACTCATTTCATTTTTAGCATACACCATCACCAATATGGAAAATTGTTAGGAATGAAAAACCACATAACCTGTGTTACAGCATACACCATCACACAATATGGAAAAGGCTGTAACATCATCATACACTCATCATTTCCAACCTAACCAAAACAACTATCAACCAAACACAATTTATGTCAAGCATATACCATCACCAATATGGAAACTTGCTGAAGCATAAATAAACTCATTTCATTTTTAGCATACACCATCATGAATATGGAAAATTGCTAAGGATGAAAAACCACATAACCTATGTTACAACATACACCATCACACAATATGGAAAAGGGTGTAACATCATCATACACTCATCATTTCTAACATAACCAAACCAACCAACCTCTTTGACTCTTCTTCCCTTTTTGGGAGAACTACATTGGGCTGAGGCCCTTGCATGGGCTATGTAGGCAGCACTCAATTGACATGGGGTCTTCTGAGGTTAGCTCAGCTATTCATTTATTTGTCTACCTGATGGACCAACCATATAACAACCACTGGTTGCTTTAGTCAAACCTAATACATAACCTACCATCTACTTTCCCTTTTTGGGAGAACTACATTGGCCTAAGGCCCTTAAAATAGGGGCTATGTAGGTAACACTTGTTTCTGGCACGCCCGGTGGGACCCCTTTAGGGCCTTCCTTGGGTTCCCTTTCCTTATTTGTTCATTTAGGTGCATTAGGCTTCTTCCTCTTCATCTCATTCTTCTTTTCTAAAAAAAAAATAAAAAATCATAAGCAGGAAATAAAAAGAACTCTTTCTTACTTTTTCTTGCATTTCTAGATTAGTAAAAAAAAAATCATTTTCTTCAACCCTTTCTCCAACTTGTCTTCATTCCAATTCAATATTTCGATTTGGGACTTTAAAACTTACTGCATTCCATTTCTTGCTTTCTTGCATCTTCTAGTCCACACTTAGTAATTAGTAAAACGCATATTGAATAAATCGTAGATCACTTGATGTTACACTACCAGACCACGTGCACTCAATAAAACATCAAACTCACTTGAGACAAGGCCCGACTAGGATTTCATCACCCAGCGGACAACCTTACCCAACCCGGCAATCCTACTTGGATTTCACCACCAAGGGGAAAGACAACTCTGTTCTCTGGCAGAGTCTAAACTATAGTGAAAGTATATTTTGGCTAAGCGAAACCAGCTAACCACTGGAATCGTGAAGTGAGGGGAGCTTGCTCCTTAGCACCAGGCCTGTACAAAAGCTAATACAGATTTTTGAGCACCTTAACATACCTGAAACCATCTTTAGATTACCTATTCTAGGACCCTTCTTACAGCCAACTTCCTCAAACATCATATTAAGGCATAAGCCACACGATCTTAATAAAATTGTTTTTAGGGATTTAACGCTAGGCTCTGTCTGTCATCATCATATTTTCTATTTTTATCTGTCTTTTTTGAGCTGGTAAGGACGTCTTCTTGATTTCCAAAAAAAAAAATTCTGAGTTTCTGGAAAACAGTAACCGACATCGGCCCTGTAATCAACATCGGCAACTTTTCTGTACTGGCATCGGTCATCTGACCGACATCGGCAGTCTCCTTTACTGTCATCGGTTTTTATACCGACGTTGGTCTCTGTCTATTTTCCTTTTTTCCAAAAATAGCAAGCTTAAAATCCAACTTTTTGACTGTCTAAACATCTATTCTGGTTTTCTGAGACTGACAGAACACAATTTTCTGAAACCTGATCCTTTCTTGCCTTGAATGGTTTTGACACGCAGTCAAACCAAGGCCCTTCTTGACCATACTAGCCAACAACCACTTCCACCTTCACCATCTACAACCAGTCCTATAATGGAGTTTAACTCGAAGACTGAAAGAACTCCTACTCGCCCAACCCCGCCTCAAACTCCTATCGTCCCAGAAGGGGACAAAGATTTTGCACGATTCTTGGACCTTAACGTCAAAGCATTACAACACTATCTCCTGAATAGCCAAATGCGTGACTCCCTAGGCAACCCAATTGATGGGATGTCGACTTCCTTAGTTGACACAAGAATCACATCAACAGCCCCTACAATTCAGCCACTAGACAACACCTCCACCAATAACCCAACCGTGTCTTACCTTCAAAACGTAACCTCTCCATCTAAACCTATCTCCATGGGGGTTCCGATGCTCCCTTAACCTCAAATCACTCAACCAAACCCCACACCTTTCCAAAATATACTAGTCTCTATTCCCCCTACTCTTGCACCTATAAACACAAGAGTAACCGTTTACCCGTCAACAAGCGTAGCCACGCCTCAACCATCCTTGACGGCCCCTATCCAACTTGTGCCAACCAACCCCATAACACAAGTGCCCTTAGCCCCAACTTTCGCTCCAATAACCAGCTATCCATATGTTGCATCTATGCAACCATCCACATCATACGCCCCTCCCAATATCTTTCAAGCGCCTTATAATCTAGGGGGCGCTCCACCCGCCAATCCGTCAGCAGATATCATCAAAATGCTGATGGAAAAAATGTCTAGCTTAGAGACTTCCATTTTTGGCTCACGCAATGCTCTCTCATACGAGCAAATTTGCAATGAGCCTATTCATCCTTTCGTGTTGATTAGACCATACCCCAACCAGTGGGAGCTTCCCAAATTTTCTCGCTTTCAAAGCAAGGAAGACCCACAGCAACACTTACGAGCATTTAGACATGCCTGTTACTTTATTGCTCATGACGACGCATTGCTCTTTCACACATTTCCTATTTCCATTTCTGGAACTGCGCTCGACTAGTACAGCTCCATTGCCAGCCATTCCCTCTTTACATTTACACAACTGGCCTAGCTCTTTCTTGACCACTTCTCCATTAATATCACCAAGAAGGTCTCGATCACAGACCTTTACACTATCTGCCAATTCGAGGACGAATCAATAGCTGATTTCATTGCTCACTTGAGAGGCCTTATCAATCAACTCTCCTTTTCCCTACCTCAACCTGAACTTATTGAACTATTCTCCCATGCTTGCACCAAACACATTTCTTCCACTTTAAGGGTTCAGGCCTTCCGTACCTTTGACGAAGCCTTCACGATGGCCTATAAACTTGAATTACGTGCCATCAAGGAGAACAAGGTCAAGTTGCGGAGCAAGAACCCCAACTCTAAGACTAATGACTCTTCTTCTTCTAAACCTCCATCATCAAATCCTAAGTCTAAAGCTTCAGCTAATGCTGTGGCCGTTAGACCGTCATCCTCTTCATCTAATCAGCCTGAGCCATCCACATTTCAGAGCGCCACCCATCAATTCCAGCAGAGATACGTGTAAAGACAATATACTCCTCTTGGAGAATCTTACGCGTCTGTACTGGAAAAGCTTGTTAAACAGGGGATTCTCAACCTTCCCCAGATTCGACCACCGCCACAATTTGATCCCTCACGCGCCATCCCTGCGTGGTATAGGGAAAATGACTTCTGCAATTTCCACCGTGTCAAAGGTCATGACACAGAAAACTGTAAAACCTTCAAAAACATAGTCCAGGACATGCTTGAAAAGGGGGAGCTCATTCTAGATAATCTTAATGCACCTCCAAACCAGGGCATCGACATATTCAAACAACCATTCCCCAATCATTCACCAACCCAAAATAATAATGTCCAGACCTTGATTGACAACACGCATGAACATGATATTTGAACGGTCAATACGGTCTCACCCTTCATCCCCAACCAACCTCAAGAGGTTAAGCCATCTATCAGTCCATCACGTGTGGATGAACCTCTTTCCCCGGTTAGTTCTCCATCAACCTCTCTCATCTTGGAGGACGCCTCAACCTTACCGGTGCCACCAGTCTCACCATCCTCTTTTCTTTTGCCTATGGAGGACCTGACCTTACCCACTCCTTGACCGCAAGTGGAGGGCACCATAATCCCTGCCCTTTACCTGCTTGAGGAATCACACTCTCCTGTTCCTTCTCCACTAAGAGAAGAACCTGACTCTCCATCTTCCTCGACCAATGACAATCCAGTTATAACTCCCATACACCTTGGGTCCGAAACTATTGCTACACCTAACACATCTTCTCAAGGATCTGAACCTCATCCAACATCCTCCTAACCATTTTCCCGACTAGTGGAGAAATTAGAACTTCTCCCTTCAAGGAAAGTGGAACATCGGGGATTGTGGGAGCATCTTAAAATTCTTCAACATTCTCATGCCCTCTCGTCTCATGCTGCCAATCCTCCCAAGGTAGAATCGCCCAAGACTCCAAACAAAGACCAAACCCCCGCTTCTAAATCTGCATCTACCCAATCTAAACCGATCAAGCCACTTGGCATTCACCCTCTCTCTACCCTCACTCACCCACAAGTGAAGGTGGACTTGAACCAAACCTCGACCAAAAGTAGTCTTCCAACCAAGTTGAAGAAGACTGCCAAACCACAAAGATGAACCTCTCCTCCACCGTCAACTTTTCCCTCCATCTTAGGACCTCATCCTTCTACCCTAATCGGTGTGCTTCCTACTCCGACTCTTAACCAACACAAATCACCTCCATTACTTCCTTCACCAACCACAAGTCAACCCCCTCTCAAAAATTTGACACCTCTCACAAAGAAAGTGCCGTCTTCACCTATCATCGCACCACCAACCTAAAAGGTGGTACGAAAACCTTCTTCAGCATCCCCCAAGTAGAAGTCACTAGCGCGTCATGCATCAACAAGCGTGGACCCCTTAGTAGGTTCATACGCTTTGATATTACGCCAACTTTTGCAAACTTCTAGCATTACCCTTCCTTCCATCAAGCCATTCCAACCTTTTGCATCAAAACCATCTTGGTTTGATGATACGAAGATTTGTTTATACCATCGCACGCCAGGACACGATACCAAGACTTGTTGTGCCCTCAAGGCAGTCATTCACCGCTATATGGAGAAAGACACTCTTCTCCTTGAGGACACTTTTGACCAACCCTCGTCACCTTCCCATCCAACCTCATCAACCACATCAACATCTCGCCAACAGACCATAACCCCTTCTTCACCTACTATATTTGAAATCAATGCTATCCATATCACCACTAGGTCACACAAGGACAAGGCGAAAGAAAAAGCCACTATCCCTTGGACCTATCCTTTTGTCTAGGCACCTCAACCACCAAAACCCAAGATTTCCATTTTAGGTGCGTTTCAACCCACTTCTTCAGAGGCAATCACAGAATCTATGATAAAACAACTTCACCAAACGCCTGTGAAGATGACCCTATATGACCTTATCCAAAGCTCCCCTCAACATCGCCAGGCTCTAATCAAAGCCCTATAGGCAGCTGAGGTTCAACTTGAAGACCCTCAACCACTTGCTGCCTTAGTCCATTCTTTATCCCCCGTCGCCTCCATCACTTTCAGTGATTCTGAGATTCCAACCTCTACCGTGGAAGATCAGGACGCCACCCTTTTCATCACAACCTATGTTGATCAAACCCGTATTAAATGATTTATGATCGATGGGGGCACTAGCATTAATATCATTTCCTCCCATGCCTTTGACCAATTGGCCCTTCCCAAGAATTGCATATCAAAAACTGACGCAATCCTTAGATCTTTTAATGACACAATCGCTAACACTATCAGCACTATTGTCCTCCATATTCGCGTTGGTCCACGCACAGTCCCAGAGCTCTTCTACATCATTGAAGGATAATTCCAATATAACATCCTCTTAAGGCGACCCTGGATTGGCACCATGGCTTGCATCCCTTCAACACTTCACCGTTGTGTCAAATTTGAACACGACAAACAAGTCCATGTCATTCCCACCGACCCATCTCCTTTTAAGACTTGTAAAATGACCTATAGCCCAAACGAAGTTCTTATCCCGCTCAAGGCATCAACCCAAACATCACCTCCATCCGCAGAAGCATCAACTAGTGTGCAAACAGTGGTTGCCACCACATCATCTTCTCAATTAACAACCAAGGACCCCATGGACGACATCTTCCAAAGACTTTCACTAGGAGAATATCATCTCCTTACTCTAGACATGTTCCAGACTCCTCAAGAGTATGGACAACTTCATCAAAACCCAAACTATGACTGTCAGATCAGAATGGTCATTCCTTATGGTCCTCCTAGCCTTCGAACTAATCTCATCTATGGGGGGCTGTATCAAGCTCCTACTAAATCAAATCCTTCCTCCTCGCCTCAAATATTCACATCTGATTTCTCCTTTCTTAGCAATCCCACCTTTGCACATACCTATCTTTATAGGTGTGCATGGAAGGGTTTTGGCTTTGGACATTACGAACAAGGCTCCCATCAGCCTGTTGAAACACCCAATGACGATAATGCAAAGAAACGGTATGGATTGGGTTTCCAAGAACCCACTGAGGCTTCCACAAACCTTTCCCCTGAACTAATCATCGACCAATTTCTTCTAGACTCACCTATTCTTCCATCCTCACCTACGGAGTCAGTGGTTTCCATCCCTCCTAGTTTTTTTTTGCATAAACACCATCCTCTTGGAACCCCTAACCTATCAACTCAATGGGGTTCCCAAGTCTCTTCCTCTCATTTATCCTAGCATGATAGACGATGAATCATCAACCATCAACACAATCCACTGCATAGACGACAACGCCATTCTTACCTATATAGGTGCCGATGATTCTTTCATTCAGTGCTCCCTCCCCTCTAAAACACAGGTTATGTTAAATGAATCAACCATTGACATTAACCTTTCATCTTCTGACGTTCCTCAAGTCTTAAAGATTGGTCAGTCTTTAGACACTCAGGAGTAGGCCGACTATACCACATTTCTCTTAGACAATTGCAAAGCCTTTGCCTAGACTTACGCCGACATGCTTGGCATCGACCCTAACATTGCCACTCATAACATTGTCACAAACCCAGAGGCTAAGCCTATTAGGCAAAAGCTTCACAAAATGCATCCTCGTGTTGCACTTCTTGTCAAAGAAGAGCTTTAGCACCTTCTTTCTGTCTCCTTCATCCAACCCATCGATTATCCGTAGTGGGTCTCTAACATCGTTCCTGTCACCAAGGTGACTGGGGGGATCCGAATCTGCACAGACTATCATGACCTTAACTTAGCTTGTCCCAAAGATGACTTTCCTCTTCCAAACATTGACCAACTTGTTGATCTTACGGCTGGCCATGAGATGTTATCGCTCATGGACGGATTTTCAGGATATAACCAAATCCTGATTACACTGGAGGATCAGCACAAAACCACCTTCATTACACCATGGGGAACTTTCTGCTATCGAGTCATGCCTTTTGGTCTGAATAATGTAAGTGCCACATATTAGCGTGCCATGACTTACATCTTTCACGATCTCCTCCACAAAATCATGGAGGACTATGTCGATGACCTGTTTGGAAAATCCAAGCTTCGTCGTGACCATTTGACTATCCTCAAAATCATCTTCTCTCACCTTCTTCATTACCAAGTCCATTTAAACCCCAAGAAATGTGTCTTTGGGGTCCTCTCAGGAAAGCTCTTGGGATTCATTATCTCTTTTTGTGGCATCGAGATAGATCCTGCCAAAATCTGTGCTATCCTCAAAATGCCACCTCCAACTAATCTCAAGCAACTCCGCAGCCTACAAGAAAAGCTCCAATCCATCTGCCGCTTCATTTCGCAGCTTTCTGACCGTTGCCAGCCCTTTCATCACCTCCTCAAGAAGGATGTCTCCTTTAAATGGGATAACGATTGCCAAGAGGATTTTGAAGCCCTCAAACGCTATTTGGTTTCTCCACCAGTCCTTATTCCACCAAAAGACAACCAACCCTTCTACCTCTACATCTCAGCAACCAACCATTCATTAGGTGCCATGATCGCACACCGAGACGAGCATCACCGTGAGCAGGCAGTCTATTACATAAGCCAAACACTTGTTGACTATGAAACTTGGTATACTCATACCGAGAAACTCTGTTTGGCATTAGTCTTTGCCACTACCAAGCTTCATCACTATCTTCTCAATCACAAAACCTTTGTCATCACCCACACTGATCCCCTCAAATACATGCATTCTAAACCCTATCAAAACCAGCGTATGGCTCGTTGGCTCATGCTTCTTGCTGAATTTGACTTAGAATTTGTCCAGTGAAAATCTATCAAAGGGAAAACAATCGCTGACCAACTAGCAGATGCCCCTCTTCCCGACAATCAACCTTCTCAGTGTGAGTTTCTCGATGAATCTATCGCCGCCCTCTTGACTGATGACACATTATACCAAATGATGATGTTTTTTGACGGCTCTAAATGTCAACTCGGTGGGGGTGCGGGGGTCATCCTCATTCCACATGAAGGTGAACCCATGCCCTTGTCTTTCAAACTTGACTTTGAATGTACCAATAATATGGCCGAATACGAAGCCTTAATTTTGGGACTTCAAACCACCCTTTCTTTAAACATCAAGACCATCAGCATCTTTGGTTACTCTCAACTTGTCGTCAATCAAATCAATGGTTCATATCTTTGTAAAAATGAAATTTTACAAAGGTACAAGCACCATGTTGACACTCTTTTAGCATCTTTCGACCATCACTTATTGCAAACTATTCCTCGATCAACGAATAAGTTTGCTGACACCATGGCTTCCCTTGCCTCTCATATTCCTTCTTCATCATCATCCTCATTGATAATTTATGTCATGGTACATCATGTGCCATTACCTTCATACATTTCCACTGACATCAATCTCGTCCAAACCATAGACTCTAGTTCACAAGATGTTTGGTATAAACAACTTGAGGATTACTTGGCTCATTCTCTCATTCCTCCCAACCTCTCTAGCAATGCACAGTGGGCTTTCATCAAGCGCACCGCTCGCTATACCATGCTAGAGGGCCTTCTCTATAAAAGAGGTTTTGACGGCCTTCTTCTTCACTGTTTAAATTCCACTGAAGCTTCTCATGCTGTTAAACAAGCCCATGACGGGATTTGTGGTGGACACTTCAGTGGTAACTCGGTTGCCAAGCGCATCCTTCACCTGGGTTATTATTGGCCCACTCTTCATCAAGACTGTAGCGATTATGTTCGGCATTACATCAAGTGTCAGCAGCATGCTAACTTACTTCATCTCCCCAGTCACGCCTTACAAGTTGCTCAAGATTTTTGGCCTTTTTCACAATGGGGCTTAGATCTCATCGGTGAGATTAATCCTCATTTGTCTCTTTGTCATCAATCCATCATCACTGCCACCGAGTATTTCACCAAGTGGGTGGAAGCTATCCCTCTCATCTCCATAAAAGCCGACAAGATTGTCAACTTCATCAACACCCATATCATCTGTCGTTTTGGTGTACCTCACAAAATCATCACCGACAATGGCAAGTCTTTTAAAAACAAGACCGTCCAAAAACTCTGCGACTCTTTTGGCATTAAACTCAGCTTTTCTTCACCTTACTACCCACAAGCAAATGGGCAGGCTGAGGCTTCTAACAAAATCTTAACCAAAATTCTCATGAAAGTAGTCAACGACACTGGAAGGGATTGGCATGTTCAAATTCCCTTCGCTTTGTGGGCCTACCGCACTAGCATCCGAACCTCTACGGGTGCTACTCCTTTTTCTCTAGTGTATGGATCAGAGGTTGTCATACCTCTCGAAGTATAAATCCCGTCTCTTCGCATTTCACTCCATGACATTCTTTCTAATGATGACTTTCATCAAGATTGATTAGCTCAACTTGAGTTACTCGACGAGCGTCATCTCGCTGCCCTCAATCATCTCCATGTCTATCAAAATCGCATCAAGCGCGCCTACAATAAAACTCTAAGAGAATGAGATTTCAATATCAGAGACCTCATCCTCAAAGAGAACCAACATGTGACCAATATGGAACAGAGTAAACGAGGCAAATTTGTTCCTAATTGTCTCGAACCTTATATCATAACGTATAAGTATGGATCAGGGACTTATCGTCTGTCTTCTCTTGAAGGCCAACCAGAACCTGAGCCTCTTAATGCTTTACATCTGTGACCATTCTACTGTTAGTCGAGTATTCATCTACTTGCCATTTAACTTGAGCTCGTCCCTTGAGCAATCCTTATCCTTTCAATCCTTAATCCATTTCACCCTTTTTCCTTAACAAAATCCTCTACAACCCTTTTATGATGTACGGATGCTTCATCCTAATAAAAGGGAGCCCTTGACCTTCTATAAGTCTTGTCCATGACTCAATATTCTGTCAAAACTAAATCAAGATGTCAAAATATCCAAGGTCACAAAATCAAGTCAAAAAGCAGACTGCTCCCTTGAAGGATAGCTGCACTATCATTGTTGTAACTAATAGACTGCTCCCTTGAAGGATAGCTATTCAAAAGCCCTTAAATCTATAAAGCAAAGTATAGACCACTCCCTCGAAGGATGGCTATGACTAAATCTTGCTACAAATAGCATTTTCTTAGAAGCTTCCTGCATCGATCAGCTTCACAAATGACCACCAAACAAATGACATCTTTATGTGGACTTCCCGCATTGATCAGTCCTCTCAAAAAAAAAAATGGGTCATGGACTTGACTTATAGTTGTCTTAGGGTCTCCTATAAAAAAGGGGCAAAGTTATCCATACTCTAAAAATGGGTTACCCTTTTCCTCCTGTCATATCACCTACTCAAGGGACTTCGAGCTCACTTTAATGTCAAAAGTGATTCGACTACTGCTCTAACATAACTATGGTCAATGACACAACGCATAAATGGGGCTCTTGGTTCTAACAACCCCTGTCTATGTTGTCTTTTTGGTCCTTGTCAATAAAAGGGCACTTATGCCTTTTACTTTCTGCCTATACTTTGGTCACATTCAACCCCATCATTTGTCAAAAGGACTTAATCCGACTCTTTTCAAACCACTCACATATGCCTAATCATTATGGTTTCCATCGACACATATGGAAACTATCGACCTGACACAACTTATGTTAAGCATAAACCAATACTTGCTGAAACATAAATAGACCTCAATTCATTCTTAGCAAGCATCCATCACGAATATGGATAGTTACTAAAGATGAAAAACCCCGACCAATGTTACAGAATACACCATTTGGAAAGTACTGTAGCATTATCTCCTCCTCATCATTTCACGCATGTACCCTCAGACATATGGGAAATGCTATATCTTTATCATGACCAAAATCAACCACTTCAATCTTTTTCCTCCCTTCTTGGGAGAACTACATTGGCCTGAGGCCCTAACGACAGGGGCTATGTAGGCAGCACTCAGTTGACATGGGGTCTTCTGGGGTTAGCTCGGCCATTCTTCTCTTCATTCTTCTTCCATCTCCTTCTCTCGTCACCTGTCAATCATAACACAGTCAATAACATATTCACATAATCATTAGTATACTCTCATTTTCATTATCACAACATAAGTCATTAGTCATAAATTTCATCCATCATAACTCATTAAACATTTGCATCATATAATCCACAAGTTAAACATTCAATATCACATCTATCATCATCTAATCTAAAGTCATCATCATATAACCATTTCATAAACATTGTCATCATCACATTCATTTTCATCAAGCATCATCATCATATAATCATTAAACATAACATTATTATTTACATCATTCTCATCATTAGCATCATCATAAAACATCATCGCATTAATCATTAGCATCATCATAACATAATCATCATAATCATCATAAATATCATATCAAAACATGCATCATGAAACACATGAAAAATACTGCAAACATTAAACATCTACAACCTCTCCATAACACATCAATAGCTACAATCTCATCATATATATATATCAAAAATAGTTTTATACAAAAAGACACAATCTGTGTCTGTCTCTCTCTCTCATCATTCATCTCTTGTCTTCGGCTCGCAAGCCAGTATATACATCAAAAATAATACATCTCTAGGGCTGCCCTCAAGGCTGTGGCTGTGGTGGTGGTGGTGGTGGCCGAGAAGAGGCTATATCCTCTCCTCCCTCTAATCTGTGCTGTCTGCGTGACCCAGAAGCTGTCTCTCATGACATCAATCTCTGTCGGCTCTGCTCTACTCGCATCTCTGAGTATCACTGTATCTGAGGGAACCCTCTGATGGCTCTCTCATAATATGCAATCTCATCCAGTGCATCACTGTATCTCACTAGAGATACAGTCTACGGTGGACCCATCTGCCCTGCTCTTGTGGCCTGTCTTGACCCCTGTGGCTGTGGCTGACCTCGATGCACTGATACCAACGGTCCTGCTCCTTGTGAGAATGCCGACTGCTGGGATGGCTACTACCATGGGCCCTGCCCTCCAAAACTCTGACCTACCACTCCCTGTGCCTAGGCTGCGGCCAGTTATCCCTATAATAGAGTGACCTGCCCTGTCAGCACTACCACCTAACCTGTCATCTCTGCCAATTGCCCTGTCACCCCTACCAGCTATCCCTACAAAACTGAGACATGGGCCTGAGCTGTGTCTCTCTCCTACCATGCAGTGTCCCTCTCCTCGTGGGTTGTATCCCGCTCCCTCGTGACCACCTGTAGATCTGGCTGGGGACCCACCTGTATGCCTCTATACTATCCTACCCACCATGCCATGTAGGCCTCTGTACACCCTGGGTAGGCTATCCTAGATCCTACTGGCAACTCCTCAAAATTAGGGTCCTCTGTCTCCTCTAGCAGTGGGAGCGGCGCCTCTATGTCATCCCACCTGTACTGTGGGAAGGTGAGAGGTACATCCTGTAGCAACCCATACTGGCGCCACACTCTCTTAGCTGAAATCCTCTCGAGCTCACCAGCTCATCTGCCTCTGATCCATCGCCTGCTCTGAACACCAACCAGCTACTCTCCCTGGTCTCTGAATGCTGGATAGACCAAATATGGTCTCCAAATGATGTTTGTAGGAATCAAGACCTCCAGTATGCCTCGGTAGTAGTCAATGTCTCTGACCACTCTATCCACCCGCGTCTGTGCCATAACCTTGTGCCATCACCTGAATCCCACCCTGAAACCGGCTTGGATCACCACTGGGAGGCTGACAGGTCATGTGATTATGATGTGCTCGTAAGCCCAATAATGCAGAAGGTGACCCACACATAGACTGTACCTTCGCCATCGACTGATACCCCACAACTCTCTATATACCTAGGCCAAAAATGCAGGCACCCAAGCAAACATGGTCTGCTGCTCCAGCATATCCATCAAAACTCTGGTTATAACAATCAAAAACTTGCCACCCTCTGCATCCGGCAATGCATACACTGTGATGCCGATCATCATTAGGATCACCAGCCGATGTGCGTCCTCATCTGCCGCGTACAATGGCTCATATGCAAAACTCACTGAGTGGTAGCTCATCTCCATGACGTGCTCTCCAAATAGCATAACCATATGAATGTCGTGCACCTCTCTCAAGCACACATACAGGTCTACTCCGTGCACCGGTAGCCATAAAATCTGGTACACATCCTCAATCGTGACCATCATCTCGCCCATAGGCGGTGGAAGGTGTTGGTGGCATGGTCCCACTACTCGATCAAAGCCACCATAAGGCTCACATCTCTCACCACTCGATAGTAGTGTCTTAATCAGCCTAACCCGACTGCGCTCATCTGCGCCCACTCCTCGACTGACATGCCTCCACACATTTGCGTCAGCAAGGTCAGGAGCTGATCCCACAACATCAAGGTCTACCTCACCTGCATCCATCCATAGTTAATTTCATGTTAGAACTGTTGCTACTTTTCCTATTTTATCAACCATTCTAACCATCTATACCTAACCTGACACCCAAAAAGCCCTTGGTATAGCTTCGACCTCTTGACTTGACCATTTTTTAGAACCATTTCTGACCAGGCAGCCACTGACATTAGTTAGCATGTCAGTGATAGCACTCACCTAACCGACGTTGGTCACCTAGCGATCGACGTCGGTAGGTTAGTGACCAATGTCGGTCGCTGGTTGGCCGATGCTGGTGGGATCGCTGATGTCGGCGACTGGTTCAGCCCTAGGGCCGAACGGGGCGAGTCCTAATTTTTAGGGCTTCCCCATTTTAACCCCCTACACCCCCCAAAACCCTCCTAAATGACTCCTAAGCCTTCCTAGACAACCTATCCACCTTCCTAGCTACCCTCCCCCTCAATTTATGTCTAAAACAATGAAAATTCAAAAAACAAATTCAAAACCAAAAGCATCAAAAGAAGGTTCAGGGCCCTCCTACCTCATCCCAGCGACGCCGACGTGGTGGCACGATGGGTGCTGCTGGTGGTGGACCTCCCACGGGTCCTCTACTCCCCTCTGCCATGTCCACTATGTCTCTTTGCCCTCACACTTCCCCTGGCCCACACGCATCCCTACAGCATCCAATCAACTCCTTCTCTTCACCAATACTCCTCTGCCACCTCGCACCACTCCTCGGTCAACTTTAGGTCACTTTCACTCAACAAATTCTAGAGATCTTTTTCTCTCTCAATCAAATAGCAAATGACTTTTGGTGGGCCGCCAATCTAGTTTTGTCGAATTTGGTAGGCTACCGACGTCAGCATCAACGTGTCCTAATCCACCGACGTCAACCGACTTCTACCGATGTCGGTCTCTTTTAAACACCGACATCAATTATATAACTGACGTCGGCGGCCTTAAAAACTTCATCCCTTCTCAAAATGACCAAAATCATGCCCCAATTAGTGAATCCTCTAGACCATGTCATTTTGGCCCCTTGGGGCACACTTGGATCAATTTTGCATCCATCCATCGACCACTAGACATGGGAGATCATGCCCATCTCCTAAAATTGTGACTACTTCCAAAGTGACTTTGCCTTGGTTGTTTTTGCATGTATGCTACCTCACGATTGGTTAGCAAAATTGTGTGCACACTTTTTGACCTTCACAACTATAAGATCACAAGCCAGTTGATCTGCACTACTTGTGACTTTTTCATGTTTTTGGGAGCACTTCCTAAGCCTGGGATACCTAGAACGCGACGGCCATTGGAGCTTCAGCCTCGATTGAATAACCTGATCAGCTACGACTAATGCTGGGGCCTGGTTCTTTTAATTTTGGCACTCCTCGACCTTTGACCTATGACAATTTGACCTGACCATCCTCGTGACATAGTATGCATGCAATCACAACTTTTGCAACGTTCTCACTCTATCTTGTACCCTTTTCATCCACTCTCTGTCAAATCAGCACCCAATTTCCAGTTCCTTTCTCTCGACTCCTACTTTGAGGGGGGATACCTCATCCATAATCAGGACAACCAACTCTCACCTATTTTTGTCTTGTAGTTCACTTGAACAACCAACAAGACGAAATCAACCTTATCCTATACCTGGGGCAACCGACTCCTATTTTTGTCTTACAATTCGCTTAGAGCAACCAATAAGACAAAAAGGGGAAAATGTAGACACCTAAATAGTGTCTAACCCTTGGTCACTTTCCCCTTAGTCCATTCCTAACCCATTCCTAACAATTACTAATTTAAAATAATTAATTTATTTTGAATTAACCCCCCTCCTTGGACACATCACCCATGACATCTCACTTGGGACACCTCGCCTTGGACTAATTCCTATCCTATGACTCACCCAAGATCTACTCCTACTTCTCTCTAACCACCTAACAAACTCTCGTGTGTATTTAGCTCAAACCTCGACATTCCCCAACGGATAAGTGCACTTGGCGGATGAAAAATGGGCTTAGTGGCTCTTTTTACCCATTCTAACCCCACCAACATCGACCAAGTGTCGACCGACGTTGGTGAAATCGCCGACGTTGGTTATACTTAACCAATTTTTCAAACTCTTTGGAGTATCTGAATCAGAAATCAGCTAATCTCCGAAAGCAAATCATGAATCTTGAGTCTTGAACCATCTGTCAATCTGTGAATTCTCCAGTCAAGCCTCTCACTCTCTCCCTTAGGTGCAGCAACAGCTTCAAGTCCATCAGCAACAGGTTCTCCGCACAAGCTACATCAACAGCAGGTTCGGGAATCATCGGTAACACACCTTTCAAAAGGCACAGGTAAGTATACTATCTGTGTTTTTATTCTCTTTTTAGTTATTGCTTTCATACAATATCTCCCTAGACCAGACTGTTAATCAACCCAGACCTGAATCTTGATTTATCCACCTCCCTATTTCTTCCATCCTCTATCGGATCATACATTCTGCCCATTTAACCTGACTCTCAGACTCAGACCCCAGACCATTCAACCAAGCCTAAAAACCTTGTCTCAAGACTGGTAACAAACTTAGACTCTTCCTTGGCCTTGTCCATAGACCAAAACCCTGACCAGACTCTGTCCACAGACCACAGACCTGCCTGGACCTCGTCTAAGCTATTTGCCCCAACTGATGCCGGTCACTACCCCAACCGACATCGGCAGACTAACTGACGTCGGCACCTTTACCAACCGACACCGATGACTGTAACCAGTTCGACAGCTTCTTTCAAGTAAGTCTTTGCTTCCCTTTTTCATTCCATTTCTTTATCATTTTAGTTCTTCATTATTCTATTATTTATCAAACATTTCCTTCCATTGATTAGTGGGTTTATATCCCTTAAGGAAGTTTTCATACTTCTGGGATCAAGCTTTCGCTTGACAACCCACCATCTGTCCATTTAATGCCTTCTTTTGTCCAAGCTTCTTTTATTTGCAGGTGTCATTCCTCCACAGCCAAAGAGGAGTACTCACAATGTCTGGATTACGGTGTGCAGACTTTATCCAGGTACACATTAAGCCTTGACCATTCTTTCTTAGTTTCTTCTTAATTCTCTTCCTTGAAAACTAAAAGCAAAATTTGAATAGAAACAGCACTCAGCTGACATGGGGTCTTCTGAGGTTAGCTCAGCCATTCATTCATCTATCTACCCAATGGACCAACTATTCAACCTAAAACTTCCCAAAATCATGACCAAACAACTAGCCTAGACACTATAGAAGTCACATTAGACTTTTCATGGGGCACATTGGAGATCACATACATCTCCCTAACCACAACAAACAACACTTGAGATCACTTATATCTCAGCCTAACTCGACCAATGACCTTGGAGATCGTGACTATCTCCTCAGACCACGACCACTTTCGAGACAACTTTGCCTTGGCTATTTTGATCACATATATGCTACTTCACAAATAGTTAGCAAATTATATGCACCCCACATTATGCCCCTCACATGTATTATCAGATTGCAACCAAGTTGATCCCCAATATTTGTGACATTTTCATGTTTTCTAGTACTTCCTAGCTCGAGATACTTGGAACATGATGACCATTGGAGCTACAGCTTTGATCGATTAACCCAATCAGCTACCACTAATAAGTTAGGGACCGATTACTTTAATTTTAGTAATCCTCAACCATTAGAGCTACAACTTTGATCGTTTAACCCAATCAGCTACCACTAATAATCTGGGGACTAGTTACTTTGATTTTAGTGCTCTTCGACCTTGCCTGCGACAATTTGACCTGCCTATCAAATGAAGTGGCATACGTGCAATCTCAACTATTGTAGTGTTCACACTCAAACTTCACCCTACCCATCCACTACCTATCAAATCAGCACTTGACTTCAGATTATCCTCTCTCGATTCCTACTTTGAGGGGGAATACCTCATCCCATACCTGGGGCAACCTACACCTATTTTTGTCTTGCATTTCATCAGAACAAACCACAAGACAAAAAGGGGAAAATGTAGACACCAACATTGTGTCAACCCCCCTTGGTCCCCTTCTAAACACTTACACACCTTATTAATTTAAAATAAACTACTTATTTTAAATTAATGACCTCACCTAGACAACTCACCTAGGACACCTCACTTGGACACCTCACCTTAAGACCTTTTCTTAACCTATGAGTCACCCTAAGACTAAGTCCTCCAGATCCTAACTACCCATGACCTATTCTCACCCTCTCTTAACTCCCTAACTAACTTTCATGCCTCATAAACCCATGTTTTAACCATTCTCCAATGGCAAATGCACTTGGCAGATGGAGAAATGGGCAAAGAGATAAAAGTAGCCCTTTTATCCATTCTTTAGCCACTGACATTGGTCAACTATTAGCTGACGCCGGTGGGATCACTGACGTCAGTTACATAAGCTAGGTTCTAACCTTAAGTTGGCCCCCTGACTCTCGGCATATCCATGTGCACACTATGAGACCAAATATTAAAATTAGACTATCACTCCCCTGGCTACCAAAGCTCTGCACAAGTCACTCCAAACATTGGATTGAAACATTGTACGAGGTCCTCGACATCAGCCACAATAGGAATAAGCATTCTGACACCCTTTGGGCTTCACCATAAAGCTAAGTAATCTGGTCTCCATTTCAAAGTTTTAGAATATGTTGTTAATTGGTTTCCATTTATTATTTCTAAATACTATCAACAAGACCTGACTTCTTTTGTGGAAGGGCTGAAAAGCCTTCCCCTTATTCCTACACCCTTTTTCACACATATCCTTTACCTTTTACCCTTCTTTAGACCTTATTCACCTTCCCACAACCCTGCACAAACCTTTACACTCACAAACTCCTCTGTCCACCATAGAAATAACCTAAAACCCATCCAAAGTCCCACTGCCCCTACCAACATTGGTAGCCTAACCGATGTCGGCACCTTTTACATACTGACATCGGTAGCATAACTGACGTCGATGACTGTGCAAACTAGAAAACTTATCCAAACAGCCCAAAGACCATCCTTCTACCTTTGACCAGCCTGTTGAGACACATGGACTATAGGGAATAGGTACACAATATTCTACTTTTTAATTTCTTTAAGTCTTTTATCATTTCTTTTTATACAACACTCTTTTCATTAAATAGTGGACTGTCATCCCTTACGGAGCTTTACGCTTTCGAGACCGAGCGTGTAGCTTGGCAGTCCACCATATCCTCCTCTAACATTTTCTATGTTTGAGTCTCTTTCTTCTTGTAGGTGTTTCCTCCACATCCAAAGAGGAGCTCTCACAAAGCTTGGATATAGTGCACAACTTAATCCAAGTAACGTCAAACCCCAAACCTTTAACCTTATTTTCTTCCTTCTTCTGAATGTAATTAGCAAAAACTTAGAGAAACACTATAATCAATCATATTTTAAGGCTAGAGTAAATTTTGATTGCATAATCATAGCACAAAGCACATTTTCTCTTGAATATATGCATATTCCTACTCTAGAAGACTTTTGGATTGATTGTAGAGATGAATTTGAAGTAAGAATAAGAGATAATAAAAAGATGACTTCAAAAAATTCACTCATTTAATTTGGCTACAATTCTTGAAGACATGGAATATGATGGACAATTAATTCTAGATTCTTATCGTGAAATAGGAAGAGATCATGCTTCACTCCTAGAAATTTATTACAAGAAGAATCAAGTAAAGACTATTATCTAGAGGACTTCAGTGGTTCTTGTTATGACTTCAACATGGATCTTAGTAAGGGATACTATATGAAAGAGTTAATGATGATATAAATTGGCCAAGTAAGTCATAAAAGGAAATAATGTAAGGAGAAGGAAGTCAAAAACCAATAAAGAATTTAAAGTTTAAAAAAAATGCTGATGAAACATATTTTCTAGCAAAAGAAGAGGTGTCAGTTTAGTCAGTTACCTTTTAATTTCCTCTAGTTTCTTCCACAAACACTACTCCTCATACCACTCATATTTCCACCACACCTCCCACAACTTCATCTTCACTACTAGTAGAGAACATAAATCTAGTATTGAAATATGTAGACCCATCCACACTCATGCAACCTCTAAAGTCTCTTAGCATCAAATCTCCTAAGAAATCTACTGAAAAAGATACTAATGTTCTTCCTCGTCTTCCTCCATCTTCTCCATCTACTAATCCACCTCCACCTCCTTTTGATGATCATCCCACCATTCCTACTATTCCTACCCAAAAGGAGCCAGAATAGATAATTACTGGAGAGGTGACCACATCTCAGGAGATATCACAATAAAGGATAAACATTGAACCTAAGAATAAAACCACTAGAGAAGAAAAAAAACAAGAAACTCTTGTCAAGCAAGTAGATAAAGAGAAATATGAACAAATATGTTCCAATTTTATTCATATAGAATATATTTTAGATACATAAGAAGTTATTTCTCAAAAAATAGTGGTGAAATATAATTAGTAACAAATGGTGATACATTTGGCTACTTCTACTAGTACATATTTCTTCTCATGGTTGGTATTACAAATAGCTCCTGAATCGAAAGAAGAAATAAATTTGGAAGAGATAGACTTCTAATTTTTTAAAAGTCTTGATCATAATCGTAAGAAGCACAAGAGTGCTAGAGTGACTTCAAAACTGATAATTGAGCCTTCAAGTCAAAAATTTGCTAAAATATCAGTTCCTCCACATGGTAAGTCTAAAAGTGAAATAATTGAAGAAGATTTGGATATTATAAATTTATCCCTAGGGGAAGTCACTAAATAGGGTCTAAATCAAGACACATAGAATTTTATCAATACTCTTTTTCATAATCTTGATGAATAAAACGCTGATAAAGCTAAACTAAAGGAGCAAATTTATATGTTTTGTGAAATAATTATCAGTGTCAAGATCTGATCCCTATTAGTCACTACTTTTAGGAGATATTATTGACCATAAAATAATAATTTTGGTAGAATAAATTAGTGATAAGGCCTAAGTATTTCATGAATGGATAGATAAAATTATAAAAACTGAATAAAAATGGTTTCCTGAGGTTCCAAACAATTTAGCTGATATAGATAATAAATTGGCACAAATAAAAACAATGATGAAGGAGATTGAAAATGAAATTGGAATATCTAAATTATAATAGGATAACCTTTGACAGATGAATGCTTTATGTGAAAATATTTTAATTGAAGAAAATATTATTCTAGAGGGATCAGTGATAAAAGAAAAACAAAAACACATCAAATCTTTGTGCATGCACATTTTTGGAACAATGCTTAAAGAAATGAAGACACTAGAAGAAGATGCTCACAAAGTGAAAGTAGATTTGGATTATTATATCTTCTATCTCATGAATGTTTGGTTAGAATAACCACCAAGCACTCAAGAATAATTACTTCAAGAATTCAAGCAAGTAAATAAAGAGGCCACAACTCTATTCACAACAAAATCAATAAAGGAGCTAATAAAAAGTCATCAACATGTCAAAAGGTTAGAACCCAATCTTAAAAAGGTGAAAGGTTATTTAAAGAAGTTGAAAAATTATCTACTAATATTTGAAATATAAAGGCAATCAATTTCCAAGTCAGATGATGCAACCATTCAGTTTATGATGTCACAAAACAATAACTATAGAGAAAAGTGCAAAAAAGTTCATGAATTAGAGTGATTACTATTACTTCTCTTCTCAACTTCTTCTATTTTCTTCAAATGACTTGAGAAATGTATTTAAAGTAATTTCTTTATAAGTAATGTTACTCATATAAATTACTTATAAAATTAAGTTGATTTATATAATGAAAGACTCAAGTAACTTGGATAGATGTTATTACTTGAAGTCATCTTGTAAAAATAGATTACTTGAGTAAGCTGAGCACAACCTACAAAGAGGTTATATTTGATCTAAACAATAAAACTGAGAAGATCTATGTGTCATCAACCATTGCATTCCATACATGAGAAATTCAAGGAAGATGTCTCCTAATAGTTATCATTTTTAACACAACACATGGGGAATTCAAGGAGTTGTATCCTTAATGTATTTGATATCTAAAAATGTATAAATAGGGGAGAAGAGATGCATATAATTTTTCAAAAACAATTTTAACTATTATACAAAAAGACTAAGCAATATGCAACTTTGTATTTATATTTATGTATGATTTTGTAATAACTTTCTCCAAAGTGAATAAGAAGAAAGATGGATTTTGAGGACCTTTGCATCTAAGGAGATATTTTAGTGTATTCTATGAGGATTAAAATGGTAAATTTTTTGTTTTCATTAATTATAAATATGAATTCAAATTATTCTTAATCATTTTCTAAAATAATTATCATATCTTGTATGTTTATCTATTTATACAGATACAATAAGCTCTGCCAAAAACTACTTGTTGTGAAGTACAATTTCTTTCTTTTTCACAATTTCTATATCTTTTCATTATACACATTCTAATAACTTATTTGCATTATCTCTAAATTAGCTACTTACTTGCTGTAAAATCACTTTATTATGGTTCATGAAATTTATCATTAAAGTAATACCTAAAAATAAGATAACTTGTGTATATCCTATGTATAATTTTTATAAATTGTAAAAGACTAAAAGTGTGAATAGTAAGAGTAGATAACATAAACATATGGGAGCTTCACCCTTAAATGAAGTTTATTTAATCGTATGACTACCTAGGTATCTTTTCTAGCTTACAAAATATCTCCAATAGTAGCTAACACCCTTTTACAATGGGGTTAGTTGGGTTAGCTTGAAATTGTATTGTCACTAACCTATTTTCTCCAAGGTCACATTAAATATGGAAATCTAGGGTTTTACTATTTCACAAGGAGTGATAAACCATGACCTAGATGTGAATACACCAGAGCAAAGGTGAAGCTAAACACAAAATCATCTAGGTGGTTACATCTTATTTCATGAGATATTACATACATGACATTATCATCAGGATCAAATGATAACATTAACATAACCATCTAGGGCTAAATCAACTATCCAAATAGCTAGAGGCACTAGATCTAGAATTTGATAATTATTGCAAAACTATCTCCCCTTGATTTCAACTTGTTCTATATCTAGAACTACATTAGCATTAGAACAAGCTAAGTACTTCTCTTCTTTACCATTTTTATATCTATTAAATTTTTACTTTCCATATTTAGACTATCTCAACATAATAAATTTAGTGTATGCTTATATCTAAATTTAGCATTTAATTGACCTACTATAGATATGATTATCACCCTTGTGCCATTTCATTTCTATATTTTTGACCCTATGGTATAAAGTCAAAACACATAGCATATTTCATTTTAGGGTTAAATAAATATCTTCAAGAGATTTTCAAGAAAAGTTTACTTGCCTTATTACATGGGTCCATTATTTTCAAAAAGTATAAATATTTTGATGACTTATTTCATATTGTTCTTGATCATGAAATAAAACTTATTTCATTGAAAAATCATAAGTATGTATCAAACACAATGACTACATCCAATACCAAGTTTACTATCAAACCAAACTACAAGATGAAACCTATACAACTTTGAAAGGAAATAACTACTACAAATAATGTAGTTTTCAAAACAACCTAATTTGCTTATCTTATCCAAAGCACCAAGGAGATAGTTTTCACACTTTCTTAAGCCTTTGGATTCATTAATTCTAAAGTCTCACCTCATATCTCTCCCTCTTCCTATAGAGGCTGACATGAGTCAACCTTTACCCAAATAAAACAATGAAAATATTTATTTTGAATATCATGAAGGCTTTAGGCATTTTATGAACACATGATTTACCTTGAAGCATAAGATCTAAGATCTCATAAATAACCAAGAGATAAAATTTGATGATCCTCCAAAGGAATAAATTTCACAATATGATAATCACTAGAATCAAAATATATTTAAAAATCCTTTGCAAGACCATTATAATAAGTATTCATAAGTACAAATGGCAAACAATGGACATCTCCTTCCATCACATTATGGGAACCTATTATATGGGATTATTGGTACTTATACATGACATACACTATCTATGGTTTAGATACATTCTATTATATTTGATGACAGTGAGATTATGGATGATGACTCAGATCTTGATTCATTATTAATTCAAACATACCTTGATCACTAGCTTATATGTTAGCAGAGGTTCTTAAAGCATTAAAACATGCTAAGAATGAGGAAGTTGTGAGATACTTCAAGTGCACAAAATATTTTATCATAAAAATATAATAATTTGGATGAGAGAAACAAAAGAAGCATTAATTATTCTACATTATAGAGGAATTAAGAACAACCAATATTACATAGACTAAAATAATGCATTCAAAATAGTTTAGACAAAAAGCAGCCAAGACGTTACACACAAGAAATGATGTAAGGAACATAATAAGAAATCACACAAGTAACCATAAATGGATAATCTATATTGATCTCTTTTAAAAGTGTAACCCCCTCTTCTTACAAACAAAAGTATATATAGATGTTTCCAATCTATGATTGTACATATTATTCTCATACTTGGCAGCAAAAGTGGAGTCCCTTCATATTTTAGCCTATTAGAAGTCATGAAGATAAGACAAAGTAGACTTATATAATGATAAAATGAGTACATAATACATGAATATCAAACAAATATCCTATGTAGCTTTACAATCCATGTTCTACCAACATTATACACAATGTTATGATTGATAATGGTGCTAGAGAGAATGTTTACACCATGAAATTATTTAAACATTTGGTATATATACATGATGATTTAAACCCTTAAAAAAAGAGGTTAGAGCATTCAATGGGAACTCACAACATGTTCTTGTTGAGATTGACTTACCTTTACAAGTTGGCCTAACACATGTGGTCACCACATTATTAGTTATACCATATATATAAGTCTTTGATACATTATTGAGATGATTTTGGATGTATACAATCCATGCAATACCTTCTATAGTGTATGGGTGTGTTAAATATATTCATACCAATAGGGTAATTACAATTTATAAAATTCCTTATGAACATCCACTTGAAGAAGAGAATTTTATACCCATGCAGTTAATTATCAAACCTACTAAGGTTAATCCTCCTTGAAAGGGTAAGAAATAGCCAATCCCCTTTCCTAGGTAGCCAATACTAGAGATACTAGTACATCAAAGATACATAGGGGATTCCATATAATCCTCACCTATTACTAAACAACATATTCAATTACCTAGAGCAACCAAACATGTTCCTATTTTTGTTATTCTAAAGAAATCACAAAGCACTCAATGATGGGTTTCACAAATCCACATTCCTTATATTATTTCCTCACAACTACAAAGTATTTTTATTCATATATATAACATCATAAATCCTATAGTGTCATATATTACACCTTATATGCTCATTGGCATTACCACCAATTTATTTCACCAAGTTCTGAGTGAGGAGATACCTATGATCGTCCCTTGGATGAGATCATAGGATAGTATTTTTTCAAATATTATAAAAATACCAAACAATTAAAAATTAAAAAATACAAAAATATTCATCATTTTCATGTTTTATTATCCCCTTGGCATCTATGCTATTGGTTCCATGTTGGTAGATAGTATATCATTTATTTTTATATACACACATGTTTCATGCATCTTTTGAGTGTTATACAGGCATACCTAGGCACATAATATATGCAAATATAGATGTTAGGCATTATTTCTATGCATGTTATTAGTATGTTAGTGGAATATGCTTATTTTATCATGATATACCCTAGTTATATTATTTTGTGATCATTTTTCATTATCATGTTTGAGATTATATACTTACACATGCCTTTATCCATGCTTATAACTTTTACAATATACTTGATATGCCATGTACTTAACATTTTTGGCTAACACATATATCTAAGTAAAAGTATGATATGCTTATGTTGGTTGCTTATGATTCCATGCTTTCATTTTTGCAATTCCTTGACTATATTACCTTATTTTCTCTTGTCATCTTTATTGGATCATTTGAATATGATCCATTTCTTATGGTACACATGACTTTGTTTTCCTATTGTGATATTTAAACACATGCTTGATATTCCTATTTCCAAAGGCAAGGTCCCTTCTCTAGTTGGATCTATATAATCTTGCATATGATCATCTGTTTGATAGAGAAACTCAATGTCTAAATGAGTAGGGGATTTAGTAGACATGGATGCCCAATCCTCTATGACAAACTGAGGTGCCAACAACTAAGTAACTACCAGTTTAGGATTCCATTATTCATATCTATTCAATTATTGAGTAAGTAAAGACTACACTTAAGTTTTGTATGCTCATACAAGAATTTGCACTAGGCTGTGTACAAATATGTTGGGTTCTCCTTAGATTTTACCTTCATCTAACTAGTTTATTGTGTGACATAAGGATAGTCTAGTTTATCCATAATGATGTAGGGGTTGTGTGCCTTATGTAAAGGAATTAATACAGTCTTGTCTCCTTGATGCACCTCTAATTGATTTTGTATAGTATTGATAGTCATCTAACCTACATATTCCCATTTCTTTCTAATTAACATAGGGTAATGAGTTATTTTTGTCTTCATATAAATGAATTCAAGGTCACCTCATAAGATTAGTTATGTAACTTTGATCTCAACATCTTATAACCATCCAATAGGTTTAACTCTTCCATAGTCTGCTAAGTTCAGAGTCACTAGGCTATAATTGAGAAAAAGCCATCCAATCACCTCCCATGTAGACCTGAGGATCATGTTAACCATGTTGCCAAAATCAAAGACAACATTTGTAATTTCATATCCTATAACTGCAATGTTGATTCAGGCATTTACATCCCACAAATCCTTTATTTTACATTCCAAACAAGTTTTTATGTCTTCTATTTCCATCACTATGCACACTCTAGTAAATTATGTAGCAAATTTATGATGTTCTGAGAAATGTCTTCATTACATAGTGTACTTATCATCTTCAATAAATATATCAATGTAGTAATAAATCCATCTTAGTACATAATGTACACAATATGACAATACATTTGGGCATCTATTACTGTAGCATCTCCTTCAGTAATTGCTTGGTGTTGAATATTCTTCAACATCTACGAAAATTCATATATCAACCCCTTTTATACAACTAAGTCTAAGTATTTGTCCTATTTAAATTTTTAAATTACCTGATCTTGAGGCATTTTAAGAGGAGGAATCTTTGTTCTACATGTTGATGTCTTGTAATAACATTAAAAAAATGCATCTTCCTTAGGATACACATTTACCATGTTGACATTCATAATAGCCTTTTATTTTCTTTACTTTTCCAAAATAGGATAGTATTCTATATTGTGTTGCTTATATACCCTATAGTAGGCACAATATGACTATAGTTGAGGATTCAAAGGACAATTGCACTGCTCATGGTTATATTCTCTACACAAGTAAAATTTAAAAGGAGGGCATTGATAATTATTCCATCTACCACCTTGGTAATCCCCTCTATATCTACCTTTAGATCCTCCTCTATTTGACTAATAACCTCCTCTATAACCTCTCTATTGTTACATTATATTCCAATGTCGATGCTATTAGGTATTATCTCTAATCTCAAATTATTGTTTTTCAACTTGTAGAGTCCAACTAGGTTGTTGTTGTTGCATCATTAGTAGATTATAAGGTGTTAAGTATTAATATTAAGGTGATGGTGGTGTCCAACCCAGTGAAGGAGGGGTCTATCTAGCCAAACCTTGAGGATAGTACTAAGGTAAACTAGGAATCCATTGAAGACTTGCTTGGTTCACATAACTCTTATTGACCTATGGGCCTAGAATTATCTACTTCACTGAGGACACTTGCTGCACAATGGTGATAAATACATTCCTTGTGACATCTTCTTTGAGCTCTTGTAAATCCCTACAATTATTTTTGTCATGATTATGTGATTTACAAAAATTGCAATACAAACTCTATGGGATTTTGACATACTATTACAGGAGATATAAATACATTTTTGTGTACCCTACTACTTTATAGATTTCACATAACTTTGTCTTGATCTTAGGATAATTGTTCATATGATGTCCTTCTTTCCCACACTCCATGCACCATAGATTTATCTTAGGTTTATCTATTTCATGATATTGTTCCATCCTCTTAATAAATTATTGTAATGTATTTTCAATCTTAGAACCTATTATGGTAGCTTCCCCATAATATTATATTTGCTCCACCTGAAGAGTATAAACTCTAGGATCTACCTTAGTAGCATATTGGGTTTGCACTATAACAAACCTAATATTAGAGTATAGTCCTTAGAAAAACCAAATATATTTATCTTTATCATCTAAGGTAAACTCCACCTTATTCATAACATCTAAGAACCTACACTCATAATCATAGATTGATTCTTTTGACTTCTGCCTAATCTCCTTTAGGTATTGAATAGTCTAACTTGTATATTTATTGATTTTCAATTATACAATAAGCCACTTATTAACCTATTATAGAGTATCCCAAGTGATATATCTATAATATATAAACTCAAGGTATCTTTCATTAATTAACCTTTTTAATTCACACTTCTATATAGCCTCATCAATAATGCCCCTAGCTTGCCATCTCATCTCACATGTTAGTAAGTACTGCTCACGGTCTATAGAACCATCATATGTCTCCATATTATAAAATAGTGTCAAGGGGATCTATTACATATTTATTATAGTGAGAGGATGATTTTTTTGTGATCCTACTTACAAACTAATGATATTTACCTATGCACTAAGAAAGTTTATCTATGTACTCTACTTTTCTATATTTCTTGCTTTTCTCTGCTTGGTTTCAATAAACCCTATAGCATTTAAAGCCTTAAAAATTGAGGCTATTTAAATTTCATTACTCCATTATTTAACTTTTTATAAAAATGGACCTTCCCAATTAATATCTACATATCCTTCTAGTTGAAAATTTTTACTAGAATATAAAAAATTAGGTTGAGGGGATGTGTACTCTTCCAGTGAATGATTCTTTCCTGTGACTTCTCTTTCCAAGCTTGAAACTGTAATTACTCTATGACTTTATCCTTATTATTTTCTTAATATTTTATTCCTTTATTCTATTAATACCCATTATTATATTTGTACATTATATTTACCATCTAATTGATCTACCTCTACACTATTATCATCTTTATCTTTGATAATCTCTTCTTCCTCTCGTTCTTCATCATTTCTTTATTTTTTCTTACATTCATCTTCTTATTTCATCTCATCTTACTTTATCCTTCATTATTCATCTCTTTATTCTTATTCATCACATCTTCCTACTCACTCTTCATTTATTTTATTGCTACTCTTAACTCTACTCATAGCTACCCAGGTATTTTTTTATTTACTCCATTTATTTTATTGTCATAGTTCATGTTTTGAATCTAGACTCTTATTTTGAATATTATTCCCTCATGTCTCCATTATATATTTATGTTCAATCCTCATCCACTCATCTAATCATCATTCACTATCATGTCACATATACCTTCATATTCCCAAAGTGACTACTCCATATTGGATGGAGTAGGCACCATAGCCTTGTCCATAACCAACATCTTCATTAGGATAGATAGTCACTGTAAAATTTTCCCTCAAATTCCTATGATAAAAAAGCCCTTCATAGATTCAAAATATATGTATCATTACACAATAAACTTAGTTATATATCCATCTACTATAGTAGCAACCCAATTATATATTACTCTTGTGCAGTTAGTTTCTAATCTTTGCAATCGATCTATCTTTTCTTTAGTATAGATTATAGCCTCTTCCATCCTTAAATTAATAATATTCCAACCATGTTAACCAGTTAACTAGTAATTTAGATAACTCACACCAAAAAAATTCTCTATAAATATGCTCTCAAATGATCTCCTTTATGGTAAGACTAGTCATTTTTTATTTTTTATCTGCAAAATTACATATCCTTTAGTCTAACCATATCTTAATATCTCTATGCCATAGTAAATATCTTAGCATTATTTCCTATAAAAGAAGTTCCACACTCACTACACCATTATTAGTAGAGGTCCTAAAGATTTAGAACATGCTAAGGATGAGGATATTTGTGATATACTTCATGTGTGCATAATAATTTATCATAAAAGATATAAATTTAGATGAAATAAACATAATAAACATTAATTATTTTACATTATAGAGGAATTAAGAATAACCAATATTTCATAGACTAAAATAATGCATTCAAAATAGTTTAGACAGAAAGTATCCAAGACATTACACACAATAATGCATGCAAGAAACATAATAATAAATCACATCGGTAACCATAACCACATAATATCTATTGATCTCTTTTAAAAGTGGAACCCCCCTCTTCTTACAAACAAAAGTATATATAGATGTTTCCAGTCTATGACTATTCATCTTCTCGTACTTGGTTCTACAAGTGGAGTCTCTTCATATTATATCCTATTACAGTTCATAAAGATAAAATAAAATAGACTTATATAATGAAAAAATGAGTGCATAACACATAAATATCGAACAAATATCCTACATAGCATTATAATATGTGCTCTTCTACCAATACTATACACAATGTTATGATTGATAATGGTGATAATGAAAATGTTTGCACTATGACATAATTTACATATTTTGGATATACACATGATGATTTACACCCTTCAAAAAAATGGTTAGAACATTCAATGGGACCTCACAACAGGTTCTTGGTGAGATTGAATTACCTTTACAAGTTGGCCTAGCACATGTGGTCACCACATTCTCAATTATACCATATAGATAAGTCTTTGATACATTATTAAGATGATATTGGATGTATACACTTCATGAAATACCTTCTATAGTGCATGGGTGTGTCAAATATATTCATACCAATAGGTTAATTACAATTTATAAAATTCCTTAGGAACATCCACTTGAAAAAGAGAAGTTTATACCCATGTAGTTAATTATCAAATCTACTAAGGTTAATCCTCCTTGAAAGGGTAAGAAATAGCCAATCCCCTTTCCTAGGTAGCTAGTACTAGAGAGACTAGTAAATTAGAGATACATAGGGGATTCCATGGAATCTTCATCTATTACTAAACAACATATTCAATTACCTAGAGCAACCAAACATGTTCATATTTTTGTTATTCCAAAGAAATCACAAAGTACTCAATGATGGGTTTCACAGACCCACATTACTTCTATTATTTACTCATAACCATAGAGTATTATTATACATATATAGAACATCACAAATCCTATAGTGTCAGATTTACACCTTAGATTCTCATTGGTATTACCACTAATTTATTGCACCAAGTTCTGAGTGAGGAGATATCTATAGACATCCCTTGGATGAGATCATAGGATAGTCTTTTTTTCAAATATTCTAAAAATACCAATAAATTTAAAATTTTAAAAAATACAAAAATATTCATCATTTTCATGTTTTATTAGTCCCTTGGAATCTATGTTATTGGTACCATATTGGTAAATAGTGTATCATTTATTTTTATATATACACATGTTTATTTTGAGTGTGATACAAGCATACCTAGGCATATGATATATGCATATACAGATGTTGGGTGTTATTTATCTACATGTTATTAGTACATTGGGGGCATCCACTTCTTTTATCATGATATACCCTAGTTATATTATTTTGTGATCATTTTTCATTATCATGTTTGAGCTTATGTATTTACACATGCATTTATCCATGCTTATATATCTTATAGTATACTTGATATGCCATGTACTTAAGATTTTTTGCTACACATATATCTAAGGAAAAGTATGATATGCTTATGTTGGTTTCTTATGATTCCATTATTTCATTTTTGCACTTCCTTGACTATTTTGCCTTTCTTGCTCTTGTCATGGTTTTTTTAGCATTTGAATATGCTCCATTTATATTGGCCCCCATGACTTTATTTTCCTATTGTGACATTTCAACATGTCATATTTTTTTGTATATGGATATTTGACTAAATCATGTCCCTTCGATTGTGCAACATTTGAACATGCCCCTTGTATGAGGTCTCCTTTCATCATTTCCTTTTTTTTTCCTTTCGATTACTCTTATGTGTGTGTTTTATTATTTGTTGAGCTTGTATTTTTACTATCTAGATGTTTCCATGATCTATGTCATGCATTTTAGGATTTTATGTGATCACATTTTAAGTGCTTCAATGATATATCTAACTATACATGTTCTTCCTATATGCTACATGATCCATGCATAGATTATACATTTACTTATCCTTTTGAGGTAAGGTAACTACCATATTCTACTTCCCCTCACTCAAAAGTGGGTTTATATCAATGGGAGCATGTCATAGATACATGGATTCCATATTTTAATAGTTTCATATTTTAATGGGGGTATGTCAAAAAGGCATGACCTCCACACTTATTTAGTACTCAAAATATCTATATTGTAGTGGGTATGTTATGGAAACATGTTCTCTACACTTACACTAGTTCTTAGGTTCTATAAATATAATGGGGGTTTGTCATGGAAACATGTCCTAAACACTTGAATTTTTTTCAAATTGGTCAATTTTCATAGTTATATGATTCAAATACACATTTGTGATAGCATTCTATATATTGGTGCCATTATTATACCTATATTTCATCTTAACACATATATTAGGTACATATGCCATGCAAAGGGCACCTAAAATTGCAAAATAAAATAAATTTCCATATTTCAAATAACTACTATGGATTATTACCATACCTAGGCTAGACTTTTATGGACTATAATTGAGCTAGTCTACTACAATAGTTGTTTCAACTTTTGGAAGCTTGAGGTGATTAAATCACCCAATATTACCAATTTTATAAGTTAGTCTTGATTAAATTATCTGAAATCACCATATTTATAGGATGAGTGAATACATCATCCACCCTCAGTAGATATATAGTGTTATTTGATTAGATCATTACACTCACTAGGTTATAATCATGATTAGGTTACACAATTGAGATAAGCTCAATGGTCATGTGGTAACTCACCTTTTTTGACAAGATTCAAAGCATGTTGTCCTAATACACACACACACACACACACACACACACACACACACACACACACACACACATACATGTTTAAAAAATTTCTTGATCTTAGCTCTAATGATTAATAATGAATCAGTTCTTCAAATCAAATTTATAAAAGGCAAGATAGTTTCACTAACAAACAAGTGTACTCTTAACCTTTCTCTCTTTACTTTCAAGTATTTAAATTTCTATCAATTTTAGATTTTATGCACTAATTATACACTGCAACATGTTATTGGTTGCAAGTTAGTCACCAGAAAATCACTCAAGTTAGACTCACACAAAGGAAAAGTGTGTTACACACACCCAGGTTCACATTTCTTTTCCTTTAAATTAAAAATTTTATTGTTAGGTTTTAGGGGGTAAATGTTGACACTAAATATGCATGATCTATCACCTTGGTCTTTTACACTTAGAAAATATATATCATGGTTGTACCCTTCAATTTTAATACCTTCCCATTGTTTAAAGGCTCATGTCCATTATCTTTATGTGCCAAATTGCTTATCTCTTAGTCTGACCATATGTTATTATAATGACTAAGCCTTCTATACTGTGGAAAATTATCTAAACCTAATCATAATCCTTATCTACTAGATTTTGACATCTACCTACTTCCTATTTTCCCAGACACTTGCATCCCAACTAGATGCCTATGTTGATGTAGGTGTCCCTTTTCCAACTAACTATCTAATGCCCAAAAGTTATCACAACTATAATGTATCCTTATGATTGGCCCTAAGAGATTTAGCACGAGATATTTTTACAAGGGATTGGTATATATACAATATCAATCCTTATTCATTTTTCACCTAACAAATTCATACATTTTTTATACTAAATAACAAAAGAAGCATCGGTCAAGCATTCAAGTGAGCAAAGCTATTGTATTCATTCCTATTTCCATGTCAGTCAAAGGAACAGTCTATCTATAGGTATAACATATTAAAGGATTATCCCATGAGCCATATTTTATAAGGTAAAAATTAGGTCATTGTATGTACTTTTTTATCACATATTGCATATGTATGCACACATAATCTAACACAGAGGTGAGGACTACATAAGTTTGAGGCCCTCTTAAGAGTATTGTCTAAGTAAGCAGTGCCCATTGACATAGGAGTCCTTGCGGGATCTTGACATCATGTGCCCACTAACCTATTTTTCCCACAATCACCAAAAAAATAAAGAATCTAGTGTTTTGATCATTTGGTGAAGAAAGACACCCTGTGTGCATCACCTATATACATCATAAATAAGGCAATGGAAATCCCATAAAGCTCTAGTTGGTCACATCTAGATCTAATTAGTATTATATATAGGGGATGCCTATGTTGACATAATTTTCTAGATCTAAAGTATTTGAGGATACATAATGAAAACTTATAAGATTTGATGAAAATTCTAAGATCTTGATCCAGTCCACTTCTATCCTGTTTCAACCTAGATATGTATGTACATAGTAAACTAACAAAGTACTCTTATCTTGAATTTATCATAACATTTATCAATAATTTTACTTTATATTTTTATCATATCTTAGTAATTTCATTTAGAATATTGTTTATCTAAGTTTACAAATTAATTGGCATACTATAGATCTATTTATCACCCTTGTGATTATATTCTTAACCCTAGATACCAGATACCCCATTTATTTCAATCTAGGGTTAAATAGAGCCCAAATGTCCAATTCACTAAATTTTTATTTGTAAATGTAGATATGTGTAGTTATCTAGGGTTAATGGTGTATACACAACATTTTTATTAATTTTACCACTTACTACACTTGTTATCTTATAGGAACCTATCGCATTTCAATCTCTCTGAGTGCATGCATTAAAGGGTGAATTGAGAAAGGGGTGGGTAGATCATTGGTGCTTCAAAAGATTGTTGTGGATTTGTATCATTCTTACCATTTTTTAAACCACTTGATATCAACAAAAAATTCTCCTATGTACTTCCCAAAGCCTTTTGTCCTCTCTTTCACCCTCCTTTAGTCAATTTTTGCATTCATTATCCCTTCATAATCTTATAACCCTTTTTGAAAATTTACAATATAGAGTTGACTAGGCTAACTTAGTATTCTAATTGATATTTGTTATTATTAATTAATAATATAGATTTAACTAGGCTAACTTAGTATTTTAATTGATACTTGTGATTATTAATTATTAATATAGAGTTGACTAGGCTGACTCTATTGGCTAAAATTCTAGAAAGGTTTAGGGTTAGATTTAACTATATATACACATCAATTTCCATCATTTATAAGGAAGAGAAGAGAAGAGGAAGATATATATATTGTGCATCTTCTTATCCACCATTATACTTGAGGGCATATCTTAGGATTTCATACTTTCTTTAGAGATATAGATATTGTCTTATAGAGAAGTCTTTTGTATGCATTGATAGGTTGCGTATCCTAAAGCTAATTTATCCTTGTCATCTATATATACCACAATAACCTCTTGCAAAACACCTTGGCCAAGGGAGAGATTGAGGCTTGATGGGTTCATATTCAAAGGTAAGTATTCCTAAATGTGTTATTCCTTTGTAAAAGTAGATAGATATGCATTTTTAATTATCTCCCATGCATTAGGATTATGTATGTATTGATGTGAGTATATGTCTTCTATGCATGTCCAATTTTAATGTTTATTACCCCCACTTTGTGCCACAAGATTTGATGAACACTAGAATAGAATTTTACTTTACTTGTTATTAGATTAGTGAATATGAAAATATAGGACCTAGTTAGGGTTATTACATAGTTTTACCTGATTGGAGGATTTAAAACCCTCATTAATGTTATTATTATGGTAACATATCCCTTGACTAGGTCTAGCAGATCCATCTTAGTCATGACCCTGAATATCTAATGTATCCACAATCTGAAGTGTAAGTAGGATTTATCTTCTTTGAGATAGGATTGATTTATATATCTTTTATATTTACCATTACATACATTATAGTGAACCTGACATGAATCTAACCCTTTCAAGTTTTCTTTCATGTTGCCATTTTTATTATCTTATTATATTTTACATATTTATAGTACTATATGAAACCTATTGGTGTAGTTCTAATAGTCTGTATGCATGTTTAACATACAGTAATATTAAAGTGAGTATGTTATAATTATGTAGGTATTCACCAAACACAAGTAACTAGATTGATCTGGTTGACACAATATTCTTTTTTAGTTAGATTCTACCAACTAGGTTGACCCAGTCGACTCTATTTGTAGTGCTTCTTTTTGGTAGTCATTTTTTACCAAGTAAGTCAACTTAGTCGACATAGTTTTTAGTATTTATTTTTGGTAGTTAGGTTATAAAAACTAGGTTGACGCAATCAACTTAGTTTGTAATATTTATTTTTGGCATATAGGGTTCTACAAACTATGTCAAGCTATTCGACCCAATTGGTAAAAATTCAAATCAACATTTAAGTATTATAACATAAAAATTTACAATCTTAACCATATTCAATCCCACCAAGGTTCCTCTCTTTCTTCCCTCTAAAATTTTAGTATTTCTTTTAGTTATGTTTTTCACAAGTTAATAGTTTTTGAAACTACAACCCTATAGCCAACTTAGTTTTGTAGTTTGTCTTCTATCTGAAAGATATAGTTGACCTATTCAACTCTATTATTAAAAACCTTACTTATACAGAACAATAATGACCTAATCAAATCTTTTATATACTATTTGCATATAGTGTCACCTAAATTGACTCTGTACTATTCTTAAACAAGTAAGTAATAATTATTTACTAGTAACCAATTCATATTTCATTTTTAGATGTTTGCATGCTTAGAGTAACTCACATAGTATAAATAGGTGGTATTTCAAATTAACTTATAGTTACACTATTTTAATCTTTTACACACACTACCAAATCACATAACATTCAAAATGCATTTAAACACTTGTATTTCCAAGGCCTACCTACTTATATTTCATCACCAAGGGGGAAGTTGACTTGGTTTTCTAGCCAAGTATAATTACATAGTTAATAGTATATATTAGCAAATTACCCGACACCCTTATCACTATAGGATTGTGAATTGAGGGGGTGGGCCCAAATACTAAGCTAGTACCATTGCCAATGTAGATCCCTTTCAGCCCAAATCCCTGAAACCAACTTTACATTGTCTTTCTAATTCCTTCTTATAGCCAACTCTCTATCACATTAATTACAAAATTTATTATAAATTAAAATACTTAGGAATGACCACTTAGCTAACTTTTAATTTCAAAGTGTTTCTTGTTATCTAATCATTATATCTTATATTGTAAAACTTGTACTGGCTAGTTTTGGTGCAAGATTTTTGTTATGTGCTCCAAATAGACCAACCACATTAATCTGATTGACTATATGTTTACTTTCATTTGTGTATAAATAATCTTTTTTTTATTTGTGTCAACACAATCTCTCACTGATTGTCTCACCTCTTTCGCCTACAATATATAGTCAATCTATTCAAATTTGTATTCTTTTTCTTTAATCAAAATTTTGTCTTTACAGTGCTAAGTTGAACCAGTTAACCTTAGTACCTCTAGGATGAACCTATTCTGTGTTTGACTCATTCTGAATTCATTTTGTCCTTCTATCTAAATAGTACATAGTCAATCTTATAGACTCTATACACCTTGTCTGACACTATTCTATGTGTGGTTATCTAGTCTTATTTCATAATGATGTCATTTTTTCAGCCTTTGCTTATTCAATAATATTTCATCATTAAGGATTTGGATTAGAACCTCACTTATTTTATTACTTTAGATGAAACTATTCAATTTCTTCCTTCATATTTTCCTAATCCAAAACTAATTACTACAAAATGTTATACAATTGAGGTCGTTCATCCTAGTCCTCTTCCCAATACCAATGTTGGGAATCCTCCACCCAATACTCCTCCCATTAACACTAATAATCTCCATCCTAACCATAGTAATACCCCACTTTCAAATACTAATGCACAAATCAACACAACTCAAATTGTTGCATAAATAGTTCAAAAAATGAACATCATGCAAATAACTAATCATTCCCAAATGATGAAAATAAAACAACATTTATTACACATGACTAATAAACCACCTCAAGTCATCATGTCTCAATGAAATCATAATTGTTTCCCCCTCATCTTAGATATTCTAATGGGAATATCATCCCTCAACCTACTTTGCATAATAAAACTCTTCAAAATCTTCAAAATGAACCTTTGGCTCCATTCATTTCATCCATAGATATTGGAAACATTTCTCTAACTATCACATATGATGGAACTAAGGACCCTACTATATTTCATAAGTATTTTGGTAATATCTTTAAGGAATGGGTATAAACTAACACCTTTGATACCACCAAGTTCTTAGCCAAAACCTTTATTGATGATTCACTTGAATGGTACAACCAAAGTTATAGACATTCCATCTCACAACTATATGATTTATTAAATGATCTAGTGAAGTAATTCCAACATTATGACCTTCCTTAAAATTACCTTAGCCATTTCATCAATCCAAGTAACTTCCTAATGAATCTACTCACACTTTCATTAAATAATATAAGTCTCTAGCTCACAAAGTGCACCATGACATTCATGATTATATTCTTTTAAAACTATTTATCACTAATTTTAAATCTCCCCTTCGATACAAAGTTTGAATATTTTCCCCTAAAACTTTAGAAGAAGCCTTAGACCAAGTACAAAGGTAAGACATTCTTATGAATCAATTTAAAACACCTCAAGAAACTACTAAAGAACATTTCCAATCATTTTCTCATAACATTGATTCATCCGAGCCTCCCCAAACTCAAAGTGGATCATCCAATTCAACCAATTTTACCCCAACCCACCATCCCTTGAGTATATAATGACTTAATAATAAATTTCCACCCTCTATACCTATGAGCTTTGATCCTTACAAACCTCCTCCAAAATGGTACAATCCTAATATGTTTTTTTGGTGGCATGCTACTATAGGTCATTCTCATGATCTTCATCAATTTAATATTGCTTCCTTACTTAGACCACATTTCAATCTTGATACTCTAATAAAAAAATGCCATTAAGACTATCTTCAAGCCTCAAAAAATCAATATAAAAAATCATAATCAGATCAACATCAACTCCCTAATGAACAAAAAAAATTATCCCATACCTACATCTCATCCACTAATGTTGTTCAAACCATATTTTATCCTTATTCCTACACCAATAAGGAAAGGATAACTAACATAAATAACTTTAAACATATTGTTTCATCCATTAAACTTCAACATCTTAGGTCACATAAACCAAAAGAGTACCTAGTTTAAATTCCTAATCCAAAGCATATCATACATGGTCCTCTTTTACCTCCTTTACCTCTTCATACCTCTCTTACACATCCTATGTCAAATTCAACATCCTTAAAATCTAAAAAACCAACACATTTACCTATCTCCAAATGAACTTACCAACCCAATGCAAATCATTTTAATGATTTAATATTACCTCACTCCATTTCACATATTGGGGCATCTTGTGATGCCCATCCACATGTCCCTTTATATCTTTGGGCATATTGCGATGCCCATCCCTACATCCACTTACCCATTGCGGCATCTTAAAATTCCCACTCTTATTATATAATGCATAATAACAAATAAATTCATATTCAATAAATATTCTAAGACACATAGGCTTATATTTCACATGTTCATCTTTGATAAAGACGTTAGCATAGATATTATTATTTTTTATCTCATGTTTTTTTGTTTTTGTGCACTTTACTAGAATAATTGTCACATTTAGGTTATTTGGTTTTATTACAAATTATATTTGTCAATTTTTTCCTTTTTGAATATTATATATCTTTTTAATTTTTATCTTTTTTATGTCATTCCTTTCCTTAGTAGATTTATGATTATTTTCCCCCCATTATTTAGAAATCACCTCATTGGTGTTCACCTTATGATTTATAATTTAAGACCATATATAGGACTAGAATATCCTCATAAATTACCACATTAAACCATCTTTAAATCACTTTTTGGGATGACCACTACTTTCATTGGTGCTTGTACTAGATCCATTGTAGGTTAGTATGGCTTATCTAGTGACATGACTATCATAGAATAGCCCTATCCCTTTCATAACACTATTTTACCTCCTTATGACAAGCTACAATTATATTCATCATTGTATCACTTATTGCATAAATGGATATCTTATTATCCCCATATTTCCCTTGTTTCTTTTTTTTTAGGCTCACATCAATAAATTTTGAGATTACACACTTACTTGTGGCTAAGTTTAGGAGTCTTTAGTCACCTTGGTATTTAATTCTATTTCTCTAGTGACCAAATGTAAGCTCTCTTGTATTTTTCACCTATTTCACTCATGTTTGGTTCTCAAAATCCATATGGAGGAAAAGAAATATAAAAATTCAAAAGATTTAAAATCCAAATCATAAAATAAATAAAAGATAAAAAATAATCTTAAAAGTCAGATCACACTAAAATATGTGATCCACATTTGGCACATCTCCTATCTTATTCAAATTTCAAACTCCATAGTTGGCCTCATGATAGAGGCAAGGTCCATTGGGGTGTGGTAGGCTAGTAGACTAGGGTAGGAGGTATCATTAGATCATATACTATCTAGTGCCACCTACTTTTTCACACAAGTACCTAATATTTGTAGTAGACTAATAGATCTATAAGAGGTCCTAAAGAATAGGGAACATGTTATGGGAAAATAGGTCCATATTAATTTTGATGCATATAGCCTTCATGGGTTGATTTATGTACTTCACTTGTTAGCCCAAACTTTGTGTTCATTAGTCAAAATGTCATAAGTCCTTGGTGTTGATAGTTCTTATCCTTTCTTATCTACCTAGTGTATCTCATTATTTTTAAGGATGTTTACATGACCCATGTGGCACCTCAGGTTCCTTATTTACATCATATTTCCTTGATATTCCTTTTTTTGGATATTGCTTTTAGCTAATCACATATACCTTATTACACATCTTAGTTTATAGTTTGTGAGTTGTATTATAAGACCTTAGATAGGACCAATCCTTCCTCATAAAAAACCTTACACCGTTTATTTACCACACCATCTCATTATCACACTAGTCATGTCATTAGGTGTTTGTGTTTTCTTACATTGCATCTTAGAACAAACACTAAGTTTGAGTTTTCATCCTTTAGAGATTTTGATTTGTATGGTCCTAACTTATCTTACATATTAAATTTGGCATTATTACATGTTGTTCTTTATGTTTGAATTCTTCATGTTTGTCTTACATCTTGACTTACATTTCAATTTTAGTCATTCATGTTTTTTTATGTTTGATTTGGCATGCATATCTTATATGTGGTTACCTTTCACTTTCTAACATATCTTTGTTAACATTTTATTATATTGATATTTCATTTGTCACTCACGTTTTACATGCTTCCAAATGTGATTTAGTATGTTCTACATTTCTATTTTCCATTTCTATTGTACTTTCTTGCCAACATGATTTAGTATATTCTACATTCCTCTTTGCCATTTATGTTTTACATGCTTTCCAATGTGATTTAGTGTGTTCTACAATCAATTTTTCCTTAATTTGTCATCATTTTTTTATTTACATACTTGATCTTTTGGTTCTAACCTTACCTTAACAATCAAAATTTACCAATGTTTTCAAGTAATTCATTTCTAATTTAACCATCCTACATACACATGCATTGCTTCTATTGTTAGTTTTATATCCCTAGGGTATCTCAAATGTAGGTACTACACCCTCCATGATCAAGATAGGATTTTTTCATACAATCATTTAGAATAAAATTAAGTTAAGGTATGTATATGGTCCTTTTAGTTACTTACATTTCCTTTTAGCATTACTTTTCATATGTCATTTTTAGTTATCTTGGTTTCATGTATTGATATGTTATTTCTTGAAGCACCATCCCCTATTACACTCATGTGACATATGATGAGATTTGATTGGGTAATATGCATACACACAATATTTTTATTAAATTTACCACTTACTAACACTTTCTATCTTGCATGAACCTATTTTGTTTCAATCTATCTAAGTGGACACCTTAAGGGTGCATTGGGAAAGGGGTGGGTAGACCATTGGTGCTTTGAAATATTATTGTAGCTTTCTATCATTCCTACCATTTTTCCAACCACTTGATATCAACATAAACTTCTCCTATGTACTTCGCTAAGCCTTGTCTTCTATCTTTCACCCTCCTCTAGTCATTTTCTACCTTCATTATCCCTTCCTAAGCCTAAAACCCTTTTTGAAAGTTTATAATATAGAGTTAACTAGGTTGACTTAATATTCTAACTGACACTTATTATTAATTAATAATATAGAGTTGATTGGGCCAACTTAGTATTATAATTGATACTTTTTATTATCAATAAACAATATAGAGTTGATTCGACCAACTCTATCAACTAAACTTTTAGAATGGTTTAGGGTTAAATTCAACTATATATATATATATATATATATATATATATATATATATATATATATATATATGCACCTAAATCCATTTGCCTTAATTATTCTAATTAATCCCACTAATTAATCCCCTTTATCCTAATCCTGGTTATTTATCTAATATCTCCCCATAACATTTTCTCATTTACTAACCTTATTCTTCCCCACTTATTCATCAATTCTCATAAATCCCCATTATCTTATCCTAAGCCCACTTATCCATTATTTGGGAATTTTAAATTTCCATGACCCACCTAATAAGTTTATCCCTATGCTCTCCTACACTCCTAATCCCTAATACCCCACCTAATCCCTATCTAATCCCCTAATTAATCATAATTAATGCTTAAGAGGATTCCAAAATCCTCCAATTATAGAATCCTCTATAACTTAGCCTTTCCCCTCTAGAAGAATCTATTCTAGAGGCTTCCAAGGAATTTTTAATTCCTTAGAAAATTTTCAACCATTGATCCTAATGGCATAAGAGTCAAATGTAGCCATTGATCCTCCCTCTCTCTTCTATATAAACAAAACCACTCCTCCATAGAAACTAACTAGAATATTCATGTCAATTAGAAATCACAAGCATCCATTGAATCTAAGAAAGCCATACAATCTCCATGTCATATTCATGAATCCATAACCATTGATCAAGCAATCATAATGTCAAAATTTTGAGTCTGTGGAAATTTACAATCAACAATACATTTTAAGATCTTGGAAGGAGGCTAGCTAAAATAATGATTTGGTAAGAATGTCTTCATCTATTCTGATTTGCTTCCATAATCTCTCGTACTAGGTAGTTTGATATTTTAGGTTTAAATTGCATAGTTTAATCTATTTGCTCAAAATTCCTACTAAATTTTAGTGACCATGGTGGGACCTCTCCCAATTTAATAATTTTTATTGTTAGTGGTGTTTTTTATAGCTTATAGGGCTAAATAAATCAAGAACAAGAGATAGAATTTGAAGAAATTTTCATGCACAAGTCAAATTCATGGTATTGCCTTGCAAGTCATGATATTACAGTGGTGGTTTTACCCCAAAAGCCATAGTATTTTACTAACCACCAAATATTAACCACTAATGGTCTCTTTCCTTGGTAGGTTGTTACTCCTTTGTAATACCATAGAATTGCAAATCATAGTATTGTCATGGTAATATTGATATTTCCTCTTTAAGTTATGGTTTTGCAATTGGTCAAAAAACATAGCAGGAGGATATAAGCTACCATATCATAACTCACAACTCATGGTATTGACCCGAAAGTTATGATATTATTATTGATAGTTGTGACATTGTGATTTCTCCCAAATACACTAACATTTATCCTTTGACATCTAACCTATAGGTTCAATCTTGTCATTCTTTGTCTTGCAAGAAGACCAATAACCATATAAACCCTTTTATAATATCTTATTTTAGTGGTTTGGGCCTTAATATATATTTTTTCTAATCACATTTTGAAAGGGGTTTTATCTATGCAAAATTAATGTGTACTGATTGACAAGGTTAAAAAAAGGGCAAAGGTAGGATCATCTAAATATAAATACATCATAGTCTTAATATTTTTTTGTCCTCTATAATACCACTAATCACATAGTCATAGTTTTGTTTAGAAAGTAGCAATATTGCAATGATAGTAGTGGTATTATAGTTTGGTGATTTTTTGAAGTGTTTGCTCACTACTTCATATATTCAACTAATTAGATAGATTTTAGGACAATTCTAATTAAAATACCTTGATATTCTTAAAACCATCTATAGTTTATCCATTTTTCTAAAAATATCTCACCTTGGTACCTTTAAAAATGAACTTTAATGCATAGTTAAGTCTTACCATAAGTAGTATGTGCATATTTCCTAAGCATTCTCAACTCTTAAAAAATCTAATTTAGTTTGCAATTTAGTCAAAAATCATAAATCTTAAAGTTTTAGGCATTTATGCAATATCACCATTATCATATTCATATTATCATATTGAGAGTCATGATATTGCCTAGCCACTTGTGGTTTTGTACAAAACTATACAGTAACAACTAGTAGTTAGCCACTCTCTATAAAATCATGACTTTACAGTCATGATATTGTAAAAAAAGTCATGATATCACCCTTTTTTGTTATGGTATTACATTGGTTTGACTTTGTATTTGAGATATTACATTCTAAAGTCATGATTATGCACTAATTATTTGCATTCAATTTTGTCTTTTTTGAGTGTCTTTTTAGAGTCATTTTTAGTGATTTTTGGGTCATTGTGAGCCTTCTCCAAGGCCTAAATTTCCTTTGGAATCTAGGTATCTTCCCCTCAAACCCATCTTATACTATGATAGGGATCACACCCGGGGCACTACCCCTAGACACCGAAAGGGAATGTGCCCCTTGACCCTATAAGGGGTGTTACCCCTTGACCCTATAAGGGGTGTTACCCCTTGACCCTACTGGGGGCTACCACTCGTAGACCCCCACATCATGGCTTACTCACCCAAAGAAGTTATAAAGCCAAATCATGATTTTTTTAGTGGTTTTTATTAAGGTTTATTATACTAACATTTTGTTTCTTATAGGGGTGAATCTAGAAGTTATTTTGGACTGCTCAGATCTTATCTTGAAGGACATATTTTGATTTAACATCTTGTCTTACATGTTACCCCTCAATATTATAAATCAAACTAATAATCATTTATCATTTAGGTTGTCCTTTCATGAGTGACAATAAAAATAATAATCATTTTCTTATAGGCCACTTCTCAAAGACATTTTGGCATTTTGAAAATCATTTTTGAAACTTTTAATCATTTTCATCATTTTTATTTAAATTGCATTATATATTCTGGTATATTACATATATATCACACCTAATTAATTATATAATTAATATCTTTTAAGTTTTCTTGTTTTTTACCCAAGATCTATGGTGGTGTGTTCTCTCATCCTTGCATCCTTGTAGGGATTATTGGAGGATCAAAAAATACCCACAAACCCTCCCATTTTTTAATTTTATAGGGGTAACATGACATAAAATTGACACCCACACACTTTCCATAGTCTTATAGGGATAGTGACTATGGATTTCACCACCATGCACTAGTCCAAATTCGATGTTTTGGTAGAGTATAAATATCAAAGACAATTATCATTAGGCTAAGTAATTGACCCTATATAGGTCATTCATGAAGGGGAATAGTTAATTATATAAACCAAGAATTAAATATCACCCTACACATAATCATTCCCCATTTTATCTATAGTATATTAGGGATTCCCCTAGAAATCCCATTTTATGTGGTGGTAAAACACTATTCAAGTAGCACTATTCACTGATGATGTGTTGGACCTTATTCATCCTAATAAGGTGTCCACAACACTATTTATTATGGATAGGTGGAATGAGGTTCCAAATTTATTTAAAATCACATAAAGAGACTTGTTTTTGGCATCTAGTATGCATACGGGTCAAAATTCCAAGTGGGGGACACCTTTTTGGATGCACATGTTAGTGGGAGATCCATGATTGTGAGAGATTCCTTACCTATTTGGAATCTTGTGAAAAGTGATTATACACATGTTAAATGGGAATAATTTCATGTGAGGACAAATAAATAATGGTCAAAAATAATTTCCACATTCATTTGGAAGCTTATACTAGTGGGCAGGCAAAAAGTACTATTTTAGATTGGCATCTTCCTTTAGCTTTTTGACTTGCCATATGAAGACCATGTGAAGTTGGCACATTTTTATTGGTGTAGCCATTGTATTTTTTACATAATTCATCCCATGAGGAATGTGGCATATATTTATTGGATATTTCATGTGATCTTTGTCAGATATTCCCCCATGTGAAGGGTTGGTGCCAACTTGGGCCCCCTTTTATTGTTTTCCTCATTATAATTCTATAATTGAAAGTATTCTTTTGGTTGGAAAGTCTATTTTTACTATTGTCATTTTAACATGCATCCTTGCATGAATTTTGAACTTAAGGTTCTATTTTTGGAATTGTAAAATTATATGAATATTGAACAGATGTATCCTTCTCCATCTCGAGCTTATAATTACATGTAAACTCTCAGTCACAAAGGGAGGAGAATTTTTTATATTAACACTAATAGGAAATTTAAATAAGTTATATTTTACTTGATCTTGATGTGCAAATATTTATTCTCCAATTCTATGGGTTGCTTCAACATTTCATCATTATGGTATTAAATACAATCTTTCATTTTTATATATAGATGACTTTGAAATATTTTTCATGTTTATCATAATCCTCTTATAGATGTGCAATAACAATCTAGCAATTAGGCAACCTTTAATTTTTACATTTTTGAGTATAGTGTGTTTTTATTCCCTTTGAATCTTTAATTGCATTTGATTATTTATGTGTTATAATAGCTTACAACAAGTATTGGTCTAAATAAACTATCCTACTTGAGCTCGAATATTAGTCATGAAAGGATTTATCCTTGGATTTTCCATAGACCTTCCTTTTCTACCTTACTTTTCCCTCTTTTTGTAGTTTTTTTAAATACTACTCACCTTAGTTAGAAATCATCATCTTTCACCCACTCTAAGTAGATTTAGGTTCACCTATAGCTATCTCACCCATAGTAAGTAATATGTGTTGCTCAGCCACTATTCCACCAACATATTGTTATAAAATTAAATACTCTGTAACTCTTTCCTTAGGGTGATCTTGTTCACCAATCCTAAAATGTTAGAGGCAACCTCATAAGAAACTATGGTGGTGTGCATAAAACCCACATCAATAGAATATTTAAAATTGGTAATAAAAGGAGGGCATTGATCCTCCTCCTCTATCCTAAGGAGTAAAACAACTTAAGTTACATTGGATGAACCCAAGTGATTAACAAGGTCAACCTCAGATAATAACCTATTACAACCACCTTCGGAGATCTATAGAAAGGTTAGTTTGATAGAGGTATTTATAGGAGACCTAGAGTAGATTCATCATCTCTAAGATTATAGATTCATCTTCCAATAGTTTTGATGGCATGTCCCCAGAACCCAACTCTTAATCCTTTACTTTAGCCTAATCCCCCACCTCAAGCCTCGATTTGGTTAACTGACTTGACTATCAATGTAGTAGGAGTAGTGCATGACTTTCCTAGAAACCCAGAGAAGTATTTCCCATATTTATCTCCCTCAGAAGGAAGGATGGTGGAAGAACATATAAAGTCCTTTAAATCCACTTTAGCGATAATAAATGTAGCTCATAAGAATGTGGATTGAAAATTGTTCCCTTTCACTTTGCAATAAGTAGCCTATAATTAGTTTCTAAATATTTTGCAATGGTCAATCACAAAATAGATAGAAATTCAAGATATGTTTCTAGCCTAGTTTAGACAAGTTATCAGTTTAAGTGTTATCTATCAACACTTTTCAACCATGAGAAGAGATCCCAATGAGCCAATCTGAGATTTCAACACTCAATTTCAAAAGATATATAGTATATTGGAGTTTTCCTATCATCCTAACAGGTCATTGGCCCTAGAAATGTATAAAAATGCCCTAGACTCCATGACTATTATGTTTCTACATAGGGCTATTGATATTGATACCTTACCCCTAGCTTACATGAAGGTAATTAACATAGACAAACAATTTTACCCTCAGTAGAAATCATTGCTTCCACTTAATCTTGGACCTATCTACCCAACTTTGAACCTAATTCTTAATGTAGCCCAGAATGTTGTGGCACAAAACTAGACATCAGTCCACAATCAATTGCTATTAACCTATGTTAACTATAATTAGCATGCCAATTTCTTGAACAATTCTACTTCTAACCATCAGGACTAGAGTTATCCTTCTATATTAGTTAATAATACTTCCACATAGGATAATGTTCCCAACTCAAACAAGACTAAAATGGAAGCCATCTAGAGGATGGTATAGAAATTGAGTAATGAATTCCTTAGCATGAAAAAATGAGTAATATATGTGGACATAATTCTAACTAGATTAATTAGGGTTATGGGTTTCAAAGGTACAATAGGCCTTTTAACAAGTTTGGTAATAATCAACAATAGTAGGTTCCTTCTAATAGGATGTTAAAGATTAATATTATGGATGTAACTCTTCTAAACTAGTGTTGGGTCCATAAAACTATGTAACATTGGGAACTAGATTGTATCGAGTTTTGCACTACTCTTGAAATATTCTAGCAGGAAGCCAAAAGTTAGGAAACAAGTCAGCAAGAGCCATATTCATAAAATTATTTAGGCAACCCTAGCATGGATATGGTCTTTAACATTCATAACTTCCCTTTTCCATAGGAATATGATAATGAACTTGAAGATAAAATATATGAGGTTCATGCTTTCCAGTATTACTAACAAGTTAAGAGCAACTAAAACTTGAGAAGTAATCAGCCTATGATTTCTTCAACACTTCCCAATAATAGTTCCACTACCCAACCTGATCTAAATTCTAAAATAATCTACCACCACCAAGGAGAGAGAATCAACCTCCACCTAGGAGGGATAATTAACCTCATCCTAATAAAAAGGACTAGTCACAGAACTTTGAGCATCAGAGAAAGGGAGGATATAATATTGTGAAAGACATGAAAAATATTGAAGCCAACATTAGGTTTCATGAGCTAGCTTAGATCACTAAACAAAGATAGATGCTATTTAAGGCCCTAATAGGAAGGTCTTCTAACAAGTCCAAGATTGCACATGAAAACATAATGATGTACAAGGATAAACCCAATGTACCACCATTCCTAATGACAACTCAAATGTTTGGCAAAAATATACATAACTACCTAGTTGATTATAGGGTATCAACCAATGTGATGCCTACAACTATTTACCAAAATATGGGTGTGACTCTTGATAACTTAAAAAGAATAGTATTACAATTGGATAAATCCTCAGTCCCATGTGTTAGATAATTGACAAACATTCACATACAACTGAAATTAGAGCCACATGTATAATAGACTATTGATATCCTAGCCATTGATATCCTAGACACATATAGCTTATTATTAAGTTGAGACCAATCTAAAATGATAAATGGGTACATAGCCAAAAATCTCTCACATGTGGCCAACTTGGAAGGGGGTACCAAATCAAATTAGGGTAGATAGAGAGCCCAATATGAAATATTTGATCACTGAGTACAACACTAAGAATGATTAGGTCATCATTATCATGTTTGATTTTATATGTACTTACACATGAATTTATCTGTGATTATATATTTCATAGGGTAATTGATATACTGTGAACTTGACATTTTTTAATAACACATTTGATCCATGGGATACTATGATATGTTTATCTTGGTTGCTTATGTTTTCCTTTATGTACTTCCTTGAGTGTTTTGCCTTCATGTTGTATTGCTTGTTTGAAAATTTGAATATGCTCTATTTTTTATGTCTCCCATGCCTTTACTTGATTTTTTTGACATCATTTTTTGGCTATATGGACATTTGAATGTGTCATTATTTTTATGGACATTTGACTAAGTCACATCCCTTAGATTATCTAACATTTGAACATGCCCCTTATTTTTGGTCTCTTAGGACCATTATATGTTGACGTAATTTTGAGTGTTCTTGTGTGTGTGATTATTTTCTTGTTGAGCTTATCATATTACTATCTATACATTGCCATGATCTTTATCATGCATATTATGCCTTCATGTGATCATATTGTTCTATGTGTTTTAATGATACATTTACCTAGGCATGTTCTTATATATGTTATATGGTTCCATTCATAGATTATTTAGTTGTCTTCTCCATTTGAGGTAAGATAACTACCAATTCCTATCTTCCCTCACCTCAAAATGGGTAATATTAATGGGTGAATGTCATATATGAATGTTATCCACATTTGGCACAATTTTTAAATTTAGTGGGGGCATGCTTTGGAAGCATGTTCTTCAACTTATTTAGTATTTGGCACACCCAAATTAAATGGGGGCATGTTGGAAACAAGCCCTCCACATTGGCACTCATATTAATTTTCATATTTCTCTATATATAATGGGGGCATGTTATAGTATCATGCTATGTACACTTGTGAAAAACTCTAAATTGGCCAAAGCACATAGTCGTATGATTTAGTTACACATTTATGGAAAAATTCTATACATTGGTACCATTATTATAAATAGTTTTAGCATGAGACATATCTAAGGTTAATATTTTATGCAATGTGCACCTAATATTGTAAAATATAAATCAATTTTAGATTTCAAAAATATTTTATGAAATTTCATCACCCACTAGGTTAGATTATTACAGACTGTATTGAGTAATCTATTGTAGTAATTCATTTACTTTTGGTATGGTTGAGGTGATTAAATCACTCAAATATTGCCAAGTTTATAGGTTGGACTTGATTAAATCATCTAACCTCACCAAATATATTGGACAGGTTGACTTTTTTCACTCATGCTCACCAAGTTATAAGTATGATTGGGTTCCATGGTTGAGATAACCTCAACTATCGAGTGGCAACTCACCTTTTATTCAAGGTTGGGGGCATGTGCCTTCCAATATCTCTCTATCCATTTTTATATATGCACTTTATAGATTTATATACTTTTTTCTTAATCTTATTTTTATAGATTTACAATGATACATATTTTCAAATCAACTTGCTAATATGCAAGGCAATTGCATTGATACATAGGTATACTCCTAAACCTTGCTCTTTAAAATTCAATGTTTTCAATTTTATATTATATGCACTAATTACATACTATAACATGCTCTTGGTTGCAGATCAGTCACCATAAAGTCAATCAAGTTAGGCTCAAGCAAAGGCAACAAAAATTATATACACCTAGGTACACATTTCTTCTCCTTTAAACTAGTAATTTCATTACTAGATTAAAAGGGGGGAAATGTAGATGATACTTATGAATTATATAGCACCTCAATCTTACACATAAAACTCAAACCTTGTTTATTCCTCTTAGTTCTATACCTTTCCCACTTTTGGAAGTTTTGAATCTACTCTATCTTTTACCCCTTGTCCTATTTATTGGTATGACTAGTCTTATATTGATGACCCATACCTTCTATCTTTCCCAAAATGCTTAAAATATTCTTATCTTATGCCCCTATAAGTTATGATCCTATACCTATTTTCTAACTACTAAGACACAAGCATCAATCCCAGACCCCTGAATCAATACCCTAAAGTCATCTAATTTACAAATGAAGTATATCCTAATGGTTGAATTAAGTGCTTTAATGCAATATATGTCTTGTTATGATTTGTATATATTCACAATCATTCCTCATTCATTTCTCACCTAGTATTCATACCAAAAAGCATTCAAAGAGAATTCAATTGAGTGAAAATTCTCTGTTTATTACTATTTCCATATTAGTCATATAGATTTCACCACTACATATATGAAGTACTAAAGGAGAAACCCAAGAGCCCAATTTTTTGAGTTACAAGCTAAGTCACTATTGTAATTATTTTCCACATATTTCACCCTTGTCCACACACACAATCCAACAATGGGTGAACTAAATTAGTTTGAAGCCCTCTTCAGAGTAGTGGATATGTAGGTAGTACCCATTAACATAGGGTTCTTTGGGTTTAGATCGACACCATGATCCCACTAACCCATTTTTTCAAAGTTCACCGTGAAGATGAAGAGCTAGGTTTTTTCCATTTCATGAAGAGTGACAGTCCATACCTAGATATAAATTCACTAAAGCAAAGGAGAAGATAAATATAAAAGCATCCATGTGGTCACATCCTTTTCTAATAGGTATTTTGTGTAGGACACCTATGTCCAATTCAAATGGTAGTATCGATGCTAATGTCCAAGGTTGATGCTAATGTTTATGATTCTAGAGGCATTCAATCTAGAATTTGGTGACTATTATAGAATCCTCTTCCAGTCTACTTCATTCATGTTACAAATCTATAACTACGTTAGCATCAGAACTATCTAAGTGTATTATTGCTTTGTCATTTCCATATCTAGCATAGTTATACTTTATATTTTTATCATATCTCTGTTTAATAAATTTAGCATATGTTATATTTGATTTTAGCATTTAATTGGTCTATTTTAGATCTGATTATCACACTTGTACATTGTCATTTCTATATTCTTAACCATATCTACCCAAGTAGGATCCACATCTAATTTGGGTTTAAATGATTTGTAAACCCTCATCTTCAAGAGGTTATGGAAATCAGAGATCATATGAATGTTTAAAAAAATACATATATTCAAATTGTGTATAAGGGTAAGTCTAAAAATATTTTTCCTCAACAATAATCAATGAGAAAAAAAATATTAAGTAGATAACTTGGCATAGAAAAAATAAAAATTCCATAAAATTACCTAGTCATTCATATGTTAAAAAGGAGACCCAAAGATCAAATGTGGAACACCTTAGTTGATAAAATCAAATCCAAGCTACCAATGTGGAAAGGAAAGTGGATAGATCATTAGAGGGTAGAAAAATTATGATCATGTAAGTTCTCCAAGCCATCCCTAACTATTGGATGTCCATTTTATAGGTCCTAAAGGTACTATCAAGTAGATCAACACTATTTTGAGAAAATTATTTTGGCAAAGATCATTGACTAAAAATAAATTCCTAGTGCTAACTTAGGATATGGTGTGTAGTCCAAGAGAAGTAGGAGAGGCTAAAATTAACAATTTAGAGATAGATTAAAAAAATATTATATCTAAACTCATATCAAGTGTCTATAAACTATATGATAAATGGTGAAGTAAATCCATCCAGAGTAACTACCTAGATGTGAATGAGTTATATAGTATTTTTTAATGAGATAGTTGTACTAGAGATTATCTGATATGTAATAACATATTAAATAAATCATGATTAATGTTATAGACACCAAAAATCTACACACCTATAATTTTGAATGTCGAAGTAACCTTGAAAGTAGCCCTGGGCCCTCTTAGGACCAACCTACACCTATTGGGCCTAAACCAACCAATCTGTAATCAGTTTCACCTAGCTGAGTAACATTGGCCTTTAGGACCCTATCCTTGTGGACCTTGACCATCTATGGTCAAGGTGATCATCAGCTCAACCATTTTCTAAATATAACTTGTCTAATTTGTGATGAGAGCCTTTTACATGCATAAATTATATTTGGATGACCTAGTTACACCTTTACTTCCACCTCTTGCTTATGCTTATAAGAGAGAGAGGCATGGGAGGTCAAATCCATCTACAATAATTATCAAGAGCTCAAGCATTCAAGAGTTTTCTTTTGTAGGTCAATTAGGGCAATTAGCATCATCAACATTATCAAGCATTATTAGCCATATTATTGAAATCCAACTTGCCATCATCTCTCAACCAAGATTTCAGGTACCATTACTCTACTAAAAATGAGTTAAATTCCACCAATAGGATAATTATGTCAACCACCCATATAATTGACTTTTGGTAAGACAAGTACTTATTTATTATTATTCATGTACTTTCATTCCATTTCATAATCAATCTAGCCCTTACCTAATTCTAGGAATTCATCTGTAGAATCTTGTCATCTTCTATTAATCAAACCCAAAATTCCATAGTCAACCATTGATGGTTGGACCTAAGTACCGATGATCAGACCTAACTACCGATGGTTACCCCAACCACTAATGGTCACCTATGGTAGAAAAACTAACAAGCTGATTTAACCCACCCACACCTAACTAAATCCACTTTTCTTTCTTTTTGACCACTCACAGAACCCCTTCTAATTTTCTAAAGCATATGCCAACCCATTATCACTAGTATTAATTGGTTTATCACTACTTAATCATTTCTAGTCCATTTTTATAGTAAACTTTCTTATATTCGATCTCCCTTTTGATTATTAATGAAAGTACCTTCTTTCTAGTTTATCAACTTGATTGTTTAAAACATGTTTATTGATAGCCCCTATAGAAGCTCTTGCTTCCAAGTTCTAGCTATCGCTAGGCAATCCACCAAGCTATCTATCTAACAAACAAGTTTTCTTTAGTGCTTTCTTATCTACATGTGTTCCTCCTAAGCCAAAGAGGAGATCTTACAATCATTTAGATTCAATGCATACATAAATAAATAGGTTTTTCAACCATACCCATACTGAGTTTATTTTCTCTCTTTCTTTACAACTTAAGTGAAAATTTACATGAAACATTCTAGTATGCTCGATGGGACGTAGAGTCTTTACTCGCATTTACTTTGTATTTGTATGTTCTCCTCTCTATCTGTGATCATAATTGAAACTAAAATTTCTTTTGGGTTTAAAATCAACTACATCCATTTCTTACTTTTATATCAATTCACTTTGAATTAAAGCACAGTAATCTTATCATAGCATCACCTTTGTTGCACACACTAATTAGACCACTTTCATCAATCAAACATCAAAATAATTTGAGATAAGGCCCAATTGTGATTTGATCACCTAGAAATCACTTTACCCATTCTCAACAATCCTACTTGGAGGTCATTACCAAGAGGAGAACCAACTCATCTCTCTAGTTGAGTATAAACTCTAGACATCAATATATATTAGCTAAGCACTTGGCACCCTTATCATTGTGAGACTATGAAATGAGGGGGTAGGCCCCAATACCAAGCCATGTATTGACTCTAATATATATTCTTTTGAGCACTTAAGAAACCTAAAACCAACCATAGACTACTTTTATAGTACCTGATCTATAAGCCAAATTCTATCACACATTCTCATAAACTAAGGCATAAGCCAAAAGTGAGATTCAAACTAACCCCTAAGCTTAAATGTACTTCATAGTGTGTGTCTTGATTGCCTTAATCATTTTCTTTTATTCTTCTTGTTTGAGTAGTGAGTTTGTTCTTGTTTTCTCTCCCCTTTTTCTTGTATGGTTCTCACTCATCAACAGTGAAGAGACCTAGTAGAATAAAACCTATCACTTAAATCAACCTCTTTTACCTCCTCATCTATGGATTACATCTTTGAGGTAGAAGATTCACCTCATCCATTTGGAAACCCTACTTTCCCTTTGGTACTTCCCTAAAAAGACATGGATTTTACCACTTTTCTAGACAACAATCCAGTGGCCCTTCAGCACTATCTTAACACCTCTTCTAACCATATCCCAGTTTTAACTCCACCTTAGTATCCTCATTATGGCATGCCATCCCACCTTATGAAGGGTATCCCTATTTCCATGATAACCACCCAACCTTTGACCACCCAAGCATCTTTGTCTACTAACCCCTTTGATGCTACGATTGAGAACCAATAAATCCAACCAACCATTATCCTTACACCTTCCACCCCTATGAATGACTCTTCTACCTTGGGGATAACCCAACCATTAACCCATCATACCCCACTTTTATTTGGATCACTCACCACCATCATTACCAACCTCCCCTCTATCAAACCTAACCCATTAGTTATTACCACTTTACCAAGCATAGGGGTATGTATCCCTTCTACCTCATCGCCCATTAGCACAAAGGTCACTACCTCCCCTCTTGTCAACAACCCAACTACCACTCATGCCCAATCCATAAGGAATTCTTATTAGTTACCCATTGCACCTAATCTAGGATACATCCCTAACTTATAAGGGTATGTACCCACTACCCAACCACCATCATCCACCTAACCTACGCAACCTCTAGCATCCACATTCCAATATGTGGTAGCCTCTCAACAACCAAATAATTACCAATATGTTGCCCAATCTCAACCATAATATCATCCTTACAATCTTTTTAGTGCACCACCTCAAATTGACCTAATGAAAATGCTCATGGACAAGATGACCAACCTTGAGTCATCCATTTTAGGAGCTCATAACATCCTATCTTATGATCATATTTTTAATGACCCTATTCACCCTTTTATTCCCATTAGACCTTACCCTCCTCAATGGGAGCTTCTAAAATTTACAAATGCATGTTACATGATTGCTTACAATGATGCCCTTCTCCTTCAAACCTTCCCCATGTCTTTATTTGGCCCATCACTTGACTAGTATAGTGCCCTCACCAAACATTCCATATTTTCTTTCACCCAACTAGCACAAATATTCTTGGATCACTTTTCCATTAACATTTCCAAGAAGGTCTCTTTCACAAACCTCTATTCTATCAGGTAATTTGACGATGAGTCTATTTCCAATTTTGTCACCTATTGGAGAAGCTTGATTAATCATCTTTCATTTTCCCTACCTTAACCTAAACTTATAGAACTTTTTGCTCGAGCTTGCGTCAAACATATATCTTTTACACTGCATGTCCAAAGCTTCAAAACCTTTGATGAGGATTTTACCATGGCACGTAAGCTATAAAATTAGGCCATAGATGAGGGTAAATTGAAGTTACAAAACAAGAAATCTACCTTAAAGACCAACAAAACCTCTTCCTCCAAACTAGGCAACTAATCCAATACTAGAACCAAGACCAAGGGAACCATAAATGTTTTCATCCTTAAAACTACACCTCCACTGAATGTCAATCAACAAAATTCTCCCATTACCTCTAATCAAAATACAAGGAACCCAAATTGAAACAACCTAAAACAATTCAATCCACTTGGAGAATGTTACACCTTAGTTTTGGAGAAGCTACTAAAATCTAACCTTATACAACTTCCACCCATCAAACCTCCCCATCAATTTGATTCTTCTCATCCAGAACCTACTTGGTACATTGAGAATGACCTCTATGCTTTTCATCAGGTAATTAGACACAACATCAGCTGATGTAATACTTTAAATAATATTATTTAGAGTCTTATTGATAAAGGGGAGCTCATGTTAGATAATCCCAATACCCCTCAAAATCAAGCTCTTGACATCTTCAAGAAACCTTTCCCTAACCATGCCCTAGCAAAAAAGGACATACTGACCAAATGTTCTCATGATGCTTACATGGTCAATATGGTTCGTAATACACCTACCTATGAGGACCCAATAATTCCATCTACCTACTCCTCCCAAACCTGACCTACCAAGGTGATGGGGTCACCATACCCTCCTTAAAAGACCCAAACCATGGAGGATCCTTTTTCCAAATTTACACTCATAAAAGAATTAGAATCATCACATATTACCTTAATTAGTGCATCTAAATAAACAAACATTCCTTATACACCACCTCCACCAACTACCAAACAAACTACCACACCTATGGACATCATCCCTAGAGGAGAAGTGGTTCCACTAGCACCCCTAATAGAGGAGCTATCTATCCTAGTCCTACCTTCCTCACCTCAAGAGATCAACCAACCTACCAACAATCCTTCCTAACCTAAAAGTCTATCTATTGCATCCACTACACATGGATTAAGACCAATACATAACCATTTTCCACATTGGTACAAAAATTGGAATTCACCTTAAAACTAGACATGGATCAAACCACTTTTTGGTAACAATTAGGGCTTCCCTCCATCAACAAACTTGAACCTTATAGCACACCTCTAACCTACTAATCCATCATCTCTCCACCACCTCTTAAGCTAATCTAAACCTTTAATAACCCCTCAACTTCTCAATCAACTAAAATAGCCACCACCTCACCAACCAAACCTTTCAAAACTCTTGGTGCCTTTCCTAATCAGAGTTTGGTTCACCCATCCTTGAAAGTAGACTTAACTTCACCCAAGCCTAAACCCAAGTCTCCACCCACACCAATCAAGAAGATGAAAACATTGAAATGGCACATGACTAAGCCTATACCTCCCTCTACCTTTCCCTCTATCTTAAGGCCTCACCTTCCACTTTGCTTAAAAATAAAACCCCTTTCAACATATGTCACCCACTATCATTGATTACACCAGCACATTTATTATCTAATGCACCAATCCTTCCCATATCACAATTAGTCATACCACCAAACTTAACCACCCCAACTAATAATATACCTAGGCAAAGACCATCCACCAAAACCACCTTACCTAAGCCATCTCTCACCCAACCTATTACCATCCACACACCCATATTACAAACCAAAACTATGAGCCAAAAACCTTCCTTACCTTTAGTATAATATTATACAACCATTCTTCAAAGATTAATGCAGACCTCCTACCTCACATTATCTCCAATCGAACCTTTTAATCCTCTTGGTTTGAATCCAACCTAGTACAATGACCATCAAATTTTCTCCTATCACAGGACACCTGGGTATGACTTGGAGAATTACAAATATCTCTAAGACATTATCCACCAACTCTATGAAGAAGATGATCTTTTGGTAGAAGACCTTCTACCCATTTCTCCACCATTAAACCCAAAAACTATCCACCAACACATTCCTAATCCCCCACTCTCACCTCAGAGTGATGGAGAATCTACCCAGCCCCCTATCACACCTTCCACCTATATTCATACCATTAATGTGGTCATAATCTCATAACAAAAGGATAAAGGGAAGACCAAAGTGTCCATTCCATGGACATACCCACCAAATAACCCTAAACCAAACTATATCCAAACCTCCATGTTTGTAGTTAAGACCAAAGTTACCATCTTAGGCACATCAAAAGATAACCCCTTTGAATCCATCAAGAGGGTAATTCTTAAACAACTCCATCAAACCCTAGCTAATATGAACCTTTATAAGCTCATTTCCACTTCACCACACCATCATCAGGCTATGATTGAGGCTATGCAGGCCATTGAAGTTAGACTGAGGAATTCCCAACTTATAAAAGCCTTTATCAGTGTTCTCTAACTCTCTACCCTTCTCACCTTCAAGGACTTAGAGATACCTTATATCCACCTTCAAGACCCATATCCCCCTCTTTTTATTATAACCCACATCAACTATACTCACATAAAATAGGTTATGATTGATGGGGGAGCCAGTATCAACATCATCTCTTCCCATGCCTATGAGAAACTCAAGCTACCAAACAATGTCATGTCTGAAAATTTAGTCATCCTTAGATATTTTAATGACATTATGACCACTACCTTGGGAATCATCATCCTTCATATTTTTCTAGGACCTCACACACTCCTTGAATTCTTCCATGTGGTTGAAGGTAAATTCTAGTACAATGTTTTTTTAGGGAGATCTTGGATCTAGACCATGGTATGTGTACCTTTCACCCTCCATCATTATGTCAGGCTTAAATACAAAGGTTAATTTATTACCTTAAAAACTAACCCTATCCCTTTTATAGCATGTAATATGACCTACCAACCTAATGACATTCTTTTTCCTCCATCCAAATCACTATAAATAACCACCATCAAGCCCTAACCCATGGAAGCTAAAGTCATTACTTCTTCCCCTTCCACTAGGGCATCCACTAGCTCATCTATCCTTGTGAACCAAATACCCATAACTGATCCTTTGTAACCTACGTTCCAACACCTTACCCTTGGATAATATCATCTCCTCACCCTTGATACCCTCCTTACTCCCCAAGAATATGGGAAACTCAACCACCAACCAGATTATGACCCCAACATTGAATCCATTACCCCCTTGGGGCCTTTGAGCTATCAAACCCACTTTATCTATGGGGGAATTGAAAAACCACTTAACATTTCCACCTCTCTCTCTCCACCTCAACCATTCACCTCCACCTTCTCTTATTTGGGCAACCCAGACTTGGCCAAACTATACCTTCACATATATGCTTAGAAGATATTTGGTTTGGGATGATATGAGCATGACCCACACACATTGACCTCAATTGAGACCCAAAATACTCATGAAAATCATGGTTTTGGATTCATTCTATCCAATAATAATAAATCTAAACAAACTACCCCTACCATTGTTGAAGAAGAGACCCCTTCCTCCCAAACACTCCCTCCACTTGTGGGTGAGGATGAGGACATCATCCCACCTAATTTTTTTTTGTCAACATCATTACCCTCAACACCCTGACTTATTAAAAATAAGGGGTATCCATATTCATCCCTTTGTCATATCCTAAACTCATGGGAGAAGACTCTCCTACCATTAACACAATTCAGTGTCAAGATGATGATGTTATTTTCACCTACCTTGGTGCATCAGATTCCTTCATCCATAAATATTTACCTATAGAAACCTCAACCATGTTGAATGAATCTACCATGGATATCAACTTGGGCACTTCAAACAACCCCCATATCATCAAACTTGGCCAAACTCTCACCCCTAAGGAACTACAGGACTTCTCTACCCTCTTCCAAGACTATAGTATTGCATTTGCCTGGTCATATATCGACATGCCTAGTATTGACCCATCTATTTCCACCCACAACATTGTAACCAATAATGATGCCAAACCTATCAAATAGAAACTTCACTAAATGCACCTTTGCAAATCCCTCCTTGTCAAAGAATAGATTCAATGCCTCCTTTTTGTCAACTTTATTCAACTCATTGATTATCCCCAATGGGTTTTAAACATCATGCCTATCACTAAATCCATAGGGGGACTATATATATATGTGGACTTTTGTGACCTCAACCTCACCTACCCAAAGGATGACTTTATTCTACCTAGCATTGACTAACTTGTTGATCTTATAGTAGGCCATGAGATGTTATCTCTCATGGAAAGATTCTTAGGTTATAATCAGATTTGGATTACCCCTAAAGATTAGCACAAAACTACATTTATCAACCCATGGGAGACATTCTATTACAAAGTCATGCCCTTTGGTCTTAAGAACACTGCCACAACCTACCAACATGTCATGACCTATATTTTTCATGACCTTATACATACAATTATTGAAGACTATGTGGATGACCTTCTTGAGAAGTCCAATCTTCACAAAGACCATTTATCCATCCTCAAGATTATATTTGAGTGACTTATTTATTATCATGTTCGCCTCAATCCCATGAAATTTATTATTGGGGTCTTTTCAGGCAAACTTCTTGAATTCATCATTTCCCTTCAAGGAATCAAAGTTGATTCAACCAAAATAAAATCCATCCTTGAGATGCTACCTCCAACCAATCTTAAACAACTCCACATCTTGCAAGGGAAACTTAAATCCATTCATCACTTCATCTCCTAGCTCTCTAATTGGTGTCAACCCTTCCACCATCTCTTGAAAAAAGACGTCTCTTTCAAGTGGAATGTCAATTGTCAAAAGGCCTTTGATGCACTCATAGAGTACCTGTTATCTCTACCTATCCTTACACCTCCTAAGGATGGCCAACCTTTCTACCTCTATATCTCTTCTATAGACCACTCCCTAGGGGTGATGTTTGTCAATTTGAATAAACAACATAAGGAGAAAGTTGTCTATTACATTAGCCACACATTTGTCAAATATGAGACTCGGCACACATATATCGAGAAACTATGTTTATCCCTAGTCTTCATGGATACCAAACTTCATCACTACCTTCTTAACCACAAAAATTTTATCATAACTAATATCGACCCACTCAAATACATCACTCCAAACCATACCAAAACTAGCATATGGCTAAGTGGCTCATGATTTTAACTGATTTTGACCTTGAGTTCCTTTGATATAAATCAATCAAGGGGTAAGTGATTGTCAACCAATTGGCTGAGGCACCCTTAACAAACAACCAACTTTCCCCTCTTGAATTTCTAGACAAGTCAATTGCAAGTCTATCTCAAGTAGATTTTACCAATCACGTAACCATGTTGTTTTATGGTTCCAAATGTCAGCATGGTGGAGTGGCTAACATCATCCTTATCTCCCTTATTGTTGAACCACTTCCTTTGTCATTTAAACTAAACTTTGAATGCACCAACAATGTGGCCAAGTATGAAGCCCTAGTAATAGGTCTCCAAACTACCTTAGCCTTGGGAGTTAGAATAATCAATATCTTTAGTGACTCCCAACTAGTGGTCAAACAAGTCAATGACATTTACCAATGTAAGAATGAAATGATGCAACTATATAGACAATTAGTCACAAAGCTCCTAGCCTCATTCGAACACTATCATTTTCAAACCACCCAATGATCCATAAAAAAATTTGCTAATACCATGGATTTTCTTACCTCTCAGATCCCATTGGCACCTTTGAACTCTAAACTATCAGTCATTGTCCATCACCTCACCAAACCTTTCTAAACCAAATCAGATGTGCCAACCATATTTAGTGTGGAAGAGATTCTACCTGACCTTTAGTATCAACAAACTTTTAACTACCTTCACCTTGGCATAATTACCTCTAGCCTCTTAGGAATGCCCATATTATCTAGAGCACCTCTTGCTATGCCATTATGGGTATAATTCTCTACAAATGTGGTTTTGATGGCCTCTTATTCCATTGCTTTCATAGTCTAAAATCCTCTCACACTATCAAAGAGACACATGAGGGTGTCTATTGGGGCCACTTTAGTGGACTCATTATGGCTAAATGCATCCTCTATCTAGGTTATTACCGGCCCAGCCTTAACGAATATTATCACAATTATGTGAAAGTTGTGTCAAATGTCAACAACATGCTAATTTACATCATGCACCTACCAATAGTCTTCGTATTTATACAAACTTTTAACCCTTTTCACAATGAGTCCTAGACCTTATTGATGAAATCAACCCCCACTCTTCACAATAACATCATTCTATCATTACTACAACTAAATATTTCACCAAATGGGTCAAGGCTATTCCCCTTATCTTGATAAAATCTAAAAATATTGTCAAATTTATTACCCATCACATCATCTACCATTTTGGTGTTCTCTATAAAATCATCATCCACAATGGTAAATCTTTCAAAAACAAAAAAGTTCAAGGCCTTTGTGATGTATTTGGTATTAAACTTAGTTTTTCATCACCTTATCACCCATAAGAAAATGGATAAGCTGAAGCCTCTAACAAAACCCTTAATAATATGCTTACAAAAATGGTGAATGCCTCAGGTCGAGATTGGTACTTGCACATCCCTTTTGCCTTATGGGCATATTGCACTAGCATCTAAAATCTTATAGGTGTTATGCCTTTTTTTCTCATGTTTGGAGATAAGGCTATATTTCCTCTTAAATTCCAAATTCCTTCTCTTCACATATCTTTACATGATCTTATTTCAAAAAATGATTATCATCAAGAATGTTTAGCTCAACTAGAACTACTTGATGAGTGTCATTTGGTCGCTCTTTCCCATCTTTATATCTATCAAGAATAAATAAAATGAGCCTATAACAAACATCTAAAAGTTCAAAAATTCAACATTGAAGATCTTGTCCTCAAATAAAACTAACATGTAACTAATACAGAGAAAATCAAAAGGGGAAAATTTACTTTCAATTGGCTTAGACCCTACATTATTACCCATAAGTATGGATCAAGAGTTTATCATTTGTCCTCTCTCGAAGGTAAACCAAAACCTGAGCCTCTCAATGTTTTTCACCTACATCCCTTTTATTTTTAGGTAGGGATCAGAATCATCATTTATCTAACTTAAACTCGTCCCTTATAGCTACATTCATTTTCCTCTTTTTAGGGGAAACTAACTAAAACTGAATTATGTGATTATCTGTCACAATTATAGCCTAATCTTAAATTGTGGATACCATGGCTCTATCCATGACATGATTATCATAGTGCTTCCCATCCCTTTGATATTGATTCATATGGTCATTGTCACCTATACCTCTTTTTCACCTACTGAACCTTCATATTTACTTAGTTTTACCCTCATAAATTTAATCCATTGAGCATGTATGGGCAAGCAAATCAAATAAAAGTACAAGAAATATCAAATATCAAAAAATGAAACATGGGTCATTATTAGCATTAAAAGACTTCTCCTTTGAAGGATAGTTATTGAAAACTTATTCAAAATTGCAAAATGTAAGGTGGACTACTCCCTTGAAGGATAACTATCAAAAGCATTTTTACTAGGCACATAAACTTAGACCACTCCCTTGAAGGATGGTTGAGTAAAGCATTTGGTAAAGATATCAATTTCTTGGAAGCTTCCCACATCAATCAATTTCCCTGACCCTCAAGCAAATAGAAAAAGTAAAATCAAAAGTAAGAGCAAAATAATTTTGGAAGCTACAATCAACTTTCATAACAATAGTAATCTTGGAAAGCCACAATTGGCTCTCTTTGGTATACTTCTTGCATCGATTAGTCTACACTTTATATATGGACATAGACTTGTTTATACTACCTCTTTAGACACCTATATAAAAGGCATACTAGTCTCCCTAATGGTTCTAGTTTCACCCATACTAGACATAGACTTGTTTATACTTTATAAATGGGATTGTGAGCTTACTAGATACAATGTAATCTAGATCCGTATCTATCATCATAAGCATGATAATACAAAGTATTGGAAAGGCTTATTTTCACTAAGCCAATCTAACTTTGGGTTTCATGTCGATCTTTACCAATAAAAAGGCATTGTGTTCACTTTCTTATCTTTTATTAGTTTATGTAGGCCTATCACTATGAGAATGAACAAAAAACATCACATCAAAAGCATGAACATTATGAACTCTACCAATAAATAATGGCATCTATCTATCAATAAGTCAAACACAACATAAACATATTATAGAAAACCATGAACATCAATCACATCATAAACCATAAGCATGTCATTACACCATCATGAGCATAAACCAAATAGCTAAGCCAAACATTAGGGCATATACCATTTTCCATTTTACCCATATAGCCATCAATAAAGCCCTAACATGTATCCATCCATAACATATCCTATCATAACCATAAGCATAATCATAACATCACATGCCTAAGCTTCTAAGTAGAATATCATAAACATGAACCAAAACCATAAGCCATAATCACAAACATCATAAAAATCATAAGCATCCATCATATATATCAAATCATCAAAAATTAATACATGTCATGATATGTCAGGCTCTCTCAAAAACATATACATCTCATTACATCAATGCATAAATTGGTATCAAAATAACATATCTCAACATAATCATGGCCCTGTACCAGTACCACTAGCCCCATTTTTGTTTGCACCTGTACTTGGTGGTGGTCCCCTTAGGACCCTTGTCTATCCCACTATAGAAGCCCATTGATCTAGAGTATCTATTGATGGCCCATCATCCAAGTTCATTAAGTACTCTACATACCTCATAGCCTAGGGAAGTTGGTCTAATACCATCACCTCATAATATATGAGCTCTATAATGGTAGATAGATAGCATGCTTCGGGCACTATGTCTAGTGGCCTTCCTACTACTACTGCACCTACCCTAGCCCTCTTTCTAAGTAGATCTCTTACACCTATAAAGGTGATGAGCTGCACCTATAATGCTTGAATTTGGCTCTGTAATTTGGCCATCTATCCTTATAGAACCTGTACCTGAGCCTGGGTCATAGCCAATGCTACCCCTACCTATGCACCCTAGTCATGTGGATCTATATCCATCAGTGCCACCCCTCTCTCATCTCCATCCATGTCTAAAAATTCATAAATATGTTGGTACCAAGCCATATATCTATTTTTATACCATGCATCATCTATGGGAGCCTTGATAGGAAGCTTCTCAAACCCACCATCTAGAACTATCTAAACAAGCTAGGGCACTAATAACTAAACCTATGAGTTTTACCTCCTATACTATGGATATGGACTCAGTATACCCTATAACAAGATGAATTAGTGCCACACTCGGTCAAAGGGAATCAACTCAACCTCACCCTCTTGAAGACCCACTATCCACTTATAACTATGTATAATGAGGATCTCCCTCTTATAGCCCACCTAGATAGGGAACTATAGATATGGTCTCCATATGATGTTCATAGCTACCAATCCACCTAGGGTAGCCTTAAAGCACTCAATGTCATGTGTTCCACCTCTGGACCCTAATACAGCATATTCATCCCTCCACCTCATAAAGTCCATAAGGAAATCTAGTTATGTGTACCCCATCCATGGTAATGCCATCAGCGTCAAAAATTGAATGTGCTCATAGGCCCAATAGTGAAAAACCATGCCCACATTGATGCCATACCTCCTATGGTGTATGAATCCCCATAGCTCTTTATAAATTTAGACCAAAAACACTAGGACCCAACCAAATACTATCCTCCTAGACAATAGCTCAACCAAAATAGCCATTAATACATAGGGTAATCTCCCACTACTAAAATCTAGGAACCCAAAGCAAGTAACCATTATCATCAACATACTCATAAGTTTCCTCTCCTCAGGAACCCTCTCATACAGTGTTATATAACTAAACCCTCTAAAGTGTTAATGGACCTAGTCACTATCATCTTTACATAAGTAATCCACATACTCATCCCACTCCTACTCAATTTGGTAGATTACCTCACCATGTAGTGGTAGTTGAGTGATCTTATGGACATCCTCTAGGAGTATAGTCATCTCCTTGATTGATAGCAAGAAGGTATTAATAGAAGGATCCTATCTCTTGATGAGTGATAATATCATGGATACATCCCTATCATGTGTTAGTAGTGCTTCATCCCTCCTAGCCCTACTACCTCCATATATGCCCAATCATCAGTAGTCATCCCCTTGATCAACACAGGAAAGATCCATGGTACATGATCATGAATCTGTATCTACTCCTAATCCTAAATAAAATTAAAAATCTTGGCTTAGACCCCAACTAGTCTATTCTAACCTATCTTTTAAATGGACCCTTAACCCTAACATATTTGACCTCACTTACCTTTTGCACCTAACCTAGCTAACCAACCTTCAGGCCTAATCACTTATCTTAACCCTAACCATTAGACTCTAGGCCAAAACCATGCCTAAGCCTTAAACAACTTTATAACCCCACCTTATCATGGCTAAGCATAGGTGGTCATGCTAACCACTGATGATTGGGGACCCCTAGTTCCTAGGGTGTCAGCCATCGACATTCAAACCTAGCAATTGATGATCACCTATGGGTGTTCCATGGCCAGAATGCCCAAAACCGTAAACAAACTTGAAATACACTCACCTAAGCCCCTTCCTAGATAACATTCCACATAATTTCCCTACCCACCCTATCAATTTGACACTCTACCCAGCATTTTTACCAAAACCTCTAAAAAACCCTACTTAGGGCACACAGGCCAAAATAATAATTTTCACACCTACCCAACCCAAGAAAATTCCAAATAGAAAAATAAAACTACACTACCAATTTAAATTCACCCCTAACTCATTGCATGACCTCTTCTATGGTCTGAGCCCATAAGTAGGCATCCAACTACATCTTTGTGTTCCCTGCATCCTAGACCCATGCAATCACCCACATACCTTTGGCTAATGAACAACACCCACCTCAGTAAATACCTTCCTCGTAAAGCACTAAAATTTCTCAAAGCTCAATTAAATAATGCCCAATAGATAAAATGACAAATTAAATTTTGTTTTTTACTTTTTCCCCTTAGATTTTTAGGGTTTCCCCTAACTATCAATGGTTAGGGTGACCATCATGGTCACCTTATGGGGACCATAACTATCGATGATCAAGAAACCCTTTAAACTCCTAATTCCACTTTTTACTTGCAACCTCCCAAATCCTAACAAAACTACACCAAGCTCTTACCTAATTTGGAGATGACTTTCTCCCACAAACCTAACCACCTCATCACCTCATCATTGGTCTATTTTGGCCCATTTAGCATGCAATTTTATGACACTTTTTCCTTGGTCCTTTGGCTATAGCAATAACATTGCCATGTTGAACCTTTTGTATTTTATGCCACCTCATGCATATTGACCCTCTTATGTATCAATATGTGATGTCCCTTACTTAGGGCCTCCTTTTTAAAACAAAAGCTCTGATACCACTATAATATCCCCTTCAAATAGGGAATATAAAAATACAAACAGCTCTGATATGCTTTTCTGATATTCTAATTTTTTGTATGAAATAAGAATAAATTACAATATTTGCAAAATATATTCAAATAGATAAATAAAACCACAATATAATCTCTTATTTATTCACTCAGATGGTTACAATAAAAGTTCTTTGGCATGCATATAAAGTAATACAAATATCATCTAAAAACTTGATCCTGTTTCAAATCTGGAATGGCTCTCAGGTTGTTGTGTTGACACACAGTCACCGATGTCAGTTATAAAGCTGTCATCAGTCAATAAACTACCGTTGTCAATCACTGTTAGTCGACTATCCTGCTGATGTCGGTTCTCAATTAGTTGATGTCGGTCACTGGGATGCTGATGTCAGTTCTTCCACTTTCTTGCAGCCTGCAACTATTTACAGTGCCCGTCTTCAATCTAAGATTTGGCTAGTATGGCCTGGTATAGATCTGTACAGATTCCATATAGCAGCAAAATACAATATAGTATAGTCTATATGTTGGTCCCTATTCTGAAGATCTCTATCTATATAATTTATTTAAGCAAAACATAATAAAAAAAATACCTAAAATATCTATGATAACTTCTATGTGAAGTTATCTCTCAACCCTGTAAATCTCTGTGATAACTTCTGTATGAAGTTATCTCTCAAATTGGCAATAAATCGACTGATCTTTCACAACCTCTAAATCTCACACACTGAAGATTGGATGTTCTCCAATGCAAATGGAATCCTGGAACCCTTGGCTCTGTCTTCACAGGAGAATTCTTCAATATCAAAATCAATAATCAATGCATAATCAATAATGGCCTCCATGAGAAACCCTTATACCCTCAAAAAGATGTGCTTGCCCTAATTAGGGTTTTCTTAAATTAGAATTAGGGTTTCTACATTAAAATTAGACCAAATAATTAATATTTGATTAAATCAATCAAATATTAATATCTCCCTCAATATATGTCCGATCCTTGAACCGACTAAAGCTGGTGAATCAGGGAGTGATTCTACACATGATCATACCAAAATAAGGGTGTTATGTTGCATGTTAGAAGTCCCTAAATAATAGGAGCTCAAGCCAAATGTGTTTAAAAGAGCCTAAATGAAAGCCAACTGTAGAAATTCTGCTAATTAGAGCCAAGCCAAGCTCCATCATGACCCTCTATCCATCCTATCAGCCTACGAGGGTCGCATAATAGGCTAATCATCAAGTCTATCGATGTCCACTAAAAAAGGGGACATGACAATCCACCCCTCCTAAAATTGCTTGTCCCTAAGCAATCTCGAAACAACAAACCAATCAATCCACCTGGATCCCAAGGAAAAGATTGTGTAATGTCCCTCATGTTACCAATCAACTCCTGTGATGAAATCATCAGCATCAGCATCAACAGTACAAAAATCAGCAACTGAGACACTACACTCAACACTCGAACAACTGACATCACTAATAATGAAGAGGCATCCCATGTTAGATAGAAACAACCCAAACCAATTTGGCTTGCCATCAACTCCTGCTCTAAATCATACACCAACAAGCTATCAATCCCATCACCTCTCACCATGCCAAGTCTATCATGACTCTCATCCCATAACTGATCCCTTTGTAAAGGTGGCACGACCAACTATACCACACTGTCATCGGTGTGAGAAGAATCAATCTAGAAACTCAACTCCACTGGTATGCCAAACTCATCAGGACCAGGTACTCCCAAATCTTGAACATGTGTGTCATCTCCAACAACATGTGCCTCAGCAACCACTATAGGAACATACTCACCACCAACACTCAGTGTACTAACATCTGAGTACACCTCCACACTTTGAATGCCAACATCAGACTCATCCTCATCTAACTCTAAAGAAGATGTTGCTGAAACTATCTCATCATCACAATCTCTAGCTCCCTCATCCTCTACAACTAACTGAGAGTCCAAATCCTCATGACTAAGCTCGACCACATGTCTCTCAGAATCCTAGTGAGCCACCTTCATTTCCTCTATCTTAGGCTCTGAAGCCTCTACCTCTAACTCCTCATAACTATCCTATTGTTCAAAATCTTCTGATTTTAAATCCTCACAATATGCCCATATTACACAATATGCCTTTCCCTTAGGCCTCAAATGACAACCGTGATTGGCATCATATGGATCTTTGCAGTATAAGCAAAGCTTTTTCCTGCATAGACCGTTAAGAGCCTCTTGATCCAAAGGTGTTGTTGATGGGTTGGCCTTTGAATCATTCTTAATAAACGTAGGCTGTGTAGGCCTATCAACTATCCTGGAATGGGTCAGTCATAGTCTCTGATTAATAGTAGCACTCATGTTATCCCCTTGCTCCCCATTCTGTCGAACAGGTGTGTTCATCCTCTCTACCAGAGTAGTGAATCCCTATAGTGTCTATCTCATCTCATGGTAGACTTCTCTAATGTCCTGATCATCATTATGCCTATGGCTACCCTCATGTCTGTAACTCATGATACCACCCAAACTACCCAACAGGATGGCAGGACATTAGCTCTGATACCACTATGATGTCCCTTACTTAGGGGCTCCTTTTTAAAACAAAAGCTCTGATACCACTATAATATCCCTTTCAAATAGGGAATATAAAAATACAAACAGCTTTGATATGCTTTTTTGATATTCTGATTTTTTGTATGAAATAAGGATAAATTATGATATTTACAAAATATATTCAAATAGATAAATAAAACCATAATATAATCTCTTATTTATTCACTCAGATGGTTATAATAGAAGTTCTCTGGCATGCATATAAAGTAATACAAATATCGTCTCAAAACCTTATCCTTTTTCAAATCTAGAATGGCTCTCAGGTTGTTGTGTCAACACACAGTCGCCAACGTCGGTTATAAATCCATCATCGGTTGATAAACAGCCATCATCAGTCACTGTCGGTTGGCTATCCTACCGACATTAGTTCTCAGTCGGCCGATGTCGGTCACTGGGATGCCAATGTCGATTCTTGCACTTTCCTACGGCTTGCAACTATTTACAGTGCCCATCTTCAATCTAAGATTTGGCTAGTATGGCCTGGTATAGATTTGTACAGATTTTATACAATGGCAAAATACAATATAGTATAGCCTATATGTTGGTCCCTATTCTAAAGATCTCTATCTGTATAATTTATTGAAGTAAAACATAATAAAATAAATACCTAGAATATATGTGATAACTTTTGTGTGAAGTTATCTCTCAACCCTATAAATCTCTGTGATAACTTCTGTATGAAGCTATCTCTCAAATTGGCAATAAATCAGCTGATCTTTCACAACCTTTGAATCACACACACTGAAGAGTGGATGTTCTCCAATGAAAATGGAATCTTGGAACCCTTGGCTCAGTCTTCATAGGAGAATTCTTCAATATCAAAATCAATAATCAATGCATAATCAATAATGGCCTCCATGAGAAACCCTTATACCCTCAAAAAGATGTGCTTGCCCTAATTAGGGTTTTCTTAAATTAGAATTAGGGTTTCTAAATTAAAATTGGACCAAATAATTAATATTTGATTAAATCAATCAAATATTAATATCTCCCTCAATATATGTTCAATCCTTGAACCGACTAAAGCTGGTGAATTAGGGAGTGATTCTGCACATGATCATACCAAAATAAGGGTGCTCCACTACATGTCAAAAGTCCCTAAATAATAGGAGCTCAGGCCAAATGTGTTTGAAAGAGCCTGAATGAAAGCCAACTGTAGAAATTCTGCTAATCAGAGCCAAGCCAAGCTCCATCATGACCCTCTATCCATCCTATCAGCCTACAAGTGTCGCATAATAGGCTAATCATCAAGTCTATCGATGTCCACTAAAAAAGGGGACATGACAATCTTCCCCTCCTAAAATTGCTTGTCCCCAAGCAATCTTGGAACAACAAACCAATCAATCCACCTGGATCCCAAGGAAAAGATTGTGTAATGTCCCTCATGTTACCAATCAACTCTTGTGATGAAATCATCAGCATCAGCATCAATAGTACAAAAATTAGCAACTGAGACACTGCACTCAACACCCAAACAACTGACATCACTGATAATGAAGAGGTGTCCCATGTTAGATAGCAACAACCCAAACCAATTTGGCTTGCCATCAACTTCCACTCTAAATCATACACCAACAAGCTGTCAATCCCATCACCTCTCACCATGCCAAGTCTATCATGACTCTCATCCCATAACTGATCCCTCTATAAAGGTGGCACGACCAACTGTACCACACTATCATCAGTGTGAGAAGAATAAATCTAGAAACTCAACTCCACTGGTATGCCAAACTCATCAGGACCAGGTACTCTCAAATCCTGAACATGTGTGTCAGCTCCAACAACATGTGCCTCAGTAACCACTACAGGAACATAATCACCACCAACACTCAGTGTACTAACATCTGAGTACACCTCCACACTCTAAATGCCAACATCAGACTCATCCTCATCTAACTCTGAAGAAGTTGTTGCTGAAACTACCTCATCATCACAATCTCCAGCTCCCTCATCCTCTGCAACTAACTAAGAGTCCAAATCCTCATGACTAAGCTTGACCACATGTCTCTTAGAATCTTGGTGAGCCACCTTCATTGCCTCTATCTTAGGCTCTGAAGCCTCTACCTCTAACTCCTCAGAACTATCCTACTGTTTGAAATCTTCTGATTTCAAATCCTCACAATATGCCCATATTAAATGATATGCCTTGCCCTTAAGCCTCAAATGACAACCGTGATTGGCATCATATGGATCTTTGCAGTATAAGTAAAGCTTTTTCCTACGTAGACCATTAAGGCCTCTCAATCCAAAGGTGTTGTTGCTGGGTTGGCTTTTGAATCATTCTTAACAAACGTAGGCCGTGTAGGCCTATCAGCTATCTTGGAATGGGTCAGCCGTAGTCTTTGATTAACAGTAGCACTCATGTTATCCCCTTGCTCCCCATTCTATTGAACAGGTGTGTTCATCCTCTCTACCAAAGTAGTGAATCCCTGTAGTTCATGTGTCATCTCACGATAGACTTCTCTGATGTCTTGATCATCATTATGCCTATGGCTACCCTCACATCTATAACTCATGATACCACCCAAACTACCCAACAAGATGGTAGGACATTAGCTTTAATACCACTGTGATGTCCCTTACTTAGGGGATCCTTTTTAAAATAAAAGCTCTAATACCACTATAATATCCCCTTCAAATAGGGAATATAAAAATACAAACAGCTCTGATATGCTTTTCTGATATTCTGATTTTTTGTATGAAATAAGAATAAATTGCGATATTTGCAAAATATATTCAAATAGATAAATAAAACCATAATATAATCTCTGATTTATTCACTCAGATGGTTACAATAGAAGTTCTCTGGCATGCATATAAATTAATACAAATATCATCTCAAAACCTGATCCTTTTTCAAATCTAGAATGGCTCTCGGGTTGCTGTGTCGACACACAGTCACCGACATCGGTTATAAAGCCATCGTTGGTCGATAAACTACCGTCGTTAGTCACTATCGGTCAGCTATCCTACCGACATCAGTTCTCAGTCGGCCGATGTCGATCACTGGGATGCTGATGTCGATTCTTGCACTTTCCTATGGCCTGTAACTATTTACGGTGCCCATCTTCAATCTAAGATTTGGCTGGTATAGCCTGGTATGGATCTGTACGGATTTTGTATAATGGTGAAATACAATATAGTACAGCCTATATGCTGGTCCCTATTCTGAAGATCTCTATCTATATAATTTATTGAAGCAAAACATAATAAAATAAATACCTGGAATATCTGTGATAACTTCTGTGTGAAGTTATCTTTCAACCCTATAAATCTTTGTGATAACTTCTATATGAAGCTATCTCTCAAATTGGCAATAAATTGACTGATCTTTCACAACCTCTAAATCGCACACACTATAGAGTGGATGTTCTCCAATGCAAATGGAATCTTGGAACCCTTGGCTTAGTCTTCACAGGAGAATTCTTCAATATCAAAATCAATAATCAATGCATAATCAATAATGGCCTCCATGAGAAACCCTTATACCCTCAAAAAGATGTGCTTGCCATAATTAGGGTTTTCTTAAATTAGAATTAGGGTTTCTAAATTAAAATTAGACCAAATAATTAATATTTGATTAAATCAATCAAATATTAATATCTCCCTCAATATATGTCCGATCCTCGAACCGACTGAAGCTGGTAAATTAGGGAATGATTTTGCACATGATCATACCAAAATAAGGATTCTCTGCTATGTGTCAAAAGTCCCTAAATAATAGGAGCTCAGGCCAAATGTGTTCAAAAGAGCTTGAATGAAAGCCAACTGTAGAAATTCTACTAATTGGAGCCAAGCCAAGCTCTATCATGACCCTCTATCCATCCTATCAGCCTATGAGGGTCGCATAATAGGCTAATCATCAAGTCTATTGATGTCCACTAAAAAACGGGACATGACACAATAGGAGCACTTCCTACCTTGGATACCTATGACACTTGACCCATTTTTGTTATCCCTAAGAGTACTTCCTACCTTAGATACCCATCAAATACACATATATCACTTCATAGACTTGCATTTATGAGTGTTCTCAGTTGCCACACCTATAATTAGTCACACAATTCACTCATCCCTCATCCTTCTTAGCATTAACCCTTATTTTTACCAATATTGGTAATTTTGTCTATGCACAATCTTGTCTATCACACCTTTTATTGCATTTTTTGTATAGGTTTGCATCTCAAATGCCCAACCTCATGTCACCACCTAGTGACTCACCATCTAGTACTTATCAAACCTGTACCCACTTCAACTTCACCTCACTAAATCCCAATTTGAGGGTGAACACCTCCTCCCACTCTCGAGGTAACCAAACCCATGACCCATACTTCATTTTTGTTTTGTAGCTCATTCATGCAAGCTACACAACAAAAGAGGGCAAAATGTAGACACTAAAAATATACACACTTATGATTTCAAATGTTGAAGTAGCCCTGGAAGTACCCCTTGACCCTCTTAGGAATAACTTATACCTATTGTGCCTAAACCAACCAATTTTCACTTAGTTTCACCTAACTAAGTAATCCTGGCCTCAGGACTCTATCCCTATGAACCCTAATAGTTGATGATCAAGGTGACCATCAATGGTTAGCCTTGGGAACCCCTAACCATCAATGGTCAAAATCCACTTTCTCACCAAAAGCATGCAAGCTCTACTGACCCTTTTCTAAATATAACTTGTCTAATTTGTGTTGCAAGCCTTTTACATGCACAAATTATATTTGGATGACCCATTTACACTTTCACTTCCACCTCTTACCTACTCTTATAAGAGAAAGAGGCCTAGGAGGTCAAATTCATTTGAAATGATTATCAAGAGCTCAAGCATTCAAGAGTTTTATTTTATGGGTCAATTAGCATCATCAACATTATCAAGCATTATCAGCCATCTTATTGAGAACCAACTTTCCATCATCTCTCAACCAAGATTTTAGGTATCATTACTCTACTAAAATTGAACCAGAGTCCACCAACAATTTAATTCCATCAACCACCCACCCAACTAACTTATGGTAAAACAAGTACTTATTTATTACTATTCATGTACTTTTATTCCATTTCACAATCAATATTTCCCTTACCTAATTACTAAAATTCATTTATAGAATCATGTCATCTTCTATTGATCAAACACAAAATTCCAAAGTCAACCACCAATAGTTGGACCCAATCCTTGATGATCAACCCTAACCATTGACAGTTACCCCAACAGTTGATGGTCACCTATGGCAAAAAAATAGCAAGCTAATTTCACCCACCCACACCCAACCAAATCCACTTTTTTGTGTTTCCAACTACTCAAAGAACCCCTGCTAATGTTTTGAAGCATACCCTAACCTATTAGCAATAGTATTGATTGGTTTATCACTAATTAAATCATTTTGAGTATATTTTTCTAGCAAGCTTTATTGTATTCAATCTCAGTACATTTTTGATTATTGATTCAAGTACCTTGTTTCTAGTTTATCAACTTGATTGTTTAAAATGTGTGGATTGACAGCTCCTAAGGAAGCTCTCACTTCTAAGATCTATCTATTATTAGGTAATCCAACCAACTATTTGTCTAACAAATAAGTTTTCTTTAGTGCTTTCTTATCTATAGGTCTTCCTCCCAAGCCAAAGAGGATCCTTCACAATCATTTGGATTTAATGAGTGCACAAACAAATAGGTTTTTCAACCATACCCGTGTCGAGTTCATTCTCTCTTTCTTTATAGCTTAAGTGAAAATTTACATAAAATAAATACATGGGTAATAAATTAATAAAGGTAGAATTTCATTAAGATATTTAGAAGCCTCAACATTTTAGGCCTTATGTTAGGCCTATCCTTAGGAGGATTTTGATGAATAAGAATAAGATAAATATATTCAATAAGTATGACATGTCTAAAGGTCAAAATGGGGGGTTGGCTAAGGAGGATGAATAATATTAGATTTATTATTTATAATCTGGGTAATAGGTTTCCAATTCATGTTTAATCTTTAACCGTCATCCTTGTTCAAATTAAAAGGATTCTTCTCAATTTCAATAGCTTCTCATACCCTTCTTCTCAAGTAATAGTCTTATTTGGTAATAACTTTAGCTTCATCCTTGAAAATATGATGGCCTGTGTTATGTGAATGTTCCATAATGGTAGATTTTTGGAACCAATTTTATGTGAGGTCAGTATAGTGCTCTTTGAATCTAACTTGAATAGAACAACCAGATTCACTTGTATAAACTTTTCCATAGTTGCAAGGAATATAATAAATCCCTTTGTAATAGATAGGATTATAAATGTCCTTAGTCTTATCCAACTTGTTCCCAATAATGATGAAAGGGGAGAAAGACACATTAATGTTCTTTTTATTGAGAATTTTAGCCAACATATCAATTGTTCCTTTGATATAAGGGAGAGTAACCTTACCAATACTCTCATCTTCTTACATAAAGTGAGGTTCATTTCTAACCTTATGGATCACATCTCTAGCTTATCTAACATTGTAACCATTCTCTATAAAAGTTAGATATAAATGTTTGAATTCCTATTCAAGATGAACTAAATCTAAGTTTCTCATAGCACATGTCACCAAGGTATTAATAACACCAAGTTTTTATGTGAGATGATGATGAGAATCAACATGTAAATATTTATCCATATGAATTTTTTTTCTATAAACTTGATGGTCTAAGGAGACATCCTCCTTCTTGCTAATGAGAACATTTAAAAAGGATATTTTATTTTATTTTTTGACCTCCATAGTGAATTTGATGTGATCTGATCTATTATCTATATACTTAAGAAAACTCTCCAAGATATCCCTACTATATGGCTAATTAACATTAGTATCATCAACAAATCATTTCCACCATTTAGGTTTTAAGGGAGAAAAATTAAGGGATAATTTTTCAAAAATTTCCATGTATATATTTTCAACCAAAGGTGAGAATGGGAACCCCATAGCTATACCATTGATTTTCTCATTTATGTTGCATCTAAAGCTAAAACAGGTTAATTTTAAGTAGATTTTGACCAAATATTCCATTTCATCATCAGAAATGTTTTTAATGATTTTTACTGCATCATTTATAGGGATTTTAGTGAAGAGAGATACCATGTCAAAGCTTACTAATGTGTCTTGCCTGTCAACCTTAAAATTCCTCATTTCCAAAACCAAGTGGGTTGAATCTTTAATAAAAGAGTTTGTGCCACTAAAAATTGTTTTTAATTTATCTAAGAGAAATTTCATGAGGTTGTAAGAGGGTGAGTCTATCATATTTACAATGGGACATAAGTGATTCCATTCCTTATGGATTTTTGGAAGACCATAGATACGTGGAAGTGGGTAGGTTTTAGGGATGTAATTTTTGAGTTATATTATCAAGTATGGAGCTTTTCACCACATGTTCTACCTCCTTTATAAATTTATTACTGGGATATTTCTCCAACCTTCTATAGATTCTTGACATAGTAAAATGTTCTAAAATTTCCTTTCATAGTCATAAGTATCCATAATAACAGTTCCATTGCCCTTATTGAATCTCATAATTTTTATCTCATTATTAGCTCTCAGTATTTTGAAGGTGACAGCTTCATCTTTTGAAATGTTAGATTTAAGCAAACTATCATTTCTAAGAGAGACTATGCAGTCTTCCCTGATCTCATCAGTAATCTCAATCAAAAGTGTTTTAATAGAGTATTTTATTCTATAGATTAGTTCTTCAAAAGGAATGTGTTTTGGTGAAATGGTAAAATTTAAACCATATTCAATAATTTTTGAAGCAACAACATCCAAGTTATTACTAGATAGATTCACAATGTTTCTCTTTATTTTTGATGTTTAGATAGGTTTCTATGATTTGTATAGTTCATCAAACTTTTTCAAATGTTTACATATTGTACCATCTAGCATTCTCAACATTATACCAATATAATTTGATTCTAATTATTTCTATAGATCACTTTGCACGATGCTAGATAATTTTAAATGTATTTTATAGAATTTCTTAGATAAAACATGCAACAGCTTTCTGGTAAACTTGAGTTTATATCACACAATGTATAAGCTATTTAACTTTAGTGCCTTGAAGTTATGAGACTGTAGCCTATGTTTGATAGCAATAAAGCTGGGTATGATTTCCAAATCCATGCACTTCTTTAAAAATTTTAAATCGTCTACTTTATGAGTTTTTTTTAGTCTTAATTTTTCAAAAGACCTAATCTCATCCAACTTTTCCCTTCTATGGAGGAATACAATTAAAGAATTAATGTTTAATACATAGGTAAAAATTTGATAAACTCATAACTATGTTAAGATATTTAGAAGCCTCGACATTTTAGGCCTTAAACTAGGCCTATCATCAAGAGGATTTTGATGAATAAGAAGATAAGAAATATATTCAATAAGTACAAGTCTAAAGGTCAAAATAGGGGTTCAACTAAGGAGGATGAACAATATTAGATCTATTCTTTATAATCCAAGTAGTAGGTTTCCAATTCATGTTTAATCTCCAACCATCATCCCTATTTAAATTAAAATGATTCTTTTCAATTTCAATAGCTTCTTGTGCCTTTCTTCTCAAGTAATAGTCTTCTTTAGTAATAACTTTAGCTTTATCCATGTAGATATGATGACCTGTGTTATGTGAATGTTTCGTAATGGCATATTTTTGGAATTGATTATGTATGAGTTTAAAATAGTGCTCTTTGTGTCTAACTTGAATAGAATGACTATATTTACTGATATAAAAATTTCCACAACTACAAAGAATATAACAAATCCCTTTAAGATAAATAGGATTAGAAACATCCTTAGTCTTATCCAACATGTTCCCAATTATGATGATAAGGGAAAAAGACAACTTAATGTTCTTTTCCTTGATAATTTTATATAGTGTATCAGTTGTTCCTTTGATATAAGGGAGAGTAACCTTACCGATAATCTCATCTTCTTGCCTAAAGTGAGGTCCATTTCTGACCTTATGGATCACATCTCTGACCTATCTAACATTGTAACCACTATCTATTAAAAGATAGATGTTCGAATTCCTTTTCAAGATGATATGAATCCAAGATTCTCATAGCACCTATCACCATTATGAATAAAATATTATATAAACTCAAAATAATGACTAAAGTGGATTTTTTTATGAATCTAGAAGCACAACAATTCCAAAAACTATAATAAATTACACAAACATTTCTTGAGAAATTAGAAACTAATTCTAATTATTCATTAATCTTATAATTAATACATAAGAGTATTTAAATTATCTATAAAAAAATTACATAAGAGTATTTAAATAAATCATAAATTAAAGGTAGAGTTTTCAAGCACAACTAAAAGACCCAATAAAAATAAAAATTTATCCTAGAGTGAACTATTCTTGTTATTTTTAGCAACTTTTGAATGCAAGCTTTTATGGGCTTACTAACTATCCTTTATTATCTACATGTCTAATAAAATATTGAGGGTGGTTTAGAACTCAAGTTCTTGCCCAAATACAAAAATATCAAATCTATTAAATTCTAAAAATACCAAAAATTAAAATGTAATTTTCAGCCTTTAGATGGTTGATTTTGTCTCTATAAATTTGTCAATAAAGTCTCTAAGAGGGTAGCATGCTTTTGGATGGGTATAGATATTCAAGATACTTATTTTTTTAAATGTCTCAAACTAGTTCCTAGGTCAAATTTATGGCCTCTACAAGATAAGTCACATCAATTTTGGAATGAGGCTTAGATTTGAAGCACCTTGTTATGTCCAAACTTAGAATTGAGAAGTATTAGAGATCAATATTAGGATAAATGGGTGATAAAGGTGAAGTGATACTAGGTTGAAGACATTCATAATGAGAACATCATGAGAAAATGGAGAGATTTTAAATATCTTTAATATTTTGAAGAGGTGTTCATACAAAATATGAATAAACTTTTGGCCAACTTCAAAATTCATCACATAGAGAAAGATGATTCTATGTAATCAAATCATAAGGGTACCTGAGATTACATTGTTTCCAAGGGATGTTCTTTTATAACCTAGGAGTGGAAAAACCCTAGACATAGAGTGGACTGGAAGAATATTTTGACTTCATGAGCATGGTTGAAGGCAAATATATTCCTATAGGTGGCTACACATGGTAAAATTATCATAATAGATCATATTAAAATCAAGGTTTTATGTGTATGAGTAGGTGTCCTCTATTTGAAAGTGAGGAAAAGTGGTATAACTACCTCTTTTTTAATTTTTGCTTTTTCAAAATAGTGTGGGATTTCTTCATCTAGAATTTCAATTATAATTTAGTGGGAAGTAAATTCCTTGAGATACAAATGGATCACTGAGAAAGATTGGTCACTGTAAATATACTTGAAGATATATGGTTTATGACCCTATTTATAATATAATATAGACTATGGGATAGGCCATAAATAAAACATGATAGAAGGTATCCAGAAGGAAATGTAATTTTCTTAATATGAGATTCTGAATCATCATGTCTAAATAGATGATAATAAGAAAAGAATGATAAGACCATTAAGCAACAATATATTGGTTCACCTATGGTTTCTCTCTTAGTATTTTCATGTTATAGCTAGTGTGAAGGTTCATTTCCCTTTTGAATTTTTTGTTTTTTTAAAGGGAATCTAATAACAAGGGAATGATTATTTAGATTAGCACCATTCTATAATAAGAATATTCATAATTAGGGTTGTAGAACATGTGGGGTAATCAATTGTGCCAAGCAAGATTTACTAATCATAATTCTCTTGGTATGATAGAGGAAAGAAGAATGAAATGTTATTTCTTGAGCATCCATGATGAAAAGAATGGCTCATCCTATCTCAATTAGTGGTTTTAGTTAGGAGTAGTTAGTGTTTTTCATGGCATTTTAATTTCTTCATAATTGGTTTTTGGCTTTGTGCTTTCACCTTCATGGAGCTTAGAGTCAGTACATCGACGCCAAGCATCCGATCAAGAAGTTTAGTCTGTAAAAATTTTATATCTTTAATGGTAGGAAAGATAATTACACTGATATAAGGTGCAACAGGAAGGAGATTGAAATCAATAACTTAGGAGTGGGTTTCTAAGTCAAGAAAATTCATTTCACAAGGGTGGTGGAATGACAAAGAGTGAAAAATATTTAAATATTGTTATTTTGACCTCCTATAGCCACCTATGGACCATTAACAGTTGCAGTCATTTATTGCAGCCCCTTTCAAATTTAAAATTTGGAACCCATTTAGAGGATGGGTGGCAAAGGAGGAAGTTGGTGAGATAGTTATCAGTAGAAGACAAAAGTAAATAAAGGGGAATGAGAGTAGAAGAATATATAGGTACGCAAGGGTAGTCAAAGAGAATGTGCAGCAAGAAATAGGGGAAAATTGAAAGAATGAGTAATAATCTATAGAAAAGGGGAAAATAGAGCAGAATTAGAAAAATAAAGCATCAACCTATAAGAGAGTGAAAATATTTCATAGCAAAGGAGTATTAGTAAGGAAAGTTTTGACATTTTTAGTATCTTATTTTTGTAATAGCAGTAGCTATATTTTCTAATTATGTATAAAGAGTTTTTCTAGATTTTAATATATGCAAGTTTTAGTGACTATTTATTCATTTTCTCTCCTCCCTTGTTTTTATCTATTTTCATTTAATTTTTACCCACCTGAGCCTATATATTTTCAATCTTTATTCTACCTATATGGTTAATAGTGTTGTAGCACATTTCTAACAACTAGTATCAGAGCTATTGGTAAAGGGTAGCTAAGTTGTGAGTGTATTCAGACATGGCAGTAAGGAGTTTAGGGTCTTAGAAGCAGCCCCCTATATTTGATTGCAAAAATTATGATGTGTAGAGTATCAAAATGAAAAATATATTCAACTCTCAAGAGATATGGGTTTTAGTTGAAGCTGGGTATAATGAGGTTGTAGACGGTAACCTTCAATGCCTTAACCCAAGCACAAAAGAATGTACTGAGGTAGAATAGAAGAAAGGATTCCAAGGTACTTAGCTATATATAAATGGCTTTGGCTAACTCAATTTTTCTTAGGATATTAACATCTATCTATTCTAAGAAATCATGGGATATCTTGAAAAATGCATATCAAGGAAGTGACAAGGTGAATCTTGTCAAGTTATAGCTCTTAAGAAGGGACTTTGAGAGCCTAAAAATGAATGAGAATGAGTCAATCAATGACTTCTTCACAAGAACTATGAATATAGTAAATCAAATGAAGACATATGGTAATACCCTTGAAGATTATAAAATCATTAAGGAGTTGAGGAGCCTTCCAATTATATTTAACCCTATAGTGGTTTCTATAAAAGAGTCAAATGATTTGAGGCAAATCATGGTTGATGAGTTAATGGTTTTTTATCAAACCCATGAACAAATATTGAATAGGTCAGCCACCTCTTCCCATGAGAAAGCATTGAAGACCAATGTGAATGTGAAACGAAGGGGGAGAGGATCAAAAATAAAGGTAGAGGAAGAAATTGTAGCAGTCAAGATGGTGGAAGGCATAGCCATCAAGAGTTACATGGAAGAGGAAGAGAAAGGAGCAGTAACACTTCTAGAGGTGGTTCTACACAAAGGTATGATAAATCTAGCATCCAAAGTTACTATTGTAAGAGGTATGGACATTATTATAGTGAGTGTAGAAATAAGTAGTATGACATGAATACGTTAGAATTATAATTTAAATCATACACAAGATGTTAAACCTAATAGGAATGAGAAATGAGGAAATGTGTTTATAACATGTAACATTGCTGAGCAAAGTGGAAAAGAGACATGGTACTTGGATAGTGGTTGTAGCAACCACATGAGTGGTAATAGAGAGATGTTAATCCACATAGATGAGTCAATAAAATTAGAGGTGAAGATGGGAAATAATGATAAGGTTCTTGTCATGGGTAAGAGTAGCATTTCAATCCGCACCAAGTAAGGTGACAATAGGCAAATTCATGATGTTTACTATGTACCTGGGTTGAAACATAACCTTATCAGCTTTGGATAGCTTATACAAAAGGGTTATAAGGTTATATTTGATAATGGTGAGTGCATCATCTTTGATAAGAGTGGTTGTAATAGAAAGATAGTAATAATTAAGATGATAAGTAATCAAATGTTTCCATTGAGAATGTAAAGTGAGCTCACAGCAACATTCAAAATAATGATGGTAGATGAACCTACTCTTTAGCATCTTAGGTATGAACATTTGAGATTTTGAGGTTTTAACTATCTTCATAAGAATCACATGGTGAATGGGTTTCCCCTTATAGAATAGCCAAACAAGGTGTGTGAAGGATGCATATTGGGGAAACAACATAGGAGTGCATTTCCCATGGGTAAGGCATGGAGAGCTAGAGCTTCATTAGAGCTGATATATTAAAATTTATGTGGTCCAATGAAGACCCCATCCCTATCTAAGAATGTCTATTTCATGACATTCATAGATGATTACAGTTAGAAGATATGGGTGTACTTCTTGAAGAATAAATCAGAAGTATTTGAGACCTTCAAGCAGTTCAAGGCCATGGTGGAGAAGCAAAGTGGCCATGACATCAAGATTTTGAGGAAGGATAGAGGGGGAGAGTATATCTATAAATAATTCATGAATTTTTTCAAGGATCATGGCATAAATAAGCAATTTATAGCTAGGTATACACCGTAGCAAAATGGTGTGGCTAAGAGGAAGAAGAAGACCATCCAAAAGATGGCAACGAGTATACTATTTGGGTTGAAGATATATAAAAAACCATGTACTTGTTAAACATTTTTATAATGAAGAGTGTAAGGGATGTAATCCCTCAATAACCATGGAATAATCAGAAGCCAAGTGTTGAACACCTTAGAGTGTTCAGTTGTGTAGCATATGCACACATGCCCAAGAAAATAAGAATGAAGTGGGATGATAGAAGTAATAAGTGTATTTTCATAGGGTATAGTCACTAATCAAATGCATACTGGTTATACAATCACATCACCAAAAATCTCATAATCAACTAAGATGTTCAATTCATTGAGCACGAAGCTTGGGAAGATAGACAAGGAGAAGAACATGTTGAAATAAAGGCTGGTGGACCCTTTATTGAATCTAAAATAGTAGGTGGTATAGCCATAAATACACCAAAATGGACCCATATTTCATAAAGGGCTGATTCATCTAGTGGCAACAGCCATCAAGGAGGTCAAGGAGTTGTTCATGAGTCAACATCCTCCTCCTCCAAACCTCAAGTAAGGATAAAAATCTTGTAATAAGTTTATGAGCAATCAAGGTATGATCAAAATGAGAATGAAACTATGAATTATGCACTCTTTCTATCAGTTGATCCAATCTACTTTAAAGAAGCATTCAAGGATATCAAGTGGTGTGAGGTTATGGACGGAGATATACATGCCATAGAAATAAATGACATATGGGATTTAGTTAACCTACCAAAAGGAAAAGAGGTCATAGGAGTTAAGTGGGTATACAAGACAAAAACTACTCCCAAAGATAAGATAGAGAGGGATAAGGCAAGGCTAGTGGTGAAGGGATATAAGTAAAAGCTCAGACGTGATTACAATGAAACATTTGCACCCATAGCAAGGCTAGAAAACGTAAGGATAATCATATCCATTGTTATCCAACACAAGTGGAAGGTTCATCAAATAGATGTGAAGTCAAAATTCTTAAATGGAGTGCTATAAGAAGAGGTCTACATGGGATATCCACCTAGATATGAGATTCTCAATCATGAGAACAAAGTGTATAGGCTAAAAAAGGCATTGTATGGGCTTAAGCAAGCCCCAAGAGCATGGTATAGCCATATAGACTCATATTTGTGGAGTAAAAATTTTAGAAAGAGTCAAAGTGAGCCCATAATATATATCAACTCATGTAAGGAAGGTATTTTGATTATTGTATTATATTTGGATGATCTAATATTCACTGATAATGTAAATTAGTCTATTGAATAATTCAAAATAGCCATGAAAAATGAGTTTGAAATGACTAATTTGGGCTTCTTGAAGTACTTTCTTAGGATAGAAGTCAAGAAAAAGGATGAAGGCATATTCAGATTCTAATCTAAGTATGTAAAAGAGGTTTTGTAAAGGTTCAAGATGTTGGATAGAAAGCCTGTATTCCTTTCACTTAAAACAAGCCTTAAGTTGTGCAAAGATGATTGTAGCAAAAATATAGACCCCACACACTATAAGAGTCTAGTGGGAAGTTTAATGTACCTGACTACAACAAGGATGGATATCATGTATGCATTTAGCCTCATATGAAGATTCATGGATATGCCAAAGGAGACACATTAGCAAGATGGCAAGAGGATATTAAGGTATGTGAATGGAATAAGGGATTATGGTGTTTTATATGCAGTAGCAAATGAGTTTTAGCTTGTTGGTTACACATATAGTGATTGGGTAGGCAACCTTGATGACTGAAAGATAAATTTGGGGTATGTATTTCATCTTGGTTTAGGAGCCATATCTTGGGATTCAAAGAAATAATTTATAGTGTCACTTTCTACAGTTGAAGTAGAGTATACAGTAGCCAATAAAGTAGCATGTCAGGTTATATGGTTGAGAAGGATACTTTCTAATTTGCATGAGGAAAAATAAGGAGATTTTAAAATCTATTATGATAATGTATCATCTATATCATTTTCAAATAACCCCATGTTTCATAAAAGGATCAAAGACATTACAATCAGGTATCACTTCATTCAAGAGTTAGTTGAAAATCATGTCATATGGTTTAGTTCTTGCAAGTCTGATCGGCAGCTAGATGATATTTTCACTAAGCCTTTGTATAAAGACACTTTCATGTATTAAGAGGAAGGTTAATGGTCATAAATGTAGCATCATTAGGCCTACATAGTGTTATGGTAGCTCTGGAGTCTTCCAGTAGGGCTACGGACTTAAACAATATAGCTCTAGACTCCTACAACAAAACTACATACTCCATCAAAAAATTTACATACTCCATCAGTAAAACTATAGAATCCATCAGTAAATCTATGGACTCATACAACAAATCTACATACTCCATTATTACATCTATGGACTTCATCAACAAAGCTAAGGACTAAATCAATCTAGCTACGGACTTCAATAACGAAGCTTCAGACATGCATAAAAATAATGTGAAAGCATTTAGAAAGTTAAAGAAAAGTTATAAGGAAGTTTTGGAGGATAATAAAAGTTTAGCTAACCATGGTAGGAAGGTCAAAAATAAGGGGGAGTGTTAAAATATTGTTATTTTGAACTCCTATAGCCACCTATGGACCATTAATAGTTGCAATCATTTATTGCAGCCCCTTTCAAATTTCAAATTTGGAACCTATTTTGAGGATGGGTGGCAAAGGAGGAAGTAGGTGAGATAGTTGTTAATAGAAGACAAAAGGAAATAAATGGGAATGATATCAAAAGAAGATAGAGTTACGCAGCAATCAGAGAGAATATGTAGTAGCAAATAGGGAAAAATAGAGAGAATGAGCAGCAATCCATAGAAAAGGGGAAAATAGAGTAGTAGAAAAATAAAGTAGCAGGTCATAAGAGAGTGAACACAGTCTGTAACAAGGAAGGATCAGAAGGAAAGTTTTGATGTTTTTAGTATGTTATTTTTATAACAACAGCATCTGTATTTTCTAATTATGTAAAAGGAGTTTTTCTAGATTTTAATATATGCAAGTTTTAGTGTTTATTTCTTCATTTTCTCTCTTCCCCTATTTCTATCTATTGTTGTTTAATTGATGCCCACCTAGGCCTGTATATTTTTAGTCTTTTTTCTACCTATACATCCAATAGTGTTGTAGCACATTTCCAACAAAAAACCCTATCCTAAAATGTCTTTCCCTCCAGAGATGTTTTGGAGAAAGGGATCACTACTAATCCATTGTTGAGATCCATTACATTTGTTGCCCTAATTCATTATGTTTTTGAGATGAGTAAGTAAATGTTGGTTATGTTATTGCACATTCCCATCACTTCCATTTCTAGGTGGACTTCTAATACTTTTCCATTGAGAATGGGTAAAATATCCCCTTGTAGATGAACTAATTTCATTATAACTATGTTGATTGGTTTGTTACAAATAGAGATAGTTAGTGTAGCTTAAAATTTATGAGCCTGAATGTTATATCTATTTATCAATGAAACTATTTAGTCTCTTGTAACCAATAGACTCCCTAGTTAGAACAATCCTATGGATTTTACAACAGATGACATATCCATAATTAATACACCTTGGCAAACTCTAACAAGTCACAATAATAAATAAACCTATTGGGCATATGATTAAGAGATTATCCATTGTACACTTTTGTAGTACTAGTACAATAACCCCCAATTCCTCCTCAATTTTTGTATATCAACCTACCAATTAGCAACTTTTAGAATTAAACATGGATATTTATTCAAATCAACCACTTCATATATTTTGGCATCAAAATATATGAGTGATAAACAAACAAAAGTCATTAATGATGGTGATGGGCCCTTGAATGTAATTAATTACACAACATACATTGTCTCAAAGCTCTATTATTTGGGTTTTAATATTCAATAATGTGAAGTTCAATGTACACAATGCAAAGTTCAACATATGCAACACAAAGTTCCGAAAAGTAAAGTATTGAAACCATCTACCAACTTAATTGATCAATTCATCCCTCCTTTTAATTGAAATTTGATTAGCATAGCATTTGATGTATTCCATACAAATCAATTATTATCTATTCAACATTTTCTTATATAGACAGTGTTATATTTAAAGAACGAGACATAAAATGCTAAATATATATTAACTATAATCTTATGGTAATCTACACAAAATTTTCCCTTTCATTTCTTACGGGATTTTTAAAAATTTCATCTCATTCCATGTATTTTAAAAGTTGAAATATATTTATAGGGCCATCAAAAGTGAAAACAAAATTTTAATTTCCTAAATCTCCTTATTACTCAGATCAACCCTTTCATATACTTTACCTTCAAGAGATATAAATGATTAAAAAAATTATCGAAAATGATGACTAACCCTTTAAGTACAATTAAATATACATCATATAATATCTCAAAGTCTTATAATCTAATTTTTATATTCAAAAATATGAAGTTAATTACACATAATATGAATTTCAATATACATAATGTAAAATTTAATATTTACAATGTTAGAATAAAAAAATAGAAATATATTTTGATATATACAATGTTAGAATCAAAAACTAGAAATATAGTTTTACAAATCAATAGTTTACTCCCTCTCTCTATATAGATGCATTAAAAGTGCCTTTACTAGAATTCATCCACTCTTTTAACTTTTAATTGCACTTTTAGTAATAATCTTATTCTAGAGCATTGTGGAGTAGGCCGCATAACAAGGGATATGAATTTGATTATTCTTAAAGTGATTTTGGTAGGAAAAAATAATTTAATATTCAAAGTTAAAATGAGCCATTGGCTTTAAAAATACCCTATAACTTCTTTTATGACTTGCATTTTCATCTAGGTTTAGCTATTGTAGCTTGGCATGGGTGAGGCTTGCATCTTTGATATTTTTCAATTGAAAAGAGCCAAAAAGTAGGAATGAGTGAGAGCATTGATTTTTAAATTAATGATTTAATCATTCTAAGCCATGACATTTGCATTAGGCCATATTGTCAAGCGAGAAATATAATTTGAGTTTGACAAATTTTGGGTATCTAATTTAGATCAATAATTGATGGGAAAGATACCATGTACCAAATGGAGTTAAAAAGACACATAACATCATGAAGAGCAGAATGTTGACTATTTAGAAGGCCCCACCAGCTAGCTACTAATGTGGCTGAATGTGCTGGTAGTTTATGATGCTTTAGTTTTTCCAATAGCAACACAAAGGGTATGTAGAATAAGAGATCAAGATCCATCATTCGAGAATTACCATTGGAATTGGAATCTTTTTAAATTTTATGATGTGAGGGTTTTTTTAATTATAATTTTAAAAAATTGTGTTAGAGGTAAATTGATAATAATATCTAGATAATATTGATTAAAATTTAACAAGTGCTACAACATATTATTAAAGAATTTAAAAAAAGAATTGTGTTTTAGGTATAAAGTAGTAATTTGTACATAATTATAAATACGATGGACTCTTTTGAAAAAACCCTTTTGAATTACAAATGATAAGAATGTCTTTGAAGTTCTTAACATTTCTATAGATATTATGATCAACATGTGGATCAGAATTGAAAAATAAGTGGAAAGGGTGGTAGTTCAACTAGTGAGAATGATGGTTGTTTATATCCATCCATTGGGACATAAATCCTTATAGATATCCAATATGGAGAGTCAACCGATTAAGGCCAGGATCGTGCCTGATTGATTTTGATGACGTATATGCCCCTTATGGCTACTTAGCCAAAGGAACTTAGATTTAGATATATTAATTACTCAACATTATAAATCTAAAATATAGACAAAGATACAGACATTCTATGTAATTCAATGATTCTATATAATACCTTTAGACGTTAGCTTGAAGGCATCCCTCTTTAATCTCAATAGAGATGTGAATTGAAATCATAATTATATTCATTATTGTATTTGTATCTAAATGATAATAAGTATAAAAAAAGGAAAAGGAAAGGATCTATAATTCCTTATAGTACTAGTTTTTTAGCTCTGATGGTATGCTCTTGTTTGATTTAACCATTATTATTATCATATTTTCTAAATTAAAGAACATATATAGTATTTTTTTATTTTTAAAATCTTCATCACTCTCTTCATCATCATCAAAGTCATTATTATCATCATCACCACCATCATCATCACTATCATCATTGTTCTTATGATGATCATCTTCGTCGTCTTTCTTGTTGAAACTTACTACCTAGAAACATACACAATAACTTAAATCAAGTTTTGAACATGAAAAAATATAAATAGAAACAGAGTTATAAAAACTCTTCATAATAAGAAATGATCATTATCAAATACAATTTAATCTCATATCAAACATCACATATACATTCAAGTTACTACTTGGGAAATCTTTAATATTATTTTTTTGATGTAGAAGCTCAAAGTTACATAGTGTATACACCTAAAATTGTTTGCTTCATTATTATCAACTAATATTTCTATTAATCAACACTAATTCTGCTTAACCTATTTTATCTCACTAATTTATTCTAATCCCAGCAATTTATCTAATATCCCACTTCTATTATCCTACATTCACTAACCTTATTCATTTCATTCATTCATTAATTCTATCTTAATCTCTATTATCCTAAATTTAATCTTAGTTATCTATTATATGGGAACTTAAAATTCCCATAACCTCACTGACCACCTACTAACCTACACCCTAGCCTTTCCTACATCCCTAGTCCCTAATCACCTACCTAATCCCTATCTAACCCCCACCTAATCCTCAATCATCCCAAAGCTAATAAAGAAGTTTGTAGAAATGGAGAAGCTCCTCCAAGTCTCTAGAAGTCTCTAAACTAGAGACTTCTAAGGAATATATTATTCCTTGAGTAATATATAGCCATTGATCTCATCCCTTTAACTTCAAATATTAGCACTTGATCTTCCCTCCCAAATCTATATAACTAATCTCCTCCTCTATGGAAGCCAACTTTAATTTTCATACCCAATCAATGTCAAATTAGTCATTGAATCTCTCATCAATAATCCTTCATCATGCCATCACTATGCCAAAAATCTGAGTCTACATGCAATCACAAGTCCATTTGCAAATCTTGAAAGGAGGTTATATGAAGCAAGGAATTTGGTAAGTCTCATATCATTCTGATGTGTTTCATGAATCCTTCCTAATAGGTAGTTTGAGTTTGAGTTTGAATTAGCATGTTTAATTCATAGTGTGCTCAAAATCCTACTCCACATAGATATCGGTATCTCTACCTATATTGTTGAATTATATATAGCAAATTACAATTATTGAGTAAGTATGCATTTAATTATGAACATTCTTTTGACCAAGTAGCCATGATTAGGAGCATTTAATCTATCAAAGTCACCCAAGAAATGATCCTGACCTTATCTGGTTGACTCTCTGTATTAGGTATCTAAAGGGATTTGTGCCTTGGTGAATGGCCTACAAATGATCATCCTCACTAATTTAATTATAACCCTTTGGATTCTAATATTTAATATTAAACTTTTCCCCAAATTTCATGTGCATTGAATTTGAGTAACAATATTTTTGTTAAAGGAAGTTGATTAACAAAGTTTCCAAAATTATGTAAAAAAATATCTAAAATATAAAATATTTTATGTTTTCACAGTCTATAGTGATTAGATTACAAAATTTTGGAAGTACTATGTAGACATTTTTCAAATAAATGTAATTTTCAATTAACAATCAAATTTGAAGGGCTAACTTAAATGCATGGCATAAATTCATCCAACCCTTCCATGATGAAAAATTGAATAAATATTTACACTTCATTTGAAAAAAGTAAATCAAATATACATTTTATAAAAATAAGAGTTATATAAAAAAAAATTATTTTATTTTTTAACAAATTTAAAAATTAAATAATAAATTTACTTTTTTTAAATGAAATTTATATAAACTTTTTACTTGAGTGAAATGGAAAAAATTTCACTTTCCATCAAATTTGAAAATCTAATCCAAAATTATTTATAAAAGCTGTCTTCCTTTTGGTTGTCTATTTTAACACATTTAAAAAATAACAACAAAACAAAAAAATACAAAAACATTCTAACATTAAAATGGTTATGACCATAATTTCATTTATTAAATTTTAAAATCTTGATTGCTTCAAAATACATATACCCTATCCAATAAAATTGTAAACATTTTCAAACAAAAATTAATTAATTAATTAATTAAATGCTACAATATATAAAATCTCCCTCCACCCCCTTTTCACTAGTATAGTCTCATACTCTTATGGAAAATTATTGCCATAATAATACCATTATTTAAATATTAAGTTACAAATGTAATAAATTTTAGTTTACAAATTTTTTAAAATTTAAATTTTATGCTACAAATGTAATAAATTTAAGTTTATAATTTTTTTAAAATAAAGTATTGTTGTTTCATGTTATAGAGGGGTGGGGGCCTCGTATACATGGTCTTAAAAATATTTGCACATGCAAATTAACTATTATATGGGTGTTGGGATAAGATGCATCATATACATGGTCTTAAAAATACTTGCACATGCAAGTTAACTAGTATATGGGTGTTGGGATCAGATGTATGTATGCACATAAATATTAAAAATTGATCTATGTGGTTGGAATAAAAGTTGAGAAAAGAAAAAAAAAACTAATCATTATTCCTTTAAAAATAATTTAGATGCATAAGAGACTAATCGAGTTGGTTGAAACTTGAAAGTGACATTCCCACTTCGAGGAAATCAAGAGATTTGAAAATTCATAATACATAGAAATGGACAATAGCATACCAACCTCATTTTATTAAATCTCAATGATAATCTTACATATTCTAGAATGGACAATGAAATACTAGGCTTTGTGATTTTACAATATTGTAATGAGTTTGACATGTAACTAGTAACACTATTCAACTATAAAAAGAACCTAATTTTTGATAAATAATTATTTAGTCCTAAGTTCTATCAATGTATGAATTTGCAATACAATATCATTACACTAGAACATGAAACAAAATTTGTAATTTCTTGACAAGCTTTAATCAACCAAAATTCTTATACAATCATGGTCTTATGCAAGTTCCATTACTAAGTGCAAGACTTAAAAATAATTATTATACATACCTTAGATTATATAAAATATGAAACATGCTCTTTGTGGCAACTGCATGAGTTGCAATAGCAAGCAAACCCAGTTGCATATTCTAGCTAAAAAGCACAAAAAAAGGAATACCACTTTGCTAACATATAGTTCTTCAAAATCCTAACCTTAATTCCCTATTTTCACATTTATCTATTGTAATAGCCTACAGAATTAGTTCTTCAAATGCAAATGAAATTAACATAATCATTTTTTCAAACTATGTAAAAAAGAAGTATCAATTATGCCACAATTTTAATGTGAATGAATTTTTTACTTTAAATAAGAATTAAATTATAACTTGCTCAAGGGAATATACATGCCACAAAAAGAATATAGCATCTCTAAACACAAGCCTTTTCTGACTGACAAAAATACTTCATCCAATAGTCATCAAATGCCTACATGGTTGGCCTACAAATTGATTATCATTGTATCAATATGCTTAGAATGATAACCAGTTAATCAAAAAATAAAATCACTAATTAAAATCATATAGATTACCAAGATAAAAACCCATTTCCTAGAACTTCACCTTATATAAAGGAAGAACCTAAATGGCACATGTAAAAATAAATAAATAAAGTATTCACTAGGACACGGGTATTTACCCCTATAAATGTGCCAAAATGTATACTCTATACCATGAAAATCCTTTTCCATAAGCTCTTGAGAAGTTCTTTGTTGATTATAATCCTACTATATGTCTAAAAACTTATTAGATTTCAAACTGCCATTAATATCCATTAAAACAACATATCACTTGAGTCTAATGAAAGTAAAGCACTTTTAGGTAGTAAATGCCATAAATAATTCTACAATACTACAAAATGGTAACTAAGATTAAGAAAGACCATAGGCACTTCAAAATATTTTTGGAGATTAAATAGGAATGTTTAGTGCAGTGATCAAATTTGAAAGGTTTTCCTAATTTCAATGTGTAGGCTATATATTCATCCATGAATAAACATTTATACTTCATTTGAAAAGAGTAAACCAAATATACACTTCATAAAAATAAGATTCATATAAAATATTTTAATTTTAATTTTTAACAAATTTAAAAATTAAGTAACAAGTTTACTTTTTTTAAATAAAATCTATATAAACCTTTTACTTGAAGTGAAATGAAAAAAAAAATCACTTTCCATTAAACTTAAAGATCAAATCTAAAATCACTTATAAAATCTCTCTTTCCTTTGGCTACCTGTTTTAGCACAAATTTAAAGAAACAGTACCCAAATAATAAAGCACAAAGACACTCTAGCGCTAATATGGCCTTGGCTATACTTTCATTTTAAATATCAAAATCTTGATTGTTTTAAAATAAATGCACCCTATCCAATAAATTTGAATTCATTCTCACACAAAATTAAATTAATTTATTAAATGCTACAACATGTGTTTGAATCCATTCTAACAAATTTAATAACACAAATAAAAGATAAATGCTTCAAAAATCAAAATTAAAAGGCAATTAAATAAGTTTATGTGACCATATTCTCATTTAAGAAGACCATCATGTGTGTCGAGAACATATATATTTATTGGTCTAGTAGAAGAGGCTTTCAGGATTTTATATGCCTCCATGCATCATTAATATAATTCCAATCTACCTCATTTAGATCATGAAGTGAAAAATGGGAGATAAACATTAACATATCCAAAGTGATCAAAGAAAGTCTAGATTTGTCATCATTCTTTATCATATTTAGATTTGAAAAACCTCTTTCACAAACTATTTTTTCAATGGAATAACAAGAATAGCTTGACATAGCCACATCAAACATGGAAACCCTTCAAAATATTCAAGTTCACCTTTACATAGATCTCATGCTACAAACATATGTTGTTTTGGATACGGTGTATAAATAGAACAAATAAATTAATCTATCTCACCTAAATATTTGATAATATCTGCAATAGAGGATTTCCCAACACTAAATTTTTCACATAATTATGTTAATCATATTTTTATTTGACGGTTTATATCATCCATCTCCTCTTAATAATTATGAGGACTAAAAAACTTAGAAGCATTAAATATAGGTAAATTTTTTAACCTTATATCTAGGGAATCAATAACCTTCACTATAAAAAAAATTCTCAATTCAATGTAATCATCTAGTGTCCCTGATCTTTGTGATTTAGGAAAACTCTAAAATCTCAATACATGTACATGTATCATACCTATTCCATCTGTAAACTCAAAAGGTTCCTCCATGTATTCTATTTAAAAAAGATGATATATGTATTGTTCATGCCCCAAATATGTTTTTTTTAAATCTCCTACAAAGCATGTTAATAGTAATATATAAAGTGGTGCCAATGGAAGTAATGTCAACATGATCCTCTTTTAAAAAAATTGTTAAACTTGTTTAACTTAATAAGACCACCTACTGATAAATGGATGCAAAATTGTACTTGAAAAAATCTTTCCAAACCATACATTTTTTTCTACTCTAACTCCCATTCTTTCAACAAAGTAGGCATGAGTTTTACAAGCCTTTCCATGACCTTTACTCTATATATCCACCTAATTTGATGAGTTTTCAACACATATAACATATTTATTTGAAATGAATCCATTAAGTCTCTTAATATTCCATGTCTTTCAGCAAATTTCACAAGCCATGACTAAACTTTGTAAATTAATCAAAAAATTATATTTCTAAAAAATTAGATGAGGCATAATTTTCTTCTAGTGCTTGTATATGAGATATAAAATTAATATATAATAATTAAGGATCATCTCAATGAAGCTTAGTTGATAAACCTTCATAAATACCCCTCATGGTAGAATCCCCATTAGGTTCAAATCGAATTAACTTCAACAAAGATAAATCCATATTTGTTAAAAGAGTTGTCACAACATCATACATAGATTGAGTTGTTACATCATTTATTTTAAAGAGTATAATTTTTTTGAACATTGACCTATTTTTTCATTTGTTAAATATTATAATATAAACTATCAAATGTTGCTCCATAGTTTGATATGTAATTTCATTAACTAAAGTTGATTAAAATAGACTAAAATAAATCTCATCTTTCAAAATTTTCCAATAAACCTCCTTCACAACTTATATAAACTCTTGACTAGATGTGGTATTTATGAATGCAAAGTATTCATCATTTAGAGGCATGTGTGAAGTGCCTTTAAACTTATTCAAGTCACAAATTGGCTTATAGAGTTATAAAGGTAAATCATGTGTGGAAAAAAATACATACTTTTAATCACTAATATGATTTTCTCTTTATCAGATTATACCATTAGTTTTACATTTTTTTTAATAGGAATACCACTTCATTTGTTTTTTCCCTCTAAAAGTTGTAAGGCAAATTTATGAGGCTCTAAGTCTGCATGGGTTTTTAAACCGCTGACTTGAAGAGTGGTACTCCCATATTTAGCAAATACAGTTTCTCTCTTATATTTTACACCCCAAGAACACTTTATCCTTTCAACACCATTGCATTTTTTACAACATAAGCCCATGTAAATCATTTTTTCCATTTGGACTTAAATGTTATTTTTCATTTCTTTGGCACTTGTTCCTCTCCCTAAAATTCTTCTCATTTTATTCATTATCTTCTTCATGTTGTTGAACATCAATGTCTTCATTTTGGGAATGGAAAAAATGATTAGAATATTTAGGGATAACAAATGTATCAAAAAGTAATATTTGTCTTTTTTATTTATTAAGATGACCAATGGAAGCCATTTTATTATAATTTATACCTATTCAGTAAAAAAATTAAAAATAATATAAAACAAACTTAAAATTCATGAAAGAGAGGTCTTTATATTTAAAATATTTATGAAATAAAAGTATTTAAATTAATATATTCATGAATTGGATAATTTTAAAATTAACACGTCTTTTAAATCCTTCCTACTTTTGGAATTTATAGGTAATGTCCTGTTCACTCAGATATTATACTTGTTAGTTTATCCACTGCATTTCCACTTAATGAAGGTTGTAAAGAGAAAAAAAATTAGACATAAAATTATTTTTTATTAATTCATAAATAGTATAAGCACAATAAAATCCAAACCTTCTTATACAAATAGGTTTACATGCTTTAAAAGCTAATTCTCCTTATAATAAACATTTTTTTCCCCAATTCTAGAATGTATCAGTTTTAAATCTTCAAAGATTATTTCATTCCTGAGTAAGAAAACCTTTTTTATTACCTCCTATGAAATATCTGTTTTAAAATTAACTTTTAATCATCTTCATAAACATGACAAAAAATTACATTTAGAAAATTAGATTGAAGAAAGGGAGGACTTGGAGCTAGAGGCATATTACGTGTTAAACTATGGAGAACTTTGTGTAAATTAGAAGGAACTTAGTGTTTTTACAATTGAACAAGAAGAGTCTGAAACAAGAAATAATAGTGAAATGTTTGCTTCAAAATTTGTTTACAAGGATAATCTCAAATGACTCTTATTACAAAATAAGTACATAAAACTAATGAAAAAATATTCAAAGACTACAATTTCTAAAATCTAATTTATAATTACCATAAATTAGCTGCCAAATATAACATTTAAAAGGGATGATACATCCATTAAGATTTTAAAATAAGAGATGTGTCCATTATTAAATAAATGCAACAATGAACTATCAGAATAATTATTGTTGATATAAAATTAATTATCTTACTATTATATGTGGTTATATTATTGTAACCATATATTAGCTTAATTGTTTCATGGGTAAGTATATTCTTACTTCTCATTGTGTGTTTATTTCACCAACTACTTTTGTTATAATAGTTTTTTTATTGCCTATGTATTGGGATATCCTTTTGGTTAACAATATCAAATTTTTTACTTCATTCATGTGTATTATAATTATACATGGTATCAAAGCTCATGGTCTATGATCTAGGGAGGAGGAATTCCCTACAAAAAAATATTTTTAGGGAGGATGAAGACCCAGTGAATATTTTTTGAGAAGAAACCTCTATTTTCAAAGTACGTGGTGAGAGGAAGAAAATACAAGTCCAAAATTAAGTGAAGAAATGGTTGTTTATGTATAAAGGCATTGTAAGTTGGAGGAGGCCATTGCAAAATAAGACTTTCAGCTTTGAAAAGAAGACTTTGAGAATTCTCTTGTTGTTTAGCAAGGTATTTTTTCTATTGCAAGCCCTGATTGAGAGCCTTTTATGAAAGGAAGGTGTTTTTGTGAGGAAGAAGGATGTTTATTTGGTGTTTGGACACTTTAGCGAGTTGCCTAGAGAGAAGCATCCCAAAGAAAAGTGGTGCATTGATCTTTTTTTTGGTTTGAAGACCAAATAATAATATCAGACATGTTATTTATTTTTTTAATCAAATCTAGATAGTAAGAGACATCATTCTACTAAAGTAATATATTATAGAGGAGAAAGAAGGTGTTCTGAGTGTGGAAGGTGCTCTAAGAGGCAGAGGAGATCTAGTTCTACCTAAAATCATCCCAAAAATAGTAGACCATGGGTGTCATAGCTGGGAAGAGGAAAATTTTGTAAATCATAATCATTTTCCAGTTGTTTAGCTAATCAAACAAGCTCATCCATCCAAGTGCCTAGCCAGGAGGAATGCACCATTTCTCTATGCATATGTTGGACCCTAAATTTTGGCTAAGTCTTTTAATAGTGACACAAAAGAAGGATGTCACAAAACAAACATGGTTCAAGAGAAGCATGGCACAGATGCAACACAGTGTGAAATTTATATAAGTATAGAAGACCATGGAATAAGAGGTCATAGTGTGAGAAGACCCAGTCAAAGAGGATGCATAATAAATGGAGAATTTGAGAGTGAAGGGCTCAAAATATCAGTGAAAGACTAGGGGAGTATGTGGGAAGTAGGACATGGTTAAGGAGTGATTTTTAGTGATAGAACATACTTAAATCATGCACAAATTTAGCACTAGCCCACATGAATATAGACACTAGGAAATGAGGATCCAACACCGAATGAGAATATAGGGGCACAAAGGCACGAGTCCTTAAGAAAATAATGCAGTCAACTACCATGACTCTTAATAAACTGGATATCATTGGCTAGTCATTGAGAGTGTCATTACTATTATAACTACTTGGTTTGGGAGAACCAAGTATAAACACCCCTATTTATAGCTTTGTAAGGCTTCTTATTATTGTGGTAGAATGATTGAGTGATGTTGACTATTACTTTATTGACATAATTATGGATATCTATGTAACATTATTGTTAGACTCCAGTTTATAACTAAGTTGTATGACTAAGTTACACCATATATTTTTTATGTAACTTTTGGATCTATTATGAATATGATGAATAGAATCTATGTTCTCTAAATATTTTCATGTGGATTTTGGAAACTTTGGTGTTAGTAGTAGTTTTAATCATTTTTGTTCATTTAACTGAACTTAGGCCCACAAATGTGTAATTTTTCTAAATAGTCTTCATATAAAGTGAATTTTTGAGCATTGATATATGATAAGTACACTTTTACATGATAAAACCCAAGGATCTTATCCCTTGTTGCATGTTTTGGTTGAGTGCATAAGAACATAGTCTTGCATGAAATGCTAGTGTGCTAGCTTGTTGGGTCTTAGTCACTTTAGTGCACACCTAGAGAATTTAGGCATAGATAGGAAATTATCCCAAAAATTTGGTTCCATTGTCAATACCCATATCGCTTGTTGTATGATGGTGGAAAATGCTCATGTGGTTATTTCTTGAAAACATTGAATGATGGCTTACCAATGTCAAAGATAACTTTGTGATTTTATTTACTGAATAAGGAGTTTTTGTGCATGTGTGGGTTGAATAAAATCTCTATAGTTACTTATATGAAACTATCTTTGTGTAAGTCCCTATTCATTTACATGATTGGATAATAGCCTATGCTCAAGACCAGTCAAAAAATCATAGATAGAAGACAACTTGGATAATAGAGTGTTAATCAACCTTAACACACTTGAGCATGCCATAGACATGAGATGTTAATGTCTAGTGGAGATGGGTGTTAAATATTTATATCTTGGAGTAGATCATTTCATATTATTCTTGTCCAAAAGAAGCCAAGTTCTAGTTTTTTTATAACCATGGGATCAATATCTGTCATTTCCCACTAGAGGTGAAGATGTTGTTTATTGAATCTAGACTTGAATTTTTTCCCATGGAAGGCTAAACTCTCCCTTGCATGATCAAAATGGTTGGTAGGAGAATGTATGGGTATCTATGAAATATTGTTGGTTCAGTATGATAACTCTTCAATGGGAATTGTAAAATCATAAATATGATGTAGCTTGATGAAGGATTATAGGTGGAAAAGACATAGGAAGTGGAGGGGAGGAGTTAAAAAGTGTTGTTAGGATTTGTAGGGAAATGGAAGAGCATAAGGACTCTCCAAATTTTGAACTACAACCAACACCAGATCTAGTATATGTGGGATAAATAAGCTAGGCAGTAAAAACTAAATAACCAAAGTTGAACCAACCCAATTCCCCAACCATAGTGTTAGCTTATTCTTTTGAGATAGACAAATTAATTATACACAACTAGGACACATATAACATAGATTCAAATACAAACCCTATAAGATAACCTTTATTCGATAAATTTTTAGACACTAGTGTATTAACTCTTTCTTTTCCTTTAAAAGATAAATTTGTGGCCTGACTTAGTATGCCTGGTGGACCCAACATAAGTAGTGGACAAAGTATTAGCCTAAATATAGTGAATCTACCTACCTCAGTGCCCAACATCTTAGGTGTTTCTACTGCTACTAGAGGCATGGGAGGAAGATTAAGTGGTGATTCATTTGGTGGAATAGGAGGAAACACATGAGGAACTAGTGGACTTCCCTCAAGGAATAGGTGGATTTAGAAGTTCTCAGAAGCCACCATTGTAATCACCTCAACCACCCACCATGTACTATGAAATGACACTTATTTGTATAGAATATCAAGGTGTGGAGAATGATATTGAACATGTTCACAAGTGTGAAATTATATAGAGAGCACATGGTATAACCTCCTTTGAGTGAAAATCCACTCAATTTGTAACTACACTCTTGGAACGAGTGCATAAATGGTATTGTAAATATGATCCTCAATAAGTAGTCATTGATTATCATTAGTTTAAGGCAACATTCCTCTAAGAATTTGATATTTTTTAGTTTGAGAAACAAGGTATTATTATGCTGAAAGATATAAAACAAGAGCTAACTGATAGCATGCACAAATATGATGCATGATTCAAGACACTTTTCTCCTAGATTCCCTTTAAGAATAATGTTGCTCAACATGCTCAGTGGTTCATGGGAGGACTATTACTCCCCTTTTGATGAACATTATCTTAGATAAATTTTACTAGCCTACACGAGGCCTTGGAATCTGCCCTTCATGCTAAATTTATTGGTAGCATTGATACAAGAATTATTCCTTTCATGGAGGCTCAAATCACTGCAATGCCATCCCAATTAGAAAAGATGATTGCACATAGTGCTCATAATAGTCATAGTAGCCTATGGTATACTGATTGTGATTTTAAAGGCCATAACATAAATAATTGTTCTTATAAGGCCATACATGTACTGAAGCAACTATGTGAGATTTTCTAGGATGAACATGATGTTTAAGCTTATCCTTTGTTACAATATAACACACAGTCAAAGGTGTCCACTTACTGTAAGATATTTGATGCATATACACATGAAACCAATTATCATTATCTCATAGATGATATTCATGAGGCATGCATATGTGATACACATTAGGCATATATTTCAAATAATAAAAATAATGGTGGTTATCATGGGTAAGGTCAAGGACAAGGACAAGGAGGTGGATTCTTTCCACCATAGACATGCTACAAGTGTGGTTCTCTTTATCACTACTAGTGAGACTACCCAGTCTATCATACATGTGATTTTTTTAAAAATGAGCACCATTTAAAGGAGTATCCTGATTTGTATATGGCCATTACAAAGGAAAGAAATGAGAAGTGTATCATTATGATAGACATTGATAATACACATTGGCAACCACACCCTATCACTCCAACAACCCAAAATGTTAATATTACAATGCATAGTGGTGGGCAGTCCCAATTTATATCCACTCTACCTATTGAGAAGGTATAGTGTGAAGACCCCTATGTAAGTAGGTATCCTGATGCTTAGTAATATAAAGAGGTGCTCTAAGATACTATGAATTTGGGAAGGGAATTACAAGTTGAGATCTAATTTCTTAAGGATCATGATGCTACTCAATGTGTTGCTATGTAGAAGGCCAAAAATCATCATGATGTAGTGCAAGATGACTTCTAAGAGATCTATAAGCACCTATTAGATGAGGATATTGTACACCTATTATGTAACTATATTAAGTATTAGACACCAAGGGATACTAAATATCATTTATTAAACCATGTTCGATGACAAGATACTCTCATTCCCCCTAACCTACAAAAGGACAAAGAAATATCTGTAAACACCAACATCAATGGAAGGGTAATCTAGGACATTTTAGTCAACACCAGAAATAAAGTTAATGTCCTCATAAAGGATGATTGTCAAAATATGGCTAGCCCAGCCTTACAACCTTTTCCCCATGTATTTTTCATGTCCAACAAAACCCATGCTTTACTGATTAGCATCCTTAAAAATGCCACTATGGATATCCTTAATGTTCCTTTCAAAGCAGAATTTGAAGTCTAGAATTGGTTGAGGCTGATGAATTCTTAGCCTTATTAGGTCATCCATGGTTTTATGCTAACAACATCGATTTAAGATTCAAGAAGAGATATATCAGCTTTGAAAATACTAACCAATGTGTCATCATTCTATTAGATCAAGCTCATGGGCCCCCATATGTTAAACTAATTAATGTTGATAAGGATATTAATCACATATACAATATCATAGCTCAAGGTAATGAATTTCATGTTCTCACCCTTGATGGCATTCTATGATGGATAGATGCATAATCCCTCTCTAATACTATGAGTAATGCCTATGATTATTGGGTGCAAGGTGACTATGACCTTACTAGGAGAGTATGTGGTGCCATCGATAGTCATGAAGACACGTGATGCAAGTATCACAAGTGCCATAGGTTTATTCATCTCATGACTAGGCAAGTCATGTATGGACCAATTATGGTTGCACTACTTGAAATGATAGATGAATCTCCATAGTTTTATAGGCAAATGAAATTAGTTGAATTCATCCAACAATTATAGGCCTTATATGATTCTAATTTCAATCACATGTGATCACTTTTTCACATTCTATATGGCATGAATACAAGGTAATGGTGGACTCATCATGAGCATCTTCTTAATTGGGACCATATACATTTTGCATTATATCATAATTTCATAATGAAAACCACATACATGACACTATCATCTATAGTGGTATTTGACCATGAGAACCTCACTTTGAGTCATGAGAGATAATGTGGGTGGTTGATGAAACTTTCTTGCCAAAATATCTTTGGGTTCATGCATTCTATGGCACTTTACTCACTTAGGCCAGAACTTGGTATGTTCATGAGGATAACCATTTAGGTACACATTCTTGGAACCTGCTTAAGGATAATATGCTTTTGACATTATCCTATTCATCCCTAAAGATGGATTTACACCTTACACTTTAATCAATGCATCAAGTAGTCATTGATGACTCTAATCTCATTGAATACTAGATTCAAATAATTCATGGTGTGCCAAAATAAGGATTGACCAATTTTAATGAGCCTATTGAGCAGTCATCTTCTTCCACCCCAAAACCTATAATCAATCATGCACTTCAAGAATAGGTAATCAAAAAGTTGTGTTTCAAGTTGATGAAGGTGAAAGATATAATCTTCCTGACCCATTGACCAATCATTTAGATATACACACAAAGTATGGCACTATAATTATTCATGACATAATTATGATACACATCACCCATACTTAGAGCCACTTGAGACCATACAATAAAATATTGTCATGGAGGACACACCAAAGATGTCTACTGTGGGAAATTACTAGTCTGATACTGAAATATCAAAAGTGTTTGAGCTACTAAAAGAATATCGAGATGTTTTCCCCTAAAAATGTAGTTAGATGAAGGGTGTTCACTCATATTTGGGTAAAATAGATATCAAAATGGTTGAAGGTACTTACTCAATCAATAAATGACCTTATTAAATTAATCTTAATTTGCTTGCACATGTTAAAGAAGAAATTATTAGTATATTGCACGTAGGAGTCATTACTCCCATCGATGAATCTAAATGGGTCAACCCTATGGTGATAAGCATTAAAAAAGATGGGAACATAAGGATTTCTATGGATTATAGGTTACTCAATGCTATTTTCATTACAAATCCTTTCCCAACACTATTCACCAAAGAGATCCTTGAAGGTGTTGTTGGATGTGAAATTTATACCTCCACTAATGGTTTTTATGGGTACCATCAAGTCCAGATCACATAGGAGGATAGGCAAAAGACCACATTTGCCACTTAGTGGGGGTATTTTGCATATATTTTCATGTAATTTGAGTTAAATAATGCCCCCATTGTGTTCTTTATAATAGTCGTTGAATCCTTCAAGGACTTTATCCATAAGTTTTTTCAGGTTTATCTAGATGATTGGATAGTATACAGCTTTGTAAAAGACCATTGTTCTAATATTTGGCTAATTCTTGAGCACTACAAGACACTTCAAATTTATCTCAACTTGAGGAATTTTCTTTTTGCTTGTCCATTTGACATTCTCCATGTCCATATTATTTGTTAAGATGGACTTTTAGTGGACCTTACCAAGATTACCATCATCCTCTACCTACTGGAACCAACTACCTAATGAGAGGTTGACACCTTCCTAGGCCACACTTGTTACTATAAGAAATTTATCTATGAATATGCAAAGATTTTAGTACCTCTAGATGAATTCCTAAAACATATAAACTTTTCATTTGGATCCGTTCGTGTCAAGAAGCTTTTGTTGCCTTAAAGGATAAGCTTATCACTACATCAAATCTCTAGTTCCCCAACTGGACTAAATTATTTCATGACCATGTTGATGATTCCAAGATGGAAGTCAGTGAAATACTTGCTCATCTTGGTGAGGGTAATCTGGATCACCCTATATACTTTGTAAGTAGAAATGTTACTCTAGTCAAAAGGAACTATACCACCACATAGTGCAAGGAACTCTATATGGTCTATGATCTTCAAAATTTTAGACAATACATGTTGGAAACCCCTTCTATTTTCTTCATGGACCATGAATCATTGAATTATTTGGTGAACAAACTAGTTTTGCATGGTTGTATTTGCCATTAGATAGTGTTATTTTAAGAGTTTCAGTTCTCCATCATGGTCAAGCCTAGTAAGGCTAATTGCAATCTCGACCATCTCTCATTAATTGACTCTGGTGAATTGGCATGTGCCATTGAGGATGACATGTCTGGCATGTATTTATTTTATTTCTCACATGTTCTTAAAGAGCTAGAGGACATAACAATATTTTTAACTATTGGACCATCTCTAGCTCATTTAAACACTCCATCCAAGAAACAACTCACCATTCGTGTTACTCCATTCTAGCTCATCGAAAGATACCTTTATATGCTTGATCAAGATGAGGTACTTAGACATTACATCATGAAACATGAGTGTACTAAGGTGTTTTTTTAGGTTCATGAAGGTGTTATTGGAGGAAATTATGCTAGAGAAGACATCATTTGAAAAGTTATGTTAGTCATTTTATGGTGGCCTACACTTTTTAAATATGTTAAGATTTATGCATACTAATGTGACATTTACCAACATGTGGGGAAGCCCAATCAGTGGGATGCAATTCCACTTCATCTTATTCTATCATAGTAACCTTTTGATAATTATGCCATTGACTTTGTTAGCCCCATCAACCTAACAAGATGATGTATTGGTTCACACTACATTATCACTGCAACTATCTCACTAGTTGGGTTGAAGCTATGCTAACATGAGATTTTACTATGGATACTACTATGAATTTCATCTAGGAACATATTATTATAAGGTTTGGTTTCCTGTTGAGTTTTACTAGTGACCATGATACTCACTTCCTTAACCATATTATCTATGTCTTGTTGGTTGAATTCATTATTGCTCACCATAAAACCACACCATATCATCCCTAGAATATTGTCACTACTAAGGCATTCAATAATATCTTGGGCACAACTTTAACCAAGATATGTAATATTAGATACACTTACTAAGATGATCAAGTGTCTCTAGTTATTTGGGTTTATTGAACCACCTACAAGTGCCTCAACAAAAGTATACCATTTAATCTTGTGTTAGGTATCGAGGTAATTCTTCCAGTAGAGTTCTCAGTTTCCTCTATTTGCATTACATACATTGGATGACAAGATGATGAGGCATCATTAAAAGCATGCCTAGATGCTTTACTGTAATTAGATGAAGCTTATTTTCTTACACATTAGAGTTAGTATGTACAGAAATGAAAATAGAAGGCTTGGCATGATCACCACCTCAAGAATAAGACTTTTACTCTTGGAATGCAAGTCTTAGTAAATGACTCAAAATTCATGCACCACTCTAGAAAGCTATATGTTCACTGGGATGGTCTTTATTATTTATACTATCCATCCTACTGGTACATGACTTTTTAAATGTTTGCATGGCCAAATTATTCTTGATCATTACAATGGTAGTTAGTTATGACCATATTTTTCTACCTAAGTCTTTCTTATTTGTACCAATAAGGCATATGCCATTAGTTTAGGATTTATTGTTTTCAATAAAGCATTACCTTAGTTACACACCCTTTCTATAGTTTTGTAATCATTTTCAATTTGATATTTATATTCTTGTGGAGGACCACGATGCACTATTAGTGTCGGTATGGGGTGTTACATGTATGAAGTGTCAGGATATTGTCTATAGGGATACATGTGGAAGCAAAGTCATGCAAGTGAAAGTGTATGAGGAAAAAGGATATACATGATGTGGCACATAACCATAAGCTTTCTAGGTAAATAATGATTCTTTCCTTTGGTATAAATATTCAAATTTCCTCGACAACTGTCATATACTTTGATAAAAGTATGGGATAAGACATGTCATCAATACAATGAGGTAGTGGTAATGGTAAGTGTGTTAACATCACATAATGTTAATACCATTGTTCACATTTATTTCATGAATTTATGGTCAAGGGGGGGAGTATTAAATCCTAGTTACCCCCTTGATCCTATAAAAAGACAAAGCGATTCACTTCATATTTTACTATTGCTACAATTGAAAATTTACAGAGCTGAAGGAGTGAACTCGTGTTGTTGTAAAATGAATTCAATGCATTCAGTGAAGTGAAGAGTGTCAATTTTTAGTTGATTAATGATTATTGAAGTGTGTTTTAGCTAAAATGAATAGCTAGAGCTGGGTGAATTTAAAGAATGAGTAGGATTTATTGAGTGCATATTACATAGGTTGGCATATTCCATTAATGGGCATCAAAGTAGGAGAGCTGAGGCACTAACAATAGTGAAAATAGATTCATTTGGGAATATTGGATGGTTGTACCTTAACTTTTAGGCTCCACAAAGGGTGATGCAACCTAAGAAAAAGGCCCAATGAATTTAACCACTACCTATCATTCTAGAGGAATAAGAGCTAATTATTGGTGGGGAAATAATGTTAATTAGGGAAGAAACCCCTAAAGAATAATGCATGCACATGGAATATGAAGGAATAGGGATGGTACACCAAATGAAAATGAAATCTCAAGTTCTTCCACCTCCACCCTTTCTGATTGAGGAAATGCAATACCTTGAGGTGATGTTTCACACTGAAAACTTGGTATCCAATGTGCCCACCCACATCATCTTTGATTCTAACCTTTGACAGCCTAGAAATGAGGTGGAACTAAAAATAATTATAGAGTCAAGTGCTAAAACACCAGGAGTGAGTTGGTCTATGACTTAAATATTTTAAACACCTTAAATTTTATTGGCCTCTTCCAAATATTCAAACTCCCCTACTTTGGGAATCCTATAGAAGTGGTCAAGTTTTTAATTTCATGTGTGCATGAGGAATATATTTATTTTTTTAGGTGTTAGATTTGAATCTTAGATGAAATAATTAGAAAGGTATCAAGGTTATAATGCTCAAGCATGTACCATGAATATGATTTAGAGGATACAATAGAGATAGAGAAGATAATTATGGTGCTTGAGTACTAAAAACAAGGCCATGTTATGCATATCAAAAATCTTCAGCATCCTACCCTCTAAGTGGCTACCTATAATATAATAATGAAGGTTGGAAGTGAATATATATGGAAGGAAGTGTACATGGCCCACCTATAAGTTGCACACCAAGTCACCAAGGGGTTAAAGTATAATTGGGTGTTTTATTTTGCTAATAAAATTATAGAAGATGTGGAGAACGCTCACCAAACACCCAACCATAGGTTCTCATGGGGCTTGTTCTTATTAATAATGGTGTTTAATGAAATTGGTGTACCTAACTACTCCTCTAGATAATTTCAATGGGTGTACCCTCCTGAGCATAAGTCCCTTATGGAGTGGTACAAGTCATTCACCTGCCCTAGTTAGATCATTATATCCTATAAGCTTAAAATTAAGTTGTGGTATGATGGGATGAAGGAAGCCTTTGGGAATAAGTGGCACAATCCAAAATACTTGCTTGCACAAGTTTGAGATCAATCTAAGTTTATTTTTAGGTAACACTACTCCCTCATGTGCATCAAGATGGCCCCATATGGATAATTTTTTGCTTAGCTGAAGCTACCTTATGCTTTCATAGCATGGTACTTTATGAACTCTATCAACCAAATATATGATGCACAATCGGTGACACTTGAACTTGAATAAATTAAATCAGAGGCTCACACTCTTCACTAGATGTATGGATACCCTAGGAAGAAATCTTATATATAAAAAGTTGATTTGAATGGAACTAATAAAGGTGCATTAAATCTTGGTTGGGAATTCCATTCATACTCTTTTCTATATGTTGAAACCAAAGAAGAAATCTTTAGGAAGTACAAAGTGTGATAAAGATAAACTTCATTCAGTGTCACCATTAGAAAGGAAGAAAAAATGCTATGGGCATGATTATAGCACAATATCTTAGCTAGAACCTTTGAAAAGGCAAAGGACTATCAAGGCACCACAAAAAAGGGATCCACCAACAAGTCAAATAGAAGGCCCAGTACCAACTACATAAATTGATCCTTTGGAATAGGGGATAGAAGAGCCTAAGGATGGTGATAATAAGGAGCTGAGAGAACTATCAAGAGGGACCTTATATATAATTGAAGTTGTACAAGAAGACACTAACTTAGAGAAGACACTCTCCTTGAGGCGAGAGGAAAAGACCACCCTTGAGGAGATGTAGATGGATATTGAAGATCTACTTGGTGAAGAGAGGGATGACTCTAAAGTAGGACTAAATAGCCTCAACATCATGACCACTTCCCAAGAGAAGGACATGGATTTCAAGATACTTTAGCAAGATCTCATAAAAGGGAAAGAACTAGTTGACTCTATGATTAGAAGAAAAAGGTTTGAGGTAGCCACCAACCTCTGTACCTAATACCAAAAGGCATCCCTAACCAATTATTGTATCTATTAGGGTGTGGAGCTAAAAGCTTCACCTTGTTGCAAACAGAAAAAGGAGGAGGTTTCTGAAAGTACGCAGTCTCCTGCGTTGGCAGGCCACACCGACGTCGATCAGGGGACACAGAAGGGAAATTGACATCGACAGAAGATCAGCCGGCGTCGGTCACCTCCAGGAGGGCAAGGACCGACGTCGGTCGCCTGTAGTGATCAGAACTGCTATTGACGAATAGTCAGTTAAGTGAATGCGGAGTTTGCATGTGAAGACCAGTTTGAGTCTTTGAGCCGCCCGTCTAATTTTAGTGTATGCATGAGATCTATATGAGAGACTCATGGGCTGTATTGTTAAGTGGAGAATTTGGAGAACAGCTATGTGAAGCTTAGAGAGTTCTTCCCATGGTGGAATCAATTAGGATTCCCCATGTGTGTTTAAGTAAGATCAGGTTTGATTTGCAAGGGTGTATGGATGCGAGGGTCAGAAAGGAGATCAGCGGGCTAGCTAGATCCAAGGTGATAGCAATACATCAGTAGGATCATGGAAAGATCTACTTGGAGTACGATTGTGTACTCGATTGTACAGATGTGCAATGAGGTGAACAACAGCTTGTGTTAGCTGTGTGTTGTGACCTATGAGAGAAGATTACTCTGGAGGGAAGTTTACTGTAAGCCCACGAAGTGGAAGAAAGAGTGCCACCTCTTTGTTGTAGATTCCTTTGTAAAGAGTTGAATGTAATTGTATATTGCCTCTCATGTTCTGTGTGTTTTCTCATTGATAATTATTTGTTCTTCTGTATTTCGCATGTTTAGTTGCTTATACATTGGTAATCATGTGTGCTCTTAAATCTGACAAGTTGTGTCAGAGCTTTGGGGAGTTTCGGTCCTATCAGTATCTATACTCCCATCTTGATAAAGAGGATGAAATTATTCAAACTCAACATGAGATGTCATTCTTCCTTAACATGTATAATTAAAAATGCCATTTTGATATGCCCTCTGATAGTCTTGTATTAGATCCATAAGTGGTGATGCTACCCATAACTCTTTGGGTAGATCCCCATCATCTTAATTCTATAAAAACTATCATGACACTCTTAAAAATGGCATCTGAGGTCACATGATAGAATGTTCTTATAGAATTTGATGCATGATAGGCTAAATAGAAACATACAAGGGTGGTAGGGTTGTACTATAAAGAGGTCACCACCCACACCAAACTAAAAGAAGAACTAGTCGAATTGAAGTTCTAGTTGAAGGTAGAGATAGCCACCAAGGTAAAAACACAAAATATTTGTAAGGCTATTATGATCCAAGACCTAGTGCTCATATATGGATTCCTTTTAGATGGTAATTAAATTGACAAGTTGGAGACCATCATGGACCTACTATTGAAATGATGAAAAAAGCTACCTAGGCTAAGAGATGAAAAAGTATGGGACACTAAATAGTTTGTTGAAGTGGTAGAGGTGTGTAATCATGTCTTGCATAGAGTTGGGTATGTGATTCCCATTCTAGATGGGGTTTTTGAGAAGTTGGTATGGACCAATAAAAAAATTTAAGTTCAGCTTCAAGAAGAATAATTTTTGTGCCAACAATTGGCTGATACAACCCTCTTAATAAAAAACCATATCGAGAACGTGAAGGCATTCAAAGATGTATAAGTTATGGAAGAAATAATAAACGTGCATTAGCAAGAAAAAAAATTCTAACTTTGTGGCACTCTAAGGATAGGTTGTAGCTAAGGTCACCATAATTGAGGACATTCATAAGGATTCTTCCACATCCCTTAAACATTTCATCAATAAATCAAGTGAGTGTCCTGACCAACCTAAGGAGACCAAAAGGCTGAAAGTGGCCATTGAAGAAATAATAACAAAGTTTCTCAACACCTTGTCACATTGGAAAGGTGTCAAGAAGTAGATTGAATAGGTTGGTCCTAAATTTTTGGTAGAAGCTAAACCTGTTGTTTAGTCTAGGATGGACTAATAGTAGAGTTTTTGGTGATGTTGGACCCTAAATTTTGGTTAAGTCTTTTGATAGTGGTGAAAAAGAAGGATGGCATAAAACAAGCATGGCATAGGAATAAAATAGTGGGAAAGAGAATGGAATGGAATTTATATAGGTACAAAACATCATGGCATAAGAATTCATGACATGAGAAGACCTAATCAAAGTGGAGGCAAAATAAATGGATAACCTAAGAGTGAATGGCTCAGAATATCAATAAAAGACATGGGAAGTGCGCAGGAAGTGCGAGATGGTTAAGGAGCAATTCTTAGTGATGCAATAGAATTAAATCACACACAAGTTTAGTACTGACCCACATGAATATAGACACTTGGAAATGAGGATCCAACACCAAACAAGAATATAGGGGTAAAAAGTCCTAGGTCCTTAGGGAAATAATGTAGTTGACTGCCATGACTCTTAGTCCACTAGAGATCATTGGCTAGTCACTAAGAGTGTCATTACTATTGTAACTACTTGGTTGGGGAGAACCAAGTATAAATACCCCTATTTAGAGATTTTTAAGGATGTTAATTATTATGGTAGAATGATTGAGTGATGTTGATTGTTACTCCATTGATGTAATTACAAATATCTCTATAACATTATTGTTGGACTCCAGTTTATAGTTGAGTTGTATCACTGAGTTGTACCATATCTTTGTCATGTAACTTGTGGATCTATTATGAATATAATGAATAGAATCTATGTTCTCTAAATATTATCATGTGGATTCTAGAAACAATGGTTTTATTATTAGTATTAATCATGTTTGTTCATTTAACTAAACTTAGGCCCATGAATGTGTATTTCTTTTTCTAGATAGTCTTCATATAAAGTGAATATTTAAGCACCAATATTTGATAAGTACACTTTCATGTAAAAAAACCCATGGCAACTAGTCCCTCGCTATGTGCTTTGGGTGAGTGCAAAAGAACAAAATATTTTGTGAAATGCCAACGTACTAGCTTGTTGGGTCTTAGTCACTTCAGCACGTGCCTAGAGAAAGTTAGGCCTAGATAAGAAATTATCCCAACAACATACATAGGTGTTTTTTCATTGGCTCAAAGTTTTATGAACATTGTATCCAAAAGTTTTAAATTTTATAATCAAAACTAAGGATGATTTTATTTAATTTAAAAAGAGGGAGAATTAACTTTTTTTTTAAACTTGGAAACTTTGATTTTTGCCTAAAACCTTGCCTAAAAAGTCATGGTTATTTTTGTTGACAAAAAATCATAAACCCAAATCACTTGAAATTTGGTTAAGATATGTATTTTTTTGTCTTTTTCCATATTTAAAATATTTTTTTGTAAACAGAGTTGCAAATCTCTAGATTTAATTATTTTCATGATTATTAGGCAATTTGACGGGAAACAATTATTTTAAAATTTCATAAATTGTAAAGAGTTTTTGGTTAAAAATTAACAGCATTTTCTAGTTTTATATTAGATTCAGTGTCTAAAATTAATTGTTTTAAACATTTTTTTTAATTTAATTATTTTTGTAAAAAAAACTAGATAAAATGGCTAGTTTGCAATATTTATTGTTGTCATATTCTCAAAAATTGAATGGAAAAATCTTTAGCTTGTGGAGTCATAGGATACTTATAGTTAGTGAGTATCAGAATATTGACCAGATTGTACTTGATAAAGAATCTATATTAAATAATCAACCAAATGACTATGATAAACACCATCATGAGAGCTTAATGCTTTTAAAACTATCTATAGCTAACAATCTAATTATAAAATTTAGAAATGTTGATAATGCACCCAAATTGTGGAAACACTTTAGAAACAAATATCAGGGTTTTGAAGCTGGTAGAATATTATATTTGAAAACTCTTCTATTTTCCACTAGGATGCAAGAAGGAGGTTCTATTTCTAAATATTTATTGCATTTGAAGAACATTTACCATCAATTGAAGGTAGTGGGAAAACATGTAGATGAACAAGACCTCATTACTCCAATTATGTAGAATTTACCATCTTCTTATGATTCCTTTGTGGATTCATTACACATGATTGCATAGACATAAACATTAGACTTTGAGTAGTTGTCAATTCTTCTCATATAAAAGGAACAACGGTATGAACAATCCATAGCTTCAACATCAATATCTATAAAAAGTGATTTTGTGGCAAAGACAAAAAGCAAGGGTAAATGGTCGATGAAAAAAATATTCAAAGAAAAATGTACGTGATTCCAAGAAAACCAAATGGAAATGTTTTTATTGCAAGCAACCACATCATTTTAAGAAATATTATAGAAAGAGAAAAGATGGTATGGCTAATTCAAACAAGAAATATAGACATGTTAATATTGTAGAAGAAATAGAAGAAGAGGCATCAACTAAATTTTATTTTATAGCAACACAAGACCAATCATGTGAGTCAAAAATTTGGTATTTTGACTTAGGAGTTTCATGACACTAAATGTGTCATCAAGATTTGTATATAAATTTTATTAAGGATAATAGTGGTAATGAAATTATTTCTTTAGGTGATGGATGGACGCATGACATTAAGGGTTGTGGGAATGTATAAATAAATTTGAATAATGAGCACAAATATACATTTAATAATGTCAAATATGTACTATATATAAATGAAAACCTTTTGTCCATCAGTGAAATTATCAAAAATAAACAACTGGTAGTTAAGTTTGAAGGAAACAAACGTAATGTCACTACACTCAATGATAAACTTATTGTTATGGGTATAAGGTAAAGGGTTATGTGTAAAGTGGTAGATCCTAGATTAGTATAACATTATACTTTAGTAAAAATTGATAAGTTTAACACTTTATGACATGAGAGATATGGTCATTTGAGTTACCAGTGTTTAAACATATTGAGTAAAAATAAAATGGTGCATGGACTCCCATATATTTAGGAAAAGCAAAATGTTTGTGAAGGGTGCCAGTTGGGTAAATAGGTCTGGCAACCCTTTTATACTAGTAAATTATGGAGGGTATAATGTGTGTTAAATTTGGTACATGCATATCTTCATGGTCCTATGAAAACTAACACTATATCTAGTTCCCTTTATTTCTTGTTGATAGTTGATTATTTCTTTCAAAAACTGTGGATGTACTTTCTTAGGAATAAATTTGAGTGTTTTGATAATTTTGTTACATGGAAAACATTAGTTGAGAATCATATAGGTAAAAATGTTAAGACCTTTAGATCAGACAATGGTGAAAAATTTGTCTCCAAGCAGTTCAGTGCATACTACACAAAGGAAGGTATACGCATATAATATATTACTCTTTACACTCTATAGCAGAATGGAGTAATGGAAAGGTGGAACAAGACTATAATGGATATGGAATTATTTATGGTGCAAAGCATGAATGTACATTTTCAGTACTAAGTAGAATCTGTCAACACTACAGTGTTCATCTTGAACATGAGTCCATGTAAAGTTTTGCAAAATATTACTCCATAAGAAACATGGTTAGGAATAAATCCTGATGCAAATGATTTATACATTTTTGTTTGTACTAATTTTACATTGATCCCTAAAGTGAAAATGAGTAGTTTAGATGTAAAAAGTAAAAATTATATGTTTGTTGGCTATAGTGAAAATTCTAAATCATATAGGTTACTAGATATCTCTTCAAAATAAGTAATTGTGTATAGAGATGTCAAAATAGATGATAAAATTTCCTATTTCTCAAAATATGGTAAACCTATAGATATTAGTAACCTTTGGATTCCTATTGATGAATTTGAATCAAGTTTTAGTACTAAAATGGAACTAGACTTAAAAAGGCAAACACCAAAATAATCTAGCTCCATGACAGGTGCTAGTGACACAATAAGTGGTTCCACAAGTCAAAACAAAAAACCAAAATGATACTATAACACAATGCAGGATATTCATCAAGAGGATATTATAGCTTATTTATAAGGTAGATCCAAAATATTGGGGAAACAATTAGTACATAATTTTGAGCATGTAAATTTTTCTCTCAATACCAATGTTTCACAATTTTTTTAGCCCAATACTTATGCAAATGCTAAAGGAAAATTAGAATGGGAATCTACCATGAAAGTGGAGTATGATGCATTCATAAAGACTGGTACTTGGGTTTTGTCTAAACTACCTATTGTCACTTGTATTTTCACCCTTTGAGGAGATGCAAATCTCTCCTCATCCAAGTGGCACAATGGAATCACCTCTAGGCTTGTGGGTAGCCTAAGAAATGAGGTAAGTCTCTAGATAGGGATAGCTCCCTTGATGTAACACTTAGGATTAAAACTACTACTAACTTTATGGGGTGAAAATGGAGAGAGAGAATTAAAATCAAACTAATCTAAGGGAGATGATGCACCAAATTTACTAATGACATCCAACCATATGCATATTACACTTGAAATTAAATGACAACTAAACATACACTCTCCAATATATGTCTTCTTACTTCAATGTTACATTGTGGGGTTATGGATGAATGTGAAAAGATATGAGGAATATATAAGAGGCCTTTATTGGCACTAATTAAGAGAATAACTCACTTAAATTTTGACATTTCCTGGAACACATCACATGCCCTGCAAGAAGAAGCTGCAAATAGGTGAGAGAATGTGACAACTTACTAAGAAAATCCATAGTTTTATCCAAGAAAATTCAATATTAAAGTAAATAACACTATGAAAATTCATGGAAGAGGTAAAAATTATTCATTTTATTGATCAAAAGTTATACAAATGAGCATGGCTTCACCATACTCAAGTGGAGCATCCATACAATGCCAAAATGGCTAGTTCTTATAGAACTTATGAAAGAGAGAAGAAGAGAGAAGTCTAAGCATCACAAGGATACTTGTCAATCTGATAAGAGGATTTAATTGTGTATTTTTAGAGGGTATGGGATGAACCATGCAAGGTCAGGAGCTACAAGTGTCAATCCAAGTCACAAATTTCATGAAAAGTGGTAAGAAAATTCCTCAACTGGCTTTAAAAAAAAGACTTCATGATTAGATTTGTTTAAACATTATATAATTGATTAGTACTAGGATAAATGATTTTAATTTAGGTTATGGAAATCAAGCATGCCTCTCCATGAATTGTTTGCATGTTTGGTCTTTTATAATCACCTAAAAGTGAGCCATCATCATCTACTATCCAGAAAATTGCCCTTCCATGCACCCTACACACTTGGCCTCAAAATTGGCATTAGTTGTCCATGAAAATACATGAGAGGGATTTAATGATAATTTTAAATTCCCTCCATGTCCCTATAATCATCAGACACATCTTAAAATCATCCCACTTGAAGTTTTCTATCTTCTTCACTAGTTTGTCTATTAGGCCAGTTTTGACTGGTTGAGTTGAATCCCCTGGTTGAGAAACTTATGAGTTTTTTCAAGGAATTATAGTGATATTTTGAGTTATATTAAGTCTTAATATTTCCATCCATATGATTTTCACCTCTTGATACCTCCTAAAACCTGTAAAACACATAAAATAATGATAAAAACCCTATTTCTACCCCCATTCGTACAAGTTTGTATAACTCAAAAGCATGTGAATTAGCCTAACTGAGTAATATACAAGTTAAAATATATATTATGGTCAAAATAGTCCATTAAATTTCACCTCCAACTCCATATTCACAAATTGGTCCTTGTCAAGGGTTTTCAAGGGTTTATAAGTAGTTTAAGCCCTTAATCTTTGTTCATAAAGTTGGGACATTGGAAGTACAAAAAAATTACACAGTATTTTTATTTAATACCCATTATAACTTTCATAAACTCCTTTGTAACCCATTCAAAACATCATGAAAGATATAAGCTTCCAAAACTTCCCTATCGAGCTCTTTTTCTTGTTTCCATAGGCTTGAGTTTGTCTTTAAAGCTCACAGTGACTTCTGATGATTTTACTTAGCTAAAAATATATTTAAAATATCTTTATCCACCCCATAAAAAATTTTAATATGTTATAAATATTAAATCATGATAAAATATTAATGGACTCTCCATTTGGGCACTAGGCCTAGACCTTGCCTAGTAAGTTTGAGTGCAACTTTAGAGCATTTTAGACTCCCTATTAGATATCCTTACTCTGAGGTATTTACCATGATTTTTAATGTGTTTTCCATATTTTAACATCATTATAAAAGTTTCCCTTATCCCCTATCTCATTATTTTACCACCCTCTTTCAAAACTACAGGGTTCTTGTATGGGGAAAGTGCCCCCTATTTGAGATAAAATAGGGGGAACTTACCCTATTTTATCATCAAATATATGCATTAGATAGGGTTATCCAAGTTTCAAGTATTCCTTGTATAAAAAATTATCTCCTAACTAGGTCATATGACCTTCTAACCCTTCCAAATTCCAAACGAACTTCTAGAGAAGCAAGAAAGTGCAGGGTTCCAAGAGTAGACTGTGTATGCACTTGAACGTGCTCTTCCCTATTCTTAGTTTGTGTTGGTGAGAGTGTTTTAATTTGATATTTATCATGATTAATGTGATTAAAATCTCCATTTTATTTTACAACCTCTCACACACTCCTCTATATGCTTGAACTCACAAGGTTGTGTCTTACTCTTGACTATGTGTCTTGATTTTCCCTTTCAAGAATGACCCCTATGTGTTATGCATTTTGAAGTACTTGAACCCTAAAAACATGCTTATAAATCCTTACTAATATTTATTATGGTTATCTACCAGTGGCTTGGGTCTATTTGCTCTAATTCCATGTCCTATTCATGCCAAGAATGCCAACTCTATGCTCATTGTCTAAGATAGTCATAACAGATTGTGTGAGAGTCCTTTTAGGGTCTTTTAGGTTTGTTTTATCATTATTTTTAGATAATTTAATTCATAATTATCTTCATGAATGTGTTCATGATTTTTATTATCATGCTAATGTCCTTCTAACTCTTCATATGCACTCTTAGCTCTAAAACTAAGTCTTTCCCTATTTTGACATAGAAATCTTGCCTCTATCCTTGCCAATAGGTTAATATGCTTATCCTAGAGCTCATGAAGTTTTTCATAGTCATGAATAATGTTACTAGTGTGTTGGTTCATCATACTACCCTTCCCAAGCATCAAAATGCAATTTCAACCACTAGACTGAGTTCTCTTCAAAGTGATTGAGTAACCCTAATGTAGACTATTCCCTGTAGGTTGATTTGCCTCTAATTAGCTTGTTTATGGTGTTAAGAGGATACTTTTAAACCCCTTATGGTCACATAACATCCTTTTATTGTAACTAACTTGAGTGTCATGAAACTATGCCTAAACCTCATGTTAGCTCCCTGACTAAGACACTTCTCCTTTCAAGACCCTGCTTGGACTAAGCTTGTACGTGATTATGATTTAAATGAGTTGGTTATGGTATTGGTAGACATTTTTTAACCTTATTGAGGTCATAATTCACTTGGTCATGTTTTTATTCTACTTAAACGTCCTCAAACAAACACCAAACCCTCATGTCTAGGTCCTTGTATGTTTGTAGTTGTAGGTGCATGCTTCATGGTATCTCGTATGGATTAAGAGGTTTGAATAGGAAATTAGACACATCTTATCATCTCCATAAGTGGATTTAGAATATAATTTATTTCTTCAACCCATTAGAACTCCTTCAATATTATAACATGGTTAATATTTCCAATTAGAGCACAAAAGTCTCTTTTTGACTCAGGACTGTAGAGAATACTACAAGATTTTAATGTTTTGGGAGGCCACTTTGAAACCTCAAACAACCCTTCTCCCCTTATCATCTACCTCTCCAACTTGTAAAGGTCTTGTATTTTCTAAAGCATATAATATTTTCCAAGTTAGATGATTTGATACCATTACCCTCATATTTTAGGATAATCTCAAAAGGTCTCTTGACGTCTATTTCACCATTTTAGGGATTGAAGGCCTGAATAGTGTCATTGCTCCTTGAACATAGTTATCAACTCCATTAGCCAATCTTAGCCCTTCAAAGGGTCAGTTATAGTCTCTCTTCATTCTTAGTAATTTAAGAAGCATTTTCAAATCATGCTTAAATAATCCATATGGCACCCTTGCTCTATATGAACACCACCTGTAGTTGACCATTTCCTTTACAGGTAGTAGGTTAGAGAAAATTGGTAGAGTGTATGATTTATAAAATAAAAATGAACTTTTATCTCTTCAAATTATTCAAACAATACTTATTTCATTACCAAGACCTTTCTTAGCTAAAATTTCCTCTTTAACATGCAAGCCTTCATGAGATATCTGTAGATGAGCTTCAATCACTGATTATATGAACGTTTTAAATATGACTATCACAGTCCTCTTTCACACTCCTTGGAGGGCTTGATCTATTTTTTATTTCTTATAGACACATTAAAAACTATTTTAAACCTCCAATACAACTTCATGAACAAATTAAAAAGGCTCTTCACACATTATTCAACATGGATACAAGTGGAAAAAACAAGGGAAAGGCTATGAGCTTGGTAGACTATGGGTATGTGTATGTATGACTGCAACCATGAAACATTTCTTGGGGAAAGAAGATGAAAGATGGCAAATAATTCAATAAAAATATTTTAAACATAAGGTTGAGCTTGACACAGCCTCTTGGAACCATGAATTAGCTTGAAATTTTTGAAAATGGTGCAAGACTGCCTACAACTCAAAAAATTGTATCTTCCTAAAACTTGAGATGATTAACACATAATAACCTCATGAAACATGAAATAAAGTGTGGAGATAATTGTATAAGGAAGTAAACATGCTCTAGAAGTAATCTCAGTAGCTAGATTATACAGACTCTTTCAAACCAAGGTAAAACCTGAAGGGTGCATAGATTGATAAGTAGTTTTGGAAGGTCAACTTAAAATAGATGATTCATAAAGTATATTTGATAATTATCAAAAAAATTGATATTAAAATGGATTTCTCTAAGTTTAAAATATTTACAAAATCATTCTACTTGAAACTCTTTCTACTGGCCGTACCAAGTACAAACTTGCAAGTCACTTTTGTGTGTGTAGAAAGGTGAAAAGGAAGCAAAATGGTTTTGAGAAAGAAATGACATCTATAGATCAAAAAAAAAGTGGAGATGAGTGTGGGAAAGCTGAAGAGTCACATTTCAATCTTTTTCAAGTGGCACACTTCCCAAGGAGGTTATACAAGTGCCATTTTCTCTTTTTTATTAAAAAACTACCTTTTCTTTGAACAACCTACCATAATTTTATTAATGTCAGTTATCTCAAAATTCTAATGACACATGGAGCATGACATCACGTTTTGACACTTTCACATTTCTTAAGAAATCCATACAAAACATTAAATGCACTCTTTTGACCCCTTAAATGACCCAAAAATGATATAAAGACATAAAAATTTATTGACCAAAACTAATATAACATTATTTGACATTAATTACCCTATAAAACACCTTATGACAATATATTATAACCCCTTATATACCTAAAAAGACAAGTTTTTTACTAGGGGTGCCCCAATTTGACCTAAAAGTCAAATTTGGTCAACACTACCCTAAGGTAATAAATTCATTAGTTTCAAATGGATTTATAAGATAAAATGTAAATCAGATGGTTCTTTAGACAAATATAAATATTGCCTTATTGCAAAAGGTTATGCACAAGAAGAGGGAGTATATTATGAAGAAATATTTGCTCTTACCTCTAAAATGGTTATATGTTTAACCCTAAATTATTATTTAGATTGGGGTTATCAAAGGTTAAGGGGTAAAGATAGCCTAGAGCACAATGACGATAAACTATCTTTAAAGTAGGCCAATTAGATGTTAAACTTAGATATAAATATATACTAAATTTTTTAAACTTAGATAGGCTAAAAATAGTAAATACAACTATGTTAGATATGGAAATGACAAAGAATTAATGTACTTATTTGGTTTTAATGCTAATGTAGTTCTAGATCTAGAATAGACAAAAATTAGATTGGAAGATGATTCTAAAATAGTCATTAGATTCTGGATTGAGTGCTTTTGGATCTACAGACACTAGTGTTAGCCTTAGATGATTACATCAATGCTATAGTTTGATCTTGATGTTGGTGTCCTATATGGAATACTAGCTGGAAAAAGATGCGGCCACTTGGATACTTTTGAGTTTGTCTTCACTTTTACTCTAGTGAATTTAAATCTAGGTCATGGACTATCACTCCTCATGAAATTATAAAATCCTAGTTCTTCATCTTCATGGTGACCTTGGAGGAAAATGGGTTAGTGCACACATAGTGTCAAACTGACCCTAAAGACCCCTAGGTCAATGAGCACTGCATATATAGCCAATATTCTAAATATGGCCTCAAGCTGATGTAGTTCTCCCTTACATATTGACTTGTGTGTGAATCATGCAATATGTGGAAATCATGTACAAAAATGACCTAACTTGTAACTTGGAAAATTGAGCTCTTAAGCTTCTCCTTCACTACTTCAGACCTATATATGTGTTATTCCTATGACTAATATGAGAATAGGAGTAATTAAAAAAGTTTTGATTTATTGAATGTTTTGATAATTTTTCATAGGTCTTTTCTAGGTGAGGAATGCATGAGGGTTGGTCTTGTATTTATATCAATCTTTTTGGAGAAATAACTTGCATTAAAGCACTAAAGCCAACCATTAGCATATGTTTCATTTATAAATTAGATAACTTTACGGCTGACCATTAGGCATTTTTGTTAGAGTAAGACACTTACAATGATGTAAGTGTTTGTCCTAGACATTAGTGTACATGGAACAGGAAAGTAGGTACAAGATTAGAACTTGCGTAGGTGGAAGATAAACAAGTTTAAGCATTTTGGACAAGATAGAAGGTTTGGGTCATCAACATAAGACTGGTTAGACCAAGAGATAGGCCAAAGGGTACAATATAGAGCAAATACTAGACTTAAAAAAGTGGGAAATGTTCATAACTAAGAAGAACAACCAAGGTCTAAGTTTGTCAAGTGTACAAGACTGAGGTGTTATATAATCCGTAAAATAATGTCTACATTATTTTTATTGTTGCTCAGTTTGGTTGGTAAGTATTTTAGATGAATGTAAAAAGTGATTTTATGAATGGAGACTTGAAGGATAAAGTGTATATGGTACAACCATAGGGATTTTAGATTCTTGGTTTAAAACGTCTAGTTTTTAGGTTAGTGAAGTCCTTGTATGGACTTAAGTAGGCTCCTCGAGCCTGGTACTTTAAAATAGATAAATATCTTAGAGAGTCTAATTTTAAAAGGTATGATGAAGAATCTACTCTCTATTTTAAAATAATTATGATGACATAGTAATTATAGTTGTATATGTTGATAATATTAACATCACTAGAAGCAACTATGATTTGATTAAACAAGTGAAAGTCGACATCTATTTTGTGTTTAAAATGACTAAACTAGACATGCTTCAATATTATCTAGGTGTGGAGTTTTTGCAGTATTACAATTATGGACACTCAATTTTTATATCTCAAATAAAATATGTCAAATCTTTGTTTTCAAAACGAATGATTGTAATCCAACAACTACACCTATGGAAGTTGGGAAAAAACTCTCAACTAACATTGATTCACCACTGGTCAATGAAATAATGTATCAATAATTAGTAGGTAGTTTGATTTATCTTACTACTAGTAGACCATATTTATGTTTTACAGTAAGTTATCTCCCTCACTTCATGGCTAAACCACATGAAGAACATTGGTAAGCTGCAAAACATGTTCTTAGATATGTCAAAGGTATTGTTGACTTTGGAATTATGTATAAGCAATCTATTGAGTTTGTGCTAATAGGATATACTAATTCAGATTGGGTAGGAGATTTTCGAAAGTCTACAACATGTTATATATTCACTCTTGGTTCATGATCATTTTCATGACAGAGTAAGCTTTAGAATATAGTAGCATTATCTTGTACTGAAGTAGAAAACAAAGTAGTTGTTAGTGCAAGTAGAGAGTTGATGTGGATTTAGGTAGTAATGGAGGATCTTCAACTTAATTCATCGACATCTACACCTTCTAATGTGATAACTAGAGTGTACTAAAGATGGTGAAGAACCCAATATTTCATGCTAGGATAAAGCACATTGAAGTTCATCATCACTACATTCAATAGTTGGTTTCTAATGAAGACATATGTCTTTATTATTGTCCTACCTCTGAATAACTAGCTAATATAATGACTAAACTTTTGTGTAAAGAAAAAATTGTAAAATTATGAGATAAGCTTGAAGTTGTTTCTGATTCAATCATTTAGGGAGGGTATTAGAATAATTATTGTTGATATAAGTGTAATTAGCTTATTATTATATGTGGTTATATTATTGTAACCATATTAGTTTAGTTGTTTCATAGGTAAGTTTATTCTTACTTCTCGTTATGTGTCTATTTCACCTGCCTCCTTTGTTATAGGAGTATGTTGATTGCCTATATATTGGGCTATCCTTTTGGTTAATAATATCACATATTTTTGTTTCATTCATGTGTATTATAATTCTACACATGACCAATTACAAAGAAACAATTACCAACTTACACCACCTAGAAAGCTTTGATTTGGAGAGTGTGTTTCAAAATTGAGTCTCTCATAGCTTTTTTTACAACGCATAGACATAACAAGACAAAGAATAAATTATATAACTATTTAAGAAAGATATTAGTGATTTGTAATAACATAAACCCTAATAATAGAGGCATAATATATTATCCTTCCTCTGAGGTAGAGAAGGTTGGAACTTATATAAAGAGCAAGGAAACGAAAAACTAATAGAAAAAATTGCATTAGACTTCAGGGCTATCTACCTATTTATTCTGCACAAACAATGTTGTGTGTTTCGATGGCAATTCTGGGGTTAGTAGTGGCACTGGCATTTTTTACGCAGGGGTGGAAGGTGCGAGTCTCAGCATGAAAAACCAATGCCGTTACATGGTGTGGGTAGTCGTGGTTGTTGAATGTCTCGATGGAATCACAAATTCATAAGGGTCATAACCTATAGGATGCTCGACTGATTACCAGATGCACTCAACACGTATCTATATTCCTTGCCTATCTCTTCGACATCATGGAATCAAAATTCGGCTTAGGAAAACATTGCATATATACTAACACCACAAAAACTCTCTTTTTTAAAAATTTTATAACACCATTGACTCTTAAGTAGCTCCTCATTTGCAGTGACAAAAATTAAGAAACACAGACCGAGAGACTACAATTTGGCCCACCATTCCCCTTCCATGGATATAACTTATTCTCAAAAATAATTTTTGCGAGTCTGTGACTGTCAAGTTAAACCAAATTTTAATAAATGTTCATTAACTCAGACAATCTAACTGAAATTTAAATTAAGCCAACGACACATGTAAATTGTAACTCACCATTCCAAATCTTGACTTGAATTTTCCAATTCCCACATAATTTAATTGAATTTGATTCCAAATTCAACACTATAAACCTATAGACTAGAGAGCTACAACTACAAGGCTACCACAAATATCCTTCTTTTATCATTTTTGTAATGCCTTTATACATTTTTATGGTCAAACATTTTATACATTTGTAAAAAAAAGTACAACCATTTTTTAGACAACACCCCTCTCACGAATTTGAAGCCTCAATTTTGATAGTGTCTCCAATATTATCATGGAGAAAAAATATATTTTTAAAAAATAACCTAACGCATAAAAAAGAAAATGCTGGGGAAAAAAATATAGTGTTGGGAATTAATAAATGGAATGACAATTTTTATTTTATTTTTTAAACGAAAGCCATTTTTCACGGAAGCCCGATTTCCGAGTGCAATGTTTGGAAAACATTTTAGGCGTGGCTAAGCGGGACGCTACGGTGGACTAAATTAACATTTGAACGCGCCACCCACCCATTTTGACGTGCTAATTTGTTTGACCGGTATTTACTGAAAATGCCACGTGCCAACCATGCCATTCACGTGAATTTTGCACGGATTGTGAGAGCCCCCTCGTTCTTCCCATTCCGTCTACATGATTTACAATGCAGGCGTTCCACGGGGAAAGATTTTACTGGATAATGGGCTCTAGCCGGAATCTGCATTAAAGAAAGTGCAACTCGGTAAATAATAAATTCTATCACTTTTTAGAATTTAAAAGCCAGTTTCGCGTGCGTTGAAGCTCTGGTGGTTGTTTCCCTTCTGTTTTTCTAATGCGAAATGATCACTATAAACTAAGGAAATTTTTATAGATTTTCCTTTATAAAATAGTAATGAGATCAAACACAATTCCTGCGCCTCCACCAGGACCCAAAAAAATGTATTCTCATCAACGCGTGAAAGCTTAAACGGTGGTCCTATGGAGGGGACCATCATATTTTTTTCATATTTTTATTCTTAAAAAAATATGATATCGGTACTCTATTTCACGCCTTTGCATGTGACTTAATCACTTAATTTTTATTTTAATTTTAAAACAACATACTTAAAGACATGTTTCCATTTGGTCAGAGAATTATTCCCACAAATGTTTGTCCTTCTATTATATTTAATTTAGTATCCCAAAAAAATTTGTTTTTGGATGATTTTATTATTAAAAATAATAAATAGAAAGTTATATAGTAAAGTGGTAGTAAAACACGTTACTAGTTTCCACAAATTTTTTAATTAGTTGGACAAAGTTAAGTAAGAACAAAACAAACAATCTATCCTTCAAAAAAAATATTTGGTTGGGTAAAACTGAAAAAGAAAAACCTAAGAAAAAACCCTATCAATAGACACCACCGCAAAACAAAGCCGTCACCACTACAACTACATCCAAACAAACCAAGATAAATTTAGTGGTACAATAAAAGAAAAGAATTTTTATATTTACTTATTTCTTATAAAAATTTGTGAGAGAATTTTCTCCATTTAACTAAATGGAATGTTCCTTAAAATATTTCATCCTTAATGTTCATGAGAGCTATCAACGGATACCATCGCACAACAAAGTCGTTGCCTCTACAACCACATCCAAACAAACCAAAATAGATTTGGTGGTACGGTAGTAGAAAATAATTTTTATATTTACTTAATTCCTATAAAAATTTGTGAAAGAATTTTCTCCATTTCATTCAATGGAATGTGCCTTAAAATATTTCATCCTTAATGTTTATAAGTTTGAGTTTCGATTTACTTATTAACTATTTTTTTTTTTCACTGAGGAGTATTCATTCCATCAAATTCGTCTAAGACACGATCTCGACCTCGTCCTCGTCCCTTTTTTTTGGTATCTCTTATAATTTATACTTTAGTGGATGACTAGACAACACCTTTTGCACTATTATCCTCACCATTAAACTACAATCCACTTGATATTAACTAATATTTAAATATAATAATAAATACAATTAATGATATAATGATAAGCCAATTAATTTTAAAATTTAAAGCATCATCTCACATTATAAGCTGCCCTTCCATACCGATTCCCCTCGTTACCATATCAAATAAAATAAATAAATAAAATTTGAACCACCTAGCGTATGAGACGGAAAAAAGCAGGGCGCCACAGACCGCTCCACGAGAACCCAGAAATATTATAAAATGTTTGTGCACGCTATAAATACATTAGCTGTGCGTGCGGTAGAAGGGAAAGACTTTGTACCAGGTTTCTTTTTTTTTTGGTTTTTAAAACGCAGAAAATTTAACTCTTTCGATACATTTTGAGCGAGGACGAAGAAAACGCATATCAATATGGATAGCAGCATAAAACCTGGTTTGCTGTCTCCGTTTCGACTGGGTCCGTTCGATCTATCTCACAGGTGCGTTTTACATTCTATGGTGGTTACCTGTCCTTAATCTTCATTTTTTTCATGGAGTTTTTAAGCATCTGTTGGTATTGGTATTCAGTGCATAGATAATTGAACTGTTGCCTTGTCGAGGGCTTTCAATCTGGCCTCTGTAATCTAATCGCATGTCTTATAGTATTGGATCTTTGTCTGAGTAATCTTCGTAAAGCAAAAAATTTCATCAAAAGAAAGATATATATATATTTTTTTTTACAATATTTCTAAAATATTGCTAAGACTGTACAGAAATGATCTTTTGCAATGATATGCTAGTTATATTTAGTCTTTAGCAGACATATCTATAATTTATTTGTTTAAGGTTGCACAGTCTATTATAAATAGAAAAATGCTTTTGGAAATAGGAGAGGCTTTTTTTTTTTTTTTTTTAAATAGCTATCTACGAGCATTAAAATGCCGCTAAGAAACTAATTCAAGGTTTTATCATAAGATTGAGATTGCTGTGCTTGAAGAAGGCTGTTTTATAGTCTCCCATTCTTTTCCACCATTGTTAGATTAAAATTAGTAAAACAATGAAATTTTAGTAAAAAAAATGGATTTTTATTAGATCTTCGAGCATTAGAAATACGGACGGATACTGCTTTTATTTTTCAAATTTATCACAGTTTTTTTTTTTTTCAAAAATTATATAAATGGAATCACTGAATTACATAGAATGTCACCGTTTAAAATAAGATGAGAAATGAGAATACTTATCCATAAAGTTAATAAAGAAAGAACAGTGTCAGTAGTCTCTGACTTCGCAATCAATTAGGGTTTGAATTTCCTCTTTTTTGGCTTGAAGCTAATACTGTTACTGCTAAATTGTAGCTTGAAAGGGAACTGAAATGATAGTGCAGTCTTGTGTATTTAAAGAGCATTGATTGTCTGTTACATAATGCAGAGTTGTCCTGGCTCCAATGACAAGGTGCAGAGCACTGAATACCGTCCCTCAACCTGCACATGTTACGTTTTACACACAGAGAACTACACCAGGAGGACTACTGATTACTGAGGCTGTCTCTGTTGGAGAGCGAGGTTTTGGGTATAAATTTATTCTCTTTGCTTTATAAAATAGTTTTACTATTGTGTCAACTATGTTTGAAACATTCATCAAATATTAGATTAAAATATTTTAGATCATTGAGTGTTCGGATCACCCTACCTAAGATTATATTCTGTGTGGGCTACACTTCTGACAAACAATAATTATATGCAATAATGCATATTTTCCAGGTTTCCTCATTCGCCGGGAATTTTTACAGACGAACAAATCCATGCCTGGAAACGTGTAGTTGACGCCGTCCACGCCAATGGTGGCATAATTTTCTGCCAGATCTGGCACGTCGGCCGCGCATCACATACAGGTAATAAAGCTTAGTCTATTCCGAATAATTATTATCGTAATTAGATTACAAATTTTTTTGGAAGTATTCTGTACAAGTTTTGAGCTGACGTTTCAACTCCTTATATATGAATTTCCAGTTTATCAACCGCATGGAGATTCACCAATTTCATCGACTAGCAAGAAAATTTCAGATAAGTGGAAAATACACATGTTGGACGGAACGTTAGAGAATTATCCAACTCCCAGGGCGCTTGCAACCTCAGAAATTAAGGTTATTGTCCAACAGTTCCGTCAGGCCGCCAGAAACGCCATGACTGCAGGTAATTTCCTGAGATATTGAAAGGAAGACTATTGCATTAAAAATAAATAGTAGCTTTATAAAATATAAACATGTAGTAGGTGTTAATTACCTAATTAGTTTTTCCCATATGTATCTTTGCTAATAATGGAGTAAATATTTGTGACAGGTTTCGACGGAGTGGAAATCCACGCAGGTCATGGCTACCTGATCGACCAGTTCATGAAAGACGGAATTAACGACAGAATCGACGAGTATGGCGGATCTGTCGAAAAGAGGTGTCGTTTTGCATTAGAAATACTCGCGGCAGTAATAGACGAAATTGGCGGCGAAAGAACGGCGATAAGAATTTCTCCAGTCGTCGACCACCTGGACGCCTTAGACTCTGATCCTGTCGCCTTGGGACTCTGCTTACTACGCAAATTCAACAACCTCGGCCTCTGTTACATGCATCTCACGCAACCGCGCTACACTGCCCGTAAACTGAATAAAGAGGACTTTTCAAGCTTTCATGACTGCCATTCTTTGCTGAGAAAGGCATACAAAGGCACGCTCATAAGCACAGGGGGGTATACCAGAGACTCTGGGACGGCTGCAATTCGTGACGGGGAAGCTGATCTTATCTCGTATGGTCGTTTGTTTATTTCTAATCCCGATCTTCCTCTCAGATTTGGGCTTGGGATTGGAACTGCGAATCTCAATAAATATAACAGGGCGACCTTTTATACTCATGATCCAGTTGTGGGATACATTGATTATCCTTTTCTCCATCATGAGAATGATGAGCATGGTTCGAAGAAGATTTCCAGTAAGGGCTCCCTGTGGTTAAGATCGGCTCTATGATAAGTATTCTGTTCTGTTTTTTAAAGTAAACCTAAAATCATTAGCCCTTCTTTTTGGATTGAAATCTTGTTTTTATACTGATTAGCTGTATATTAAGTGTATAGAATGTTTCTTCAATTTAGTATTAAGGATTGAGGTGTATTTAATTTGTCTCCAACATGATTCTAGTGTCATCCCTTTTTAGTATCTTTTGGGATTTGTATGTTGGGATCTCATCTTCTTTTAGTATCTCTTGAGATTTATAGGTTGGTGGATAGCTAGACAGCACCTTTTACACCATCATCTTCACTATTGGACTACAACTTATTTGATAATCCCCACCATTTTGAATATGTACATATTTTAATTTGTATTGAATTTGTGAGAATGTCTATTTAACTCAGTGATAAATGGAAATAATTTCTGTCATAGTAAAATGGGCTCTAACATTCTTATAAACAATCAAGTTATTACCATGTGATAATAATTTTTGGTTATTTTAACAAGTTTATATTTATTTAGGAGTTACAATTTTAGTAATATGAATGATCCACTTAGCAATGATCACACAAATAAATTATTTGTATTCAATATTTATCTTGATTTTTATTTTATTAAAAGTAATTTCGTCAATATAAATAATTCATTTAAGAGTTTTATATTTAAATAATATTCATAAAATTATAATATAGAAAAAGAAATAGAAATAGAATTATTTTTAAGTTTCATGATATTAAATGTCTTGATTATGATTTAAAATGTAATTTATAATATATGAGACCACCTCATACTTCTAATATATAAAAAATATGTAACTATTTACTTTAAATATAAATCATAGTACATCGTACATACCTTACCCCTACAAGATATGAATAATTACTCATCTTTATACTATTCTTCCAATTAAAATATATTTCCACATATCTCAATACCATTCTTCAGACTAAACCACATATAACTATAAAATTTCCCCTCAACCAAGCCCACTTTGACATTATTATCATGTTTTTTCTCATCTAATTTGAACTTATGTAAGATATAATTGGATTATTTTTTATTTATATTTGTTAAACATTTAGTGGGGTTTTAATGCTATAAAATCCAAAATTCGACGCTTTTTTAAAATTTAAAAAAAAAATTATAGGCAAAGTTCCCTTTAATGAATTCTCCTTTTTTTTGGCACGTCGAGAGTAAAGAAAACAAGGAGCACAAAGTGTCAAGTCCCTATGATGTAATAGCTTTAAACATGTTGCTTTGAGTTTATAAGGTTTGTACAATGTTGAAAAATCAATTCTTAAAAAAATATTTTGTGTTCCCTTATATGTCAACTACAGAAAGATACTATCCTTGTAGTTTTTAGGCCAAAATAGATTAACTATTCATTAAAATGTATAAATTGTACTTTTAGATATCTAAGGAAGGTGCAAAAAATAGTATATACTATTAGCAAGGCAATCAATTAGCATTCAACAATACTTTGGATCGTAGATATCTATCCTTTGACTTCATGCTTCCCATTCATATCAATAGTACTATACTTGTAATTGGCCGAATATATAACACTTATGTCTTTAGTGCCTCTTTACTTGAAGTACTTCGGTATACCTATTGGTTCCCAATTGTACACCTCATACACTCAGCCTTGCACACTTGAGAGAAAATGACAAACAATGATGAAAAAATATGCTAGTATATCATTGTAGCTAGGGAAGGGTTTGGCATCAAGATTAGACTAAATAGAGAAAATGACTAAGAGGCATCTACAAAAGGTATGGTTAGCTCCCTACTATTTCTGGCTCTGCCTAAACAAGGTGAGAGGACCTGTGGGGTAACTTGATCACATGGAGAGATTTTACAATTCAACCTCCATGGAGATTTTTGGCACAAAATGACAACAAATCTAACTAGAACACAACCAAACTCGCTCACTCCACCTAGGAAGGGTTGTCACATAGAATGAGCAAATGCTCTAGGCTAGATACAAGCTACTAAAGATAGAGATGAAAGTGACTGCAAACTTCATTCTAAAGCATTTTTAACAACATGGGCTAAATGGAAAACTATAGTGCTGGGTCATTTAAAGCACAAAATTCATACACATGTTAAGTATGCAATATCTTGTGTATCTACTAGCAAATAACACTTAAGATATGTATAGGGTGTATTAATTGTAGGGTAGGACATGGTAGGATGAGCTAGATGATTATAAAGAGGAAGGGCATGGTGGTGTGCTAGTAGTTTTTCAAATAATAGGGATTCTTTCAACATACATGACATCACTTATTGAAAAGATGTAGGAAAACTAAAATGCAAGCCATGGAAACTACAAGGAGAACTTTGCATCCATTGGTGCCAATATAATTTAAATGCCCAAATGATCCTTGAAACCTTAGAACATACACTAAAACTAGAATCTTAAATACTTTTTCCTACTAAATTCATGAACCCAGGGTGCACTTAAAAGGTATTCAAAAACATATTTCCAAATATAACTGTATAAAGGGATTTATAACCTAGGTACATGCTCAAAATGACAATCAGTAATGAACATAGACCCAAATATCCAATCAACAAAACTTTTAAAACACATTATTGCATTTCATTAACAGGATACAATAAAGAACCACAAGTATTTTTCATTAACTTGAAAGAAAATCTTACATACACCAATGTTTCAAAATGCTACCATGGGGACAAACATGGTGGATTTGCTCCATGTTGGATAGAGGAGACATATAGAGATGCTCTCAAATCTTGCTAATTGTTGTATAGTTGCAACCACCTTAGCAAGAGAGGCAAAATACATACACAACCATAATCTTAAAATTTGGAAGAACCTATACTTGGAGAGAAGCAAAGACCTACAACAACCAACACAATGGCCAACACAATAGCCAACTAACCTCTTAAATAGAGGAGAAGCCCTCTATTTATACTTTTTCAATTCTTTTTCAATTCTAAGACTATGGGTCACAATTTACAAAATTACAAAATAAAATTTCAAGTCTACCAAGATACTTACAGCTAAAATATGCCTTTTGTCATGCTTGAGATCCTCATCCACTTACAAGAAAAGAATCATTGTTGCAACTACCTTTGCAAGTAATGATGAAGATTTACAACAAGCCTCTAATCTTTTGATTGAAGATGATAATGAATGCTTGATCAGGACAGTGATTATTGGTGGAGGCTTGAACAATAATTTGTTATCATATGCAACTGCCTAGAGTTGATTTTGACTGCTTACCTGCATAATTGGAGGGAGGAAATCATTTAAGGAGCCAAATAGAATTTGTCCTCACATGTAACCATCTAGAGATGCTCTCTTGCTAATTGATGGCAAATTTGGAATCTTCTGGATAGCTACCCTTTTCCTATGCATGCCAAATAAATCCTATTACCTTTTGATGATTGTAATCAGAAAGCTCTAACTATGATAAAAATAAAAAATGATCCACGAACATTTGGAAAATATGCTTTGGAATGATAGTTAGACCTTCTTCTATGCTTTGAATCATTGCCACATCCATGAAAGAACCATCAATTTCAGATGCTAAATCAAAGCTTGCCACATACTGACATTTGGCATGCCACAATAGATCTAACTAGGCATTGGTGGGGCTCAAAAGTGATCAAGCTAATTAATTGGCTTAAATCCAGACACTTATCGCTTCTAAGTGCAATCTGAGCCCTTTGAAAAGTCTATCTCAGATCGTACCATTAGATCATATCTACTTGAGCAAATGTGAACCGTTGATCTTGCATGAGATACTCGATCTCTAATTTGTGGCATATAGATGTGCCATTTGTCATTTATGTGTTTGTTCATAAGGTCCTTAACTTTTTAATCTTGGCTATGCATTGTTAGATCTAGCTTGGGTGAGCAAATGCACTCCATCAAATCATGATCTAAGGGGTAGAGCATTATTGGATACTACTTGTACTTGGCCCTAAGGACATGCCACTTGGTAGCCTTGTGGGATTTCTAGGGTTTTTTATAAATAGTCCCAATTGATTGAGTGTTATCGAACCGCATGGCAACACCTTAGGCTTCTTGACATTTTGACCTATTTTTCTCATCATTGGATCTATTACCACTTTCTTGAGATCTTGACACTTGTCAATCTCATGCTATTTCATAGGGTATTTGGTGCTTTGAATCCTCTCTTGCCATTGGATCATCTTTACCTGAGAAAACATGTTTCATTGGATCTGCCTCCATTTGAACTCAAATGAGTACTTCACCGGGCCTGAATTTGATGCTCACATGACCATCTTAAAACATTTAAATCCCAATGGCTCCTTGACATGGCTTAAAACTGATGTTTGTGTGCCTATCAATAAAGTCCATGAGTCGATCACTTATGCAATTCATAAATTTCATTCAGGACTTTACTATCATGTCCCCTTTTTTGTGGACATTGATAGACTTGATGATTAGCCTATTATGCAACCTTCATAGGCTGATAGGATGGATAGAGGGTCATGATGGAGCTTGGTTTGGCTTTGATTAGCAGAATTCCTACAATTGGCTTTCATTCGGGTTCTTTTGGACACGTTTGCATGAGCTCCTATTTTTTAGGGATATTTGACATGCAGCAGAGCACCCTTATTTTGGTATGGTCATGTGCAGAATCACTCCCTGATTCACCAGCTTCAGTCGGTTTGAGGATCGGACATATATTGAGGGAGATATTAATATTTGATTGATTTAATCAAATATTAATTATTTGGTCTAGTTTTAAATTAGATATTAATTAATTATTAATTATTTGGTCTAATTTTAAGACCCTAATTCTAATTTAAGAATTGGTCTAATTTTAAGATCCTAATTCTAATTTAAGAAGCCCAAGTTCTAATTTGAGGAATTCTAATTTAAGAACCCCAAGTTCTAATTTGAGGAAATCTAATTTTAGCAAGCACACCTTTGGAGGGTATAAGGGGTTCTCATGGGAGAGAGTTTGTATTCAGCCATTGATTATTGATTATTGATTTTGAAGAATTCTTCTGTGAAGACTGAGCCAAGGGTTCCAGGATTCCATTGCAGTGGAGAACGTCAACTCTTCATTGTGTGCGATTTAGAGGCTATGAGATATCAGCTGATTTATTGCCAAATTGAGAGATAGCTTCATACAAAAGTTATCACAGAGGTTTACAGATTTGAGAGATAACTTCACACAGAAGTTATCACAGTATTTCAAGTATTTCTTTATTTAGTTTTTGAGTCAATAAATTATACAGATAGAGATCTTCTGTATTAGAGCCATATATTTTCAGATCAGGGGTTGAAAACAGACAGGTTATGCTTAATTGGTGGCTGTACGAAGTCCGTACAGGCATGTACAGATCCATGCAGATACCGAACTTGGCAGATAGAGATCCCCAATGACCGACATCGGCCGACTGAAGACCGACGTTGACAGAGAAGGACCGACAGTGACTGACGTCGGCAGTATATCGACTGACGCCGGTGACTGTGTGTTCGACACAGCAGACCGAGACGTCCAGATTCAAGCTTAACTTCCAGATTTGCAGAAGATCAGGGTTTTAAGACCATATTTGAATATTCTTTTATATGTATGAGAGAAGACTGTAATTGTAATTATTTGAACAAGTGATAAGATATTTGATTGGCAGATAAGAGATTTACTATGGTTTATTGTTTATCTGAATTTATTCTGCAAGATTGTATCTTTGTTCAGAGCTTTATTTTTTCTATATTCCCAATTGGTTGGGGATATTATAGTGGTATCAAAGCTTTTGCTTAGGAAAAGGAGCCCCTAAGAAAGGGACATCACAGCGGTATCAGAGCTAATGTCTTGCCATCCTGTTGGGTAGTTTGGGTATCAGTATGGCTTTAACAGGTGTCAAAGATTTGGAAGAAAGAATGCACAATGCAAAGAAGAAGTTAGATAATCCATTCCAGCAAACAGATGACATTCTAAAAACTTTGGAGGAGTTAGAAATTTATTTAAGCAAGGTTGAGCAGTCAAATTCTTATGAGATGCAAACAACGTTATCTCCAGCGTTTGGTTCGTTGGTGAAGCCCCGATTATTGAGACATCATGATGAGGTAGTAAGACTTGCAAGTCTCTCTTGCATTAGTGAAATCATGAGGATAATAGCTGGCTTTAATTTTTATGATGATCGGATTATGAGAGAGGTACTTCATGCCATGGTAAAAAGCTTTGAAAAGTTGGATGACATTAGAGACCCTCATTTCTCAATGAGGGCAAGATTACTTGAAACATTTGCAAGGTATGGATTTGAAAACATTATGATGTTAGTAGGTTGTATTGGTGGCATTCGCAGGATGTTTAACATATTTTGGAGTATTTTAGATGAGTTTCATTCCAGTGATGTATTAGCATCAATGCACTCTATCATGTTCACAATCTTGTTTGAGGAGGAGGATAAAATTTCTAAACTTTTGGCAGAAGATTTATGGTATGTCTGGACAAAAGAGAAAAATGTCTCACCTAGAGCCGGTATGTGGTTAAAGAGTTTAATTGATAGGCCTAAGGATCGTAGTACTTTCCCTATGACATGTAGAAGTTTGAATGATGAGTTTGACAGACATGCTGATCCAGTACAGGGAGACATTAACACATCTTCAGGTAATGATTTATCTGCATTATCTTCACAGGTAGGAGTAGTTGAGGATGTTGTGGATGAGCTTTGTCTTAAGGTGAGTTCAACTCAGGTGTTAGACAGTGAGGATGAGCCATTGATTATTGATTTTGAATAATTCTTCTGTGAAGACTGAGCCTAGGGTTCCAGGATTCCATTTGCATTGGAGAACATTCCCTCTTTAGTGTGTGCAATTCAGAGGCTGTGAAATATCAGCTGATCTATTGTCAAATTGAGAGATAGCTTCATACAGAAGTTATCACAGAGATTTACAGGGTTGAGAGATAACTTCACACAAAAGTTATCACAGATATTTTAGGTATTTATTTCTTTATGTTTTGATTCAATAAATTATACAGATAGAGATCTTCTGTATTAGAGCCACATATCTTCAGATCCAGGGTTGAAAACAGATAGGTTGTGCTTAATTGGTGGCCGTACGAAGTTCTTACAGGTCCGTACAGATCCATGCAGACACTGACCTCGACAGACAGAGATCCCCAGTGACCAACATCAGCCGACGTCTGCAGAGAAGGACCGACAGTGACCGACGTCGGCAGTATATCGACCGATGCCGGTGACTGTATGTTCGACACAGCAAGTCGAGACAGAATTTCTAGATTCAAGCTCAATTTCTAGATTTGCAAAGCTAGGGTTTTCAAGACTGTATTTCATATTCTTTATATGCATAAGAGAGGATTGTAATTCTAATCGTCTAGAAGAATAAGTGATAAGATCTGTGATTTGCTATTGAGAGACTATATTATTGTTATCTTCTGAATTTATTCAATAGAAATTGTATCTTTGCTCAAAGATTTTGTGTTTCTCTATTCCCTATTTGAAGGGGATATCACAGTGGTATCAGAGCTTTTGCTTAGGAAAAGGAGCCCCTAAGAAAGGGACATCACATTTACTCATTAAGCTTTTTATCTTTGGCATTCATGTTTGCATTCGATATTTTGGTCTTCAGGATTCCTATTCTACAATAATCCTTTTATTTCAGCCCTTTTGGATCACAACATATTTTTGGGGCTTTTGTTCTGTGGCAATTTGGTTGAGACAATTATCTTGACCATTGTGTCTGCAATAATTTCCTTGAAGCTTTAATCTCTGTCAAACTTTTTACGTGAATCATTTTGTTGGGACAATTATTTCGGCCATTTTATCTGAAATAATTTCCTTGAAAAATTTGATCTTTGCATTTTTCTAAAAGAAATTAAGCTTTACACTTTTCCCAAAATAATGGAATTTTGTTGAGATTTTTGTGCGAACAAAATGCCTGAAAGAATTTGGCTTTTGGTCTTTTTTTAGTGGAGAAAATGCTTGAAACAAATAGGTCTTTAGGATTTTTGCTAACACTTTGGTCGAAACATAGAATTTTCTCAAACTTTTTATGTGGGCAAAATGCCCAAAGGAAATAAACCTTTAAAAATTTTACATGAGAAAAATGCCTAAAGGAAATAGACCTTCAAAATTTCTAAGTGAAGACTAAATTAACATGAAACTTGAACTTGGAGTGAACATTTGAAGATAAAAATTAGGCTACAGACTTAGGCATATATACTTGACAAGGGCCCAATTGATTCAGTGCAATTTTGGGCACTAACACTAGCTCTTGCCTAGGGATACATACCCCTTGTGGGTGTGTAAAGAACCCCAAAACCTAAGACTAGGTGCCAATCCAATGGGCCATAGAGTCAAGACTTTAACAATTACCAAAAAAAACTCATAGAGGCTTCAAAAAATAAGGTATATTGACAAAAATAGATTAGGAGGATATGAAAATGAACACATGATAAAAAATAATGGAAAGGAACTATACAAACAAGGCCCACAATAGAGGGGAAACAAAGTAACAAAAAGACAAAGTAACAAATCACTATACAATTATATACACAGTTGCAGGCTCAATCGGGAAAATGTTTTAGATGCTCGCCATTAATTGGTGACTCTATAATTTTGTCATCCCTTAATCTCTTTAACTTTCTTAATAACTTGGTGGCCAAGATGAAGTAAACCGATCTCTACACTAGTTTGAAGGTATGGTTGCTAAGCTATAATGAGATGACATTCTGAAACAAATCCTCTTTACATGATCTCAAATCTAGATAAGACCATGCTAAATATCTTGGTACATTTTTAGTAGTTGTAAATAAACCTATTTCTCAATTGTAATTAGGAAAGTACTAAGCTAGAGTTCTTCGAGATCATCAATGTTATTTGTGCACTTGAAGTACTACTTGAAATAAGTTTGGAAATCTTCATCTTTAGGGGCATAAAAGATGACCCCATCTTCATTGAATGACATTCTCTAAACAACACCTTTATTGTCAAACACAACATTAAGAATAGTTGATTGTTTAACAACATTCAAATTCTCAACTAGGTTACCTAATTCCACATTCATGTGTAACACTTTAGCTAGAGCATACTTCAGATCTTTAATTGGATCATGATTGGATAACCCATATGCTAATGTCATACTATCATCACAATAAAATTCATACATCAAGACCTTCTTTATTGCACTCCAAAACTGATTAGCATTAGTAGCATTCATCATTTCCATGGAGGCAAAAAATTTACATGGGGAGTCTTGATAATTGAACATCAAAATATCTTCATCATCATCAGATGTAGACTCAAGATCATCTGCATCTTCATCACTTGGCTCAATAGTATCACATGGGGGGTGTGGAAAGAAGCACTTGTCACACCAATCAATGCCAAAATCAAAATTCACAACATTTCTCTTGGCGTGCAATAGATCAGGCACCTTTTTACAACCTATTTATTCTAATTTTTGTCATCATGTGCAAGCCTATTTTGTGCTTGATTTAGATCTAGAACTCTCTCATGACTTTTAGACCCATGAGGTAGACCCTTCTTAGCCATGGATAGATTTTAGGAGATCTCTTTGATAGTGAAGGCAAAAGTCTTAACAATATCTTTGATCCTAACTATCTTGGACTGTGTCTTTTCTAGATCAACCAACTTTGCATCAACCTGCTTGTTTAAGGGCTTACCCATAGCTTTTATGTTACTTTCAATTTGGATGGCCATACTGGCTGCCAATTATAGGTTCATGGGAGCCTTGTCCCTGAGGTGGTAAGTAGCCTTCTTGTCAAAGGCATCATATTACTTTATCAAGCACGTTGTCTCACTAAGCTTGATGTTCTCATGTAGCTACATCATAGCTTTGTTGAACCTTGTATTGAAGTCTTACACACACTCATTAGGATTTTTTATAATTTTTTCAAACTCATCTAAAATAAACCTTGGATCAATCCTATCACCATATTGAGATCTAAAAACATTCTTTATCTCTTCCCATGAATCAATGCATCCATGGGGAAGGGAATTGAACCATTCACAAGCATCTTCCTCTAACACATGCAAAAACAATTTAATGCACACATCCTCATGCTCAACCTCATAGTCTTCAATGATATTATGAAAAGCCTTCAAATGTTGATCACCACTAACTACATTATTCCCTTGGAATTTTGGAAGGTAATTCATTACTTCATTCAAGGCCTCATTAGGATAGCCTACCATTTCATAAAAAATTATAGGACTTAATCTAGGAACGTGGAATGCAGGACGTTCATGCTCATCTTGGTCCCTATGCCTCATGATTGGTTCAATTGGATGTTCAATAAAAAATATGAAAGGGATATGAGGGAGTGAATGAGGTAGACTTGGGGGATCAAAATTAGGGGGGATCTAGCTAGTTGGGAAGGAGTTAGATCGTAAATAGGACTATAAGGTTCTGAATCACTAGAAGAGATATGATAAGAAGAATTATGATAATCTTTAACAATAGGAATTTCAACAAATAGAAGCTCAAGATTACCAAAATTTTGACAACCCACATAATATTTAGTAGTTATCCACTTTGTTCTTCAACATGCTTCCAAACTTGTCTCCTTCTTTGATGAACACTTAGGGGTGAGACAAATTTCTTAGATGAGTCACCTTTGAAGGATGACCTCAATCCTTTCAGTTTTGAAAGCAAAATAAATCTCAAAGCTAAAGATGTTGAAGATGGGAACTGATCTATTTTTTAAACCAGATGATGTTTTGGAGTTGCTACTAGAAGCAAAGTTCCAGAATATAACCATTTATAGACTTGTAGTGATACATAATAAAACCATATCTTGCTGAAATTAGTGAAGATGTATGAAAGCAAAGACAATGAAACTTTTAGATTCATGTTCAAACAACAAAAACTACCTCAAAACATGACAAATTTTAAGCTCTTTACAACAAATTTAGTAGATGTTAGTTATCAAATCTCAAATTCTTGGCACATCTCTAGTGGAGTGCTGTGACATTGATGGCCAAGATAACTGTAGAGTAATTTTTACTCTACGTCACATTTAATTTATACTTTGATCTGAGCATTGCAATTTTTATTCATGCATGCCTTGGATGTAGCTATAGAAGTTTTGATGCAGAGGGCCGGTTTGTTTTGACTAAGTGTCGAAATGCAACAGAAGCTACCAAGTGTCATCCTCTGGCCGCAAGACCTTTTCCCCCTTTTGTTTCTTTCATTAATTTTCCTGTGTATCACATTCGAGTGGAAGCTGCCATGTGTTGCCTTCCAAAATAAAGTAAGCCAGCTGGCAATTTTTGAAGCCCCTTTTGCAACTTTCCAGAGAACTACAGACCATGTCACGTACCTAGTCGCAGTCAAGTGAAACGCGCCATGTGTCAGCATCCACATCTCATATCGGTGTCTGCACTTCATTCAAAGACTTTCAACATAAAGCAGCAGAGGCAGGGAAGGCTGCCAAGTGTCACTCTCCGGTCCCTTTCTACTCCATCCCCAAAAGAGAAGCAAAAAGTGCCACGTACCCCTAGACAAAGAAGCAGAAGATGCCACTTATCTTCCTCAAAGCCACGAAAGCCTCCACATGTAAACACCTGAGAGAATCATCGTCAAGCTCTATTGACAAATATAAAATGATGGTGGGTCTCGGGTGTTACTTCAAAAGTCTACAGAAGCTGCCAAGTGTCACCAGCCATAAAAGTCTAATATATGCCCTAGTGATACTACAACACAGCCAAAGGGAAGCAGAGAAAGCCGTGTGTCTTCAATGAATAAGGTAGAGGGTGCCAAGTGTTGTTCTCTGGCACCTCGTAGACTGTAAAGAGAGTTTTCATAAATTGGCTAAGTGTCCTCTTCTGTTTCAAAGTGCCCGCCTACCTGTTAGAGCTAAATGGAGGGAAAATCGATCGGAGTTAATTTGAGTAGATGAAACAGTTCATCGGGTAGATTTTTGGAGCCCCCCTTAGCATTAAAGGTGCTGTCTATTTGTCCCCTAATAGTGGAGGAAAAATAGACAGTTGAACGGCCCGGTAGGTGATAAAATTTGAATTTTAGGCACAAAAGAAGTTACTAGTAAAAAATCACCATGCCGCAATGATGGGCAACCGCTCTTCTCCAGCATGGCCTTCCCAAGGCATTAATGGGCAGTCTATTTGTCTCCTACGAGTTAGGTCAAAATTTGAAATTGTGCGGGAAGAAGAGTGATGTAGGGAGACATCTGAGTCTATATAAGTAATTGTAAAATCATTTCTAAGGGGGGGGGAATTCTCATAGTTTTAGACTATCTAAAGTTTGTGGCCAATAATATCATTTGCTCTTGTCTCAATTTTCTTGAGTTGTAAAGTTTATGTAATCGTGCATGTTTATGTGCCCCTTATGTGGATTAATGAATTGAGGAAATTTGAGCTCCATGCCTTTGTTGATGTTAGCTGTGTTGTTTGCAAAGTAGTCTTACTGTAGATTTTCTAGTGCGGTGATTGGAAATGTTATTTGATTTTGTCTCATTTTCTTGAATCTAAAGATTTACATGACTATGCATGACTTCTGTGCCTTCTATGTGATTGGAATATTTTATTAAGAAGATTGAACACTATGCCTTTGTTGACAATTCCTGTATCTCAGCAAAAGACTCCCTTATTGTGAGCCTCTATTTCTGTTATTCCAATCTTTTACATTGATCATGCACTTGTCTGCTCTTAAATGTAATAGAATCACATAATAGTTTCACTGTGCTTAGGTTAGGATTATGATTACTCTCAGGCGCATCACCATAGTTAGGTTTCAATTCCTGCATTTTGCGTTTCTGTTTAGTCTCCTATCCCTTTTCCCCAACACCCAATATAAAATAAGAGACTAGCTTCTCTAAAATTTGGAGGTTGTTTTCAAGCCACATTATCCCATAGCTTGAAACCTCCCATTGTTGTTGATTAAGATCTAGCACAATTTTAAGACATCAACAGTTTCTGGCACGCCTGGTGGGACCAGTCTTGAAGTCTCTTTCAAGGCCACATGAACCAGAGAGCTATGAGGAGTCGTAGCTATACCTATACCAAGTATGGGAGCCCCTGTAACCCCAAGAAATTATGCAAGCTGGAATGCTGATGAAGAGGAAATAATCTCAGACTTTCTTCTCACTTTTCAAGATAGCTATGAATTGGTTACAGATGAACATCATAGCATTAAGCCTCAGTTATATGTGCAAAATTATTGCACTCTTTCAAAATTATCCTTTCAAGAGGATAAAGTCATGAAAGAGGAGGATAATGCAACAAAGGATGAGTTTGACACGGTTCACCATGAAGCAGAAGGAAATAGGTCAAGCCATGATGCACTGCAGAGGGAATGTGCAGAATAAAGGGCTAACGGTGATAAACTAGTAGCCACTAATTTCTTGGTGAAGAGCACCAGTCTGAGGGATCAACATTAAACAAGCTTCCAAGGATAAACAAAGTACGTATATGTCAGAAGCATGTTCAATTCTGATCCACTAAGATACAAGCCAAGCAAGGTGACAGGCAAGGGGAGCAGGTCACAAAATCTCCCTCCCATTCAACTATTTGTCTAGCACCATAAGTCTTCTCACCATAAAGGAGACTTCAGAAATGTTCCTTTTGATCCAGGAGGGAGGCAAATATACTCAGTTAGTTTTATATATTAGTTTGATTTTAGTTTTGTTTCTCTATTTTCCCATTCTTTCTTGCTCTATTCTTTTAAATAAGTGTTCGTTGAGCACGTGGCCGTGTAGCGGGAGTCGGGTTCTTTTTGAGCAGGCTCAAAAGTCTTGGTGGTCACTAATAACTGTAGAGTAATTTTTACTCTACGTCACATTTAATTTATTCTTTGATCTGAGCGCTGCAATTTTTATTCCTGCACGCCTTGGACGTAGCTACAGAAGTTTTGATGTAGAGGGCCGGTTTGTTTTGACTAAGTGTTGGAATGCAGCGGAAGCTGCCAAGTGTCATCCTCCAGCCGTGGGACCTTTTCCCCCTTTTATTTCTTTCATTCATTTGCCTATGTATCACATTTGAGCGGAAGCCACCATGTGTCACCTTTCAAAATAAAGTAAGCCAACTGGTGATTTTTGAAGCCCCTTTTGCAACTTTCCAGAGAACTGCAGACCATGTCATGTACCCAGTTGCAGTCAAGGAGAACATGCCACATGTCAGCATTCACATCTCATATTGGCATCTACACTTCATTCAAAGAATTTCAACATAAAGCAATAGAGGTAGCGGAGGCTGCCAAGTGTCACTCTCTAGTCCGTTTCTAATCCATCCCTAAAAGAGAAGTGAAAAGTGCCACATACCCCTAGACAAAGAAGCGAAAGATGCCACTTATCTTCTTCGAAGCCGCAAAAGCCTCCATGTGTCAACACCTGAGAGAATCATCATCAATCTCTATTAACAAATATAAAATGATGGTGGGTCTTGGGTGTTACTTCAAAAGTCTACGGAAGCTGCCAAGTGTCACCAGCCGTAAAAGTCTAATATATGCCCTAGTGATACTACAACACAGCCAAAGGGAAGTGGAGAAAGCCGCGTGTCTTCGATGAATCAGGTGGAGGGTGCCAAGTGTTGTTCTCCGGCACCTCCTAGACCATAAAGAGAGTTTTCATAAATTGGATAAGTGTCCTTTTTTGTTTCAAAGTGCTCACCTACCTGTTAGAGCTAAATGAGGGAAAATCAGCCAGAGTTAATTCAAGTAGATGAAACAGTTCATCAGGTAGATTTTTGGAGCCCCCCACAACATTAAAGGCACTATCTATTTATCCCCTAATAGTGGAGGAAGAATAGATAGTTGAATAGCCCACTAGGTGATAGAATTTGAATTTTAGGCGCAGAAGAAGGTACTAGTCAAAAATCACCATGCCGCAGTGATGGGCAGCCGCTCTTCTCTAGCATGGCCTTCCCAAGGCATTAATGGGCTGTCTATTTGTCTCTTATGAGTTAAGTCAGAATTTGAAATTGCACGGGAAGAAAAGTGATGTAGGGAGACATCCGATTCTATATAAGTAATTGTAAAATCATTTCTAAGGGGGGGGGAATTCTCATAGTTTTAGACTATCTGAAGTTTGTGGCCAATAATATCATTTGCTCTTGTCTCAATTTTCTTGAGTTGTAAAGTTTATGTAATCGTGCATGTTTCTGTGCCCCTTATGTGGTTGAATGAATTGAGGAAATTTGAGCTTCATGCCTTTGTTGATGTTATTTGTGTTGTTTGCAAAGTAGTATATATTGTAGATTTTCTAGTGTAGTGATTGGAAATGTTATTTGCTTTTGTCTCATTTTCTTGAATCTAAATATTTACATGATTGTGCGTGACTTCTGCACCTCTTATGTGATTGGAAGATTTTATTAAGAATATTGAACACTATGCCTTTGTTGACAATTCCTGTATCTCAGCAAAAGACTCCTCTGTTGTGAGCCTCTGTTTCTATTATTCCAAGCTTTTACATTGATCATGCACTTGTCTACTCTTAAATGTAATATAATCACATAATAGTTTCACTGTGCTTAGGTTAGGATTAGGATTACTCTCAGGCGCATTGCCATAGTTAGGTTTCAATTCTTTCATTTTGCATTTCTATTTAGTTTCCTATCCCTTTTCCCCAACACCCAATACAAAAGAAGAGACCAGCTTCTCTAAAATATGGAGGTTGTTTTCAAGCCGCATTGTCCCACAGCTTGAAACTTCCCATTGTTGTTGATTAAGATCCAGAGCAATTTTAAGACATCAACAATAACAAAGTAGAAAATAATATCCTTAACTTTCAAACCATGAGATAATATGAATAAACCTTGTCTGAAAATGCAGCTAAGATTACTTGCAATAAAATAGTGGTAGAGAACCTTTTCAACCCTAAACTTATGCAATCAACACTCTACAAGAGTCCCTAGAGATGACACTAAAAGTGATTAGGACTTCAATTTATCCCTTGATAATGGTGCCAAATGAGTGTTGGTTCCTAGTTGTACACCTTGTACACTCGGCCTTGCACACTTGAGAGAAAATGGCAAGCAATGATGAAAAATTTACTAGTATGTCATTGTATTTAGGGAAGGGTTTGGAATCTAGATTAGACTGAATGTAGAAAATGATTGAGAGGCACCTACAAAGGGTATGGTCAGCTCCCTGATACTTTTGGATCTACCTAAACTAAGGTGAGAGGACCTATGGGGTAGCTTGCTCACATAGAAAGATTTTGCAATTTAACCTCCATAGGGGTTTTTGGCACAAAATAATAACAAATTTGACTAGAACATAACAAACTTGCTCACTCCACCTGGGAAGGGTTGTCACATGGAATGAGAAAATGCTCTAGGCCAGATACAAGCTACTGAAGATAGATATGAATGTGACTACAATATTCATTCTAAAGCATTTTCAACAACATGGGCTAAATGGAAAACTACAAAGCTAGGTTATTTAAAGCACAAAACACAGACACATGTTAAGTATGAAATATCTTATGCATCTACTAGAAAATAACACTTAAGATATGTAAAGGGTGTATTAATTGTAGGTTAGGATAGGGTAGGATGAGTTAGATGATTATAAAGAGGAAGGGCATGGTGGTGCATTGGTGTATACACCCTAAATTGGTCAAGCTACCACACATATCATGTCTTTTCATAGTCCTTTCATAGGATACTTTGACTAGAGAATACGAGCCTTATTCACACTAGCCATGTCTTTTATTTTACTTATCTTGGTCTTATTTATTGCTTTGGTCACCTTTTTGCTTATTTCTAGTCATCCCAAGCTTTTCAAACGACCATTTCACCTCAGCCAGGTCATATTTCCTTAGCCAATCCTATCCCCCTAGGTCTTGAGCCTATAAGATAGGAACATCAAAATTGGACTATAGTGCTAGACCCTAGGGTGTCTTATTTCTAGTGCTATTGTCTAATTTCATTTTGAGTCTCAACGGTCAAGTTTCCTTGCTTAATGAGTCTTACGCCCTTCTTAGCTTCATCCTTAAGTTTTGTTTGTCTTTCTAATGTTCATCAAATGTGAATAAAGTTTCCAAATTGAAAACAAAGAGGCTCATATATAAAGGACTTCACAAGGAATTTTATATCCAACACTTACTACTTTGGCACAATAAATAATTAAAATCAATCAATAATATAGCTTAACATTCTGCATCACATCTAGATTTGCATGCTTGATCAAGGAAGGGCCTAGGCAAAAGTTCATTCTTGCATCTATCATGTGTGTTGATTATGCATGTTCCTTAAGGGAGATCAATATTTGATTTGAGATCCTAGCTTGAGGGTTAATGTAGGCAACGATCAAGACAACAGGGTTATAGATCATGCAATCATACTTCCCCTAACCCAATTTTTCTCCCTTTTGATTTTGATGTATTTATTATTTCATGTGTGTAGGGAAACCTAGGGTTTGAATATTGAAATATCTCTATAGTGTGCTCCATCAACATTCAACATCTAAAATTTTATGAGCCAACTCACACAAGTATAACATACAAAACATAAAAAACTCAAATTTCCATGAGTAGTTTGGAAAATAATGGTAGAAAAAGATAATAGCACTGGACCCTAGAGTGTCCTATTTTGGTAGTCCTATTCTTTCATGAAATGAAATCCAGATCTAGGTTTCTGAGATTTTCCCAATCTTACAAAGTAGTTATCAAGATTTGAAATAGTCATCTTAGTCTATTTTTTCAAATAAGTTACTTCTCTCCCCTATGTAATTAATTTAATCAAATTGATATAACTCTATCATTTGTTATATTTAATTGTAATTTTCCCCTTAATCTAGACCCTTTATTATTTAGGAACTAAACACTAGTTTCCCAAAAATGATAAAATAGTTGGTAGTTTTTCAAACAACAGGGATTCTTTCAACATACATGACATCACTTATTGCAAAGATGTAGGAAAACTAAAATACAATCCATGGAAACTACAAGGAGACATTTATATCTATTGGTGCCAATATAATGAAAATGCCTAAATGATCCCTAAAACCCTAGGACATACACTAAAACTAGAATCTCAAATACTTTTTCCTGCTAAATTGATGAACCCAGGGTGCCCTTAAAAGGTATTCATGAACACATTCCCAAATATAACTACAGAAAGTGATTTATAACCTAGGTACATGCTCAAAATTACAACCAGTAATGAACACATACCCAAATATTTAATCAATAGAACTTGTAAAACACATTATTCATTAACAAGATACAATAAATAACCATAAGTATTTTCCATTAACTTGAAAGAAAATCTTACAAACACCAATGCTTCAAAATGCTACCATGGGGACAAGCATGGTGGATTTACTCCATGTTGGATAGGAGAGACATATAGAGATGCTCTTAGAGCTTGATAATGTCTATACAACTATAACCTCCTTAGCAAGAGAGGTAAAATACACACACAAACATAATCCCAAAATTTATAAGAACCTATACTTGGAGAGAACAAAGACCAACATCAACCAACACAATGGCCAACCAACTAGAGGAGAAGCCCTCTATTTATACATTTTCAATCCTTTTTCAATTTTGGGACCGTGGGTCATAATTTTCAAAATTGTAAAACAAACTTTCAAGTCCACCAAGATACTTCAGCTAGAATATGCCTTTTGCCATGCCTAAGATCCTCATCCACTTGCAAGAAAATAATCATTATTGCAACTAAATTTGTAAGGAATGATGAATATTTATAACAAGCCTTTGATATTTTGACTGAAGATGCTGATGAATTCATGATCAGATGGTGAATTTCATGATGGAGGCCTGATCAACAATTTGTTATCATATGCAACCACCTAGAGATGCTTTTGATTGCTTACTTGCACAACTGGAGGGAGGAAATCATTTGAGGAGCCAAATATAATTTGTCCTCATGTGTAACCATCTAGATATGCCCTCTTACTAATTAATGGAAAATTTGGAATCTTATAGATAGCTTCCCTTCTCTTGTGCACTCCAAAGAAAGCCCATTACCTTATGATGATTGCAATCAGAAAGCTCCAAGTGTGATAAAAATAGAAAATGATCCATGACCATTCAGAAAATAGGCTTTGGAATGGAAATTAGACCTTCTAGTATCATTGCAACATCCATAAAAGAACCATCAATTTTAGATTCTAAACCAAATCTTTCCACATACTGACATTTGGCATGCCACATCGGATCTAACTAGGCATTAATGGGGCACAAAAGTGACCAGTTTGATTAATTATCTTCAATATGGACACTTATTTCTTCTTTGTGTAATTCAAGCCATTTCAAAAATCCATCTTAGATCACACCATTATATCATATCTACCTGAGCAAATATGAGTGTTGATATTGCATGAGATGCTTGAGCTCTAATTTGTGGCATGTAGCTATGTCTCTTGTCACTTTTATGTTTGTTCACAAGGTTCTTGAATTTTTAACCTTAGCTATGCATCATCAGATCTAGCTTGGGTGAGCAAACATGCTCCATTATATCATGATCCAAGGGGTGGATGTTATTGCAAACTACTTTTACTTAGCCCCAAAGATGTGCCAGTAGCCTCATGGGCTTTCTAGGGTTCTCTACAAATAGTCTCAATTGCTTGAGTGCTATCAAGATGCGTGGGAACACCTTGGGCTTCTTGAGTTTTTAACCTATTCTACTCACCATTGGATATATTATCAATTTCTTGAGATCTTGACACTTATTTATCTCACATTCTCTTGTAGGGTCTTTGGTGATTCAACTCCTCACTCACTATTGGATCATCCTTTCCTGAACAAACATGTCCCATTGGATCCACCTCCATTTGAACTCAAATGGCTACTTTACTGGGCCTAAATTTTATTCTTGCATGACCATATTAAAACATTGGAATCCCAATGACTACTTATCATGGATTAAAATTGATGTTCATGTGCCTATTAATGATGTCCATGAGCCCATCACTTATGCAATTCAAAATTTTCAATCGAGACTTTGCTCATCAGGAATTTTGTCTTCAACATTCCTATTTGCATTCAACCTTTGGTCTTCGACATTCATGTTCTAAAGAAATCCTACTATTTCATCCCTTTTGGATCACAACATTTCTTGGGGGCTTTTGTTTTAAGACAATTTGGTCGAGACAATTGTCTCAAAAAATTTATCCACAATAATTTCCTTGAAGCTTTAATCTCTATTAGACTTTTTTTGTGAATCATTTTATCAAGACAATTATTTTGATTATTTTGTCTAAAACAATTCCTTGAAGAAATTGAGCTTTGTATTTTTCCTAAAGAAATTAAATATTACATTTTTTCCTGAAACTATGGAATTTTGTTAGGCTTTTTATGTGAACAAAATGTTCACAAGAATTATGTTTTTAGACTTTTTGTAGGGGACAAAATGTTCAAAACAAATAGGTCTTTGAGATTTTTTCTAACACTTTGGCCAAAACATAAAATTTTCTCAAACTTTGTGTGGGTAAAATGCCTGAAGGAAATCGACCTGACAAAAATTTTATGCAGGAAAAATTCTTGAAGGAAATAGACCTTTGAAAGTGCTAAGTAAAGACTGAATTAACATGAAACTTGAACTTGAAGTGAACATTTGAAGACAAAAATTGGGATATTAGGCATCTAAACTCAACAAGGGCCTAATTTCTTGGCACTAATAATACCCATGATTCATATAGACTAGAGTAATTAACTTAGCATGAAGGAGAAATTAACCACAAATTATCTTGTTCTCATGCCTATTCCTATTTGGTCAAGATACCGGTATATGGATTTGTAGAACATGTGGATACTTTTATTTAAGGTAGAGACTAAAGGGAGAACGCCTTGTCATGTTAATCTATGTAATAAAGTTTTCAAAAAATGGAAGCTATTTACGTCCCTGATCTAATTGCTCTATTGCTCCTTTCCACACATAGATGAAAATAATCAAGGTAGAATGAGAAAAATAGGGGGTAACACCACCTATTCAACTTAATTCAATCAACAACACTTTTCATAAGAAAACATACCTACCTATGCGTACGATCAGATTACATATCCCCATTATTGATGTATTTCAAAGAAATATAGTAATGATTGAGTAATAGCTTGCATGCTTCAGAAGCAAAGGGAAGGTATTTAAATAAACTACTCCAAGCTAGCATTAATGCTATAATAATATCGATTTAGAATAATCTATAAAATAAAAGGAAAAAGTGAAATGCCTTATGCAATTTTAAAATAATAAAATGAACTGATGAATGTTTGAGAAATTAAATCTAGGTTTAAAAACCCATCAAATACTAAATACCCAAGTTCAAGGTTCAGCTATGGAAAATGATCCATACCGTCTCAATAGAATACAAAACTATGAAATTGAACATAAATCAATTATCTTTCTTTGAAGACTAGTCACAAGCTATTATAAAACTTTGTCATGAAATTATAATGTTTAGTTGAAATCATATACTTGTAAATTTTAAAAACATATGGATATAATTTGATGTATCCCTATGTTTGGAGAAAATATACAATAATAATGTTTCCAATTGTGTGAAGGATTAGCAACAAAAAAAATATAATATGGATTAGCAACAACAAGAAAAAAAAAAAAAAAAACATCTAAGTCGAAAGGTAGAATGGGTAAAATTAAAAAAGAGCAAAAAAAAGAAGAGAAATATGTTTTATACTTATGTAGCTTAGCACTTTTTAGTGCTAAATGTATGAAAATCCCTTAATAGCCCAAATGGAGGTAGTGAGATACAAAAAATGCTCAAGAATGTAACATAGATCTAACACAAAACCCTAATGACAAACAAGCCATATTATGAATCAGAAGGCTCTATTCATAAATTATTTAACATGCAAGATTTAGTGACCTAACATAAACAACACATGAGAAAATTGATTGCATTGAAATGCCTTGTTCAAATTAATAGGTTATAGGAAAACCCATAACCCATGAGTAATTTAACATAATGTAGCAATTATTTTCAACAAGGATTTGAAGATAAACCCAATAGGTCTTTAACTCATGAATAGAAAATTGTAAAAAAGATAAAAACCACTTCAAAATATCTAGACAAAAAAGAAGTTGAAAATCAAGAATGTAAATAGAGGCAAAACTTGATTTTTCTCATCAAAAGACAAGATCACCAATTTGATATATAAAATAAGTTAGTTGCTTTTGATTTAAAATAAGACAATAAAAGATAATTTCCTTGTTGACATTTTGTCAAATAATTTACATGCATTACAAAATGGAGAGCTACTTTTTTATTTTTATATTTATCATACAAACTTACACTAAAAAGGGCAGGCTATAATAATAATAAATATCATTATACATCCTACAAAAAGTCAAAAATAAGTTAAGCAAGGAAATCACATTATGTATAGTAGGCTTTAGAAGATAATTTACTAACCTACCACTTGCTAATGGTTGAACTTCAAGCAAAAGTAATTGATTGTCAAGCACAATAAATAGGTGTCAAAAGTGCACTGGTAGTGAAGGTGATAGAATCACAGTAATGGAGTAGAATCATAGATGGCAGAAAGTTGTAATTGAAATGAAGCACAACAATAGTCAAAAATTAAAATGAAATTTAGGTTACATGATTTTTCTTTTACATTTCACTCTTAAGTTATATTTTTATTTGTAACAAATTGATTTTTTTTTACATTTTCACTTTTATTGGGCCCATGACCAAGTATGGAAAGTTTTTCAGATTAAAAAAAATAAAAATTCAAGTCAATTAAAATCTATTTTAAGAAAGAATCAAAAGCAAAAAGCAAACGCTAATATTTTAACTGTAGGATTTTTTGAACAGAATACCATAAGTGCCTTCATCTATTGATTAAAACCATTCATTTGACTATAATTTAAATAAAAAACAAATAAAAACTATTTATATGGATATGTAAATGCATATCGAAGACCTCTATTTACATTCAAAGCTTCTTTATAGCATGAGAATAATGGGCTTGAATTGAAATGAACAAGAAGAAGAATCTTGCAAATTCCTTGGATCTCCTCCTGAAGGCATCTCTTTCATTTTCCCCATACCATCATATCTACCCCTTTAACAATGTTAAACAGTGGAAATTCCTTTCCCTTTTTGATGGTGTCGGTTGCCCCATTAGTGGCATGGTGATAGAAAATTTTTCTTGAGTAGTATCCTGTGTCACATGTAGCTGGGGTTTTGATCCTTCCACTGCATAAACCAAAATCAGCTTATATATAATAAAAATCATTCTGAAGTCCATTCTGAAAGATTAAATTTTTTCCTAATGGAGTGATTTTTTTATGTTCAAAAGATGACGATCTGCTAGAAGATTGTGAAATCCTTTCTAAGGTTGAAGAACCCAATTGTAGATTAGGCCATGTGTGATGTTACAAATTGCCTCTGTAGATATATCTGAGCCTCTCTCACCCATTGCAACAATATCCATTGAATAATAAAACCCTATACCTTCATGCCACATAACCATAGACACATGAACATAAAATAAATACAAATCTCCAAATACTAATTATAGAAATGGAGTAGCCATCTACAGGTTCCTATCTAGATAAATACAAAATGTGGTAGAAAGAGTTGGAATAAATTCCTTTATGTTCGTAGATGAATTGTTTGTTGCCATCTGCTACTATAAAACATATAAAATCATTGTCAATTGATAGTGATAGATCACCAAGTGATAATTTGAAAAACTTCACCCTTTTAAATGTCATCATTGATTTCATGAAAGCATCAGATCATCAACACAACTAGCAGATGGGTGGGGTGAAGGGGGCCACCCATCCTCACAGACAACTAAGGCAGGTGCTCTATACAAATTAATTACAATATGAAATGGGTTTTTCCTCAAATCATGTAAGGCTCTTCATAACATGAAAAAATTGGTACCAATCAACATACAATAAAAATAATACTATATTCTCATCCTTAAAAAGTTTGCATCTTAATTTCACAAAAGTTTATAATACTAAGTACCAGGGAGATGTGCACCAAAAATGGAATTATCTGATAGGTTCAAAGAGTAAATAGTAATAACAAGTTAAAGCAAAACCATGCCAATAGTCTTCCTTAAGGATTAATAATATATGTGAAAGTGTAAGATAGGTTAGGATAAAAATCTGGAAGGGCACTATAATATAAATTGAAAAGTTGAAAATAGTTAAATAAATTTGATGTTTGTCATATATAATAATAAATGTTAATTGTATTTTTATGATGAACATGTTTGTTTATATTAAATTATTAATTGGTATTGATTTTATTTTTAATGTGTTTTAAATTTTATTTTATATCAATTTTATAACATATGACGTGTTCTAAATTGTAGATAAGATGTAAAGTTTTTAAAGATGTGACTTTACTTCGAATGACTTCAATGCATTGTGATTATATTTATATAAAAATTCAAAAAATATTATATTTTATAGTGGCTTTATTTCCAAGTGACTAAAAAGTAATGTTTGGGTGTCACATTGATTAACTAAAACTAGTTGTGTATAAAATGTTTTTATAAGAGACTTTTTATATTGAAAATCCAAAATTACCATGTGAGAAACTAGCTCTGATAGCATGTGAGAAAAACAAAACTACCATGTGAGAAATTAAGAGTATCCAAAAAATGTTTGCAATAAAAACACACCATATACACAATATGTACTCAGAACATATCTTTCACCAATAACATGAAGGCATTGAACCTAAAAAATAAATGTACAATGCAAATATGTGCAACCAAAAAAGTGTTAAACAATAGCACTAATTATCAAGGAGTGACCTTTGGATCTCCAAAGTGACTACATCTCTACCAACTTAGCTTAACAATATGCTCTAAGATAATTAATTTATTCATTTAAATACTTGATTTCTTGATTACCTATAAATGATACAAGGTTTCTTACAAGCTATAAAGGATACAAGGTTCCTTACATAGGAAGTACAAGGGTGAGCAGGAGATTGATTATTGGAGGAGTGAAAGGTGGAATTATTCCCTATGTGAGGATAACTACCACATTAATTGTGTATATAAACAATAACATGTACATAATACATCAGACCTATATAATATAATTACCTAAGGTGGACTTCACATCAAGTTTGGACACACATATCAACACCCATTGAACATCAATTTAGGTGATGTGGTAAAAGAGAGAAAAAAATATTAAGATCATAAATATGGAACCTAACAACAAAGTCTAATGAGGTACCCATGTATAATAAAAGAGTGAAATAATAATGAAACTATTGTAAATGTATCTTACGATAAATATAATTGATGAATTTGAAGAAGTCTCTAATGGAATGAATCAAATGTTGAAGAATGAAGAAAAAACTAAAAATGACAATAAATGTGGTCGCTAGGAAATGTCATGACATTTTACTAAGACTAACCCTCATTTGCATAGAATAATATGTGCATGGACTCAAACAATTATGGTTCCTTAATTCAACACAATCAAACAAATAATTGGAAAAGTTAACACTACTTTCTACTATATAAAAAATCTAAAAGTATGGTCAAGGTAATAACACAGTCCAGGATTCAAATATCTCACCAATCAGACTGAAGAAGGATCATAAGAATCATATTCCATGAACTGGATACACAAATAAGAGTGTCTATATGGTACATGTTCCATCTCACCAAAATGCATGACTTGTAAGTTGCTACATATTCCTAATATGTAGGAGTGAACAATGGATATATAGCATAATAATATAAAACCAAGTAAATGTGACCCTCAAAATGTATAATGGATTAAAAACCCCCCCACCCCCACCAAAAAAAATACAAAATAAAAATAAAAAAAATAAAAAAAAGTTGGCGAAGGAGTGAAGACTAGTTTTCAATTGTCATAATCAATATCTCAAAATGTGTGTCAATGTGGCAGGGGTGTAAAAAAATAAAACAAGTCTTGTTAAGGAAAACTAAGGCCATGAAAAATAAAACAAAAATTCTCAAGTGAGAGTGCCCAATATGCCACATGAATTACCCAACAAGTGATATGAGGAAATGGTTCATGACAAGACACACACATGCATTAAGGTAGCCAAGGCTAAAATAGAAAATGCCCCATGGAAATTTATATATCAATGTGAGTACAATATACATCCCAAAAAACCAACCCAAAATATGTATGAAACACTAAAAATTGATCCCTCATTGATATTGCACCTATACTAAGAGACAAATTCACAAAATAAGCCATTATGCTATAAACTACAAATTTGAGATAGAATCAGAATAAATAGGTGGAATTTCTTTAAAGAACATAACAATATGAAATTTAAAAACATCAAGAAAATTTGAGTCACCAGTCAAAATTTATGACATACAAAAGGTCCAAAACATGAGAACTAGTTAGTAAATCATGTAAGAAACTGTAAATTATAGAAATTAGTTATAAATTGACTAGAAATATTCACCAATATGTGGGCATTAAAATCAAAATTCTAAAGAAAGATTCATCTAGCCTTCTTAGATACAAATATGTGGTCTCTAGAGAAAACCATCAACAAAGCCCTAAAAGGGCAAGGGTGAGCCCTCAAAGGATAGATAGTCAAGGTTGCATGGTCATATTGGTGACTGTCATTATATGGATTTGCCAGTGATTAAGGTTGATGGTTGGAATTAGTCACATGGCATGGTCTGCACATTGGTATTTAATTGTAAACTAGGGTTAAGCCTAGGGTATCTCTTCCATGCACATCTAAACTTCAAATGAATGCCATGGGAACATTGTTTATCAAATTTATGTAATCTTGGACTTTATGGAAACATCTTAGATTAAATAATCTAAAAATGTGAAGGTAGAGGTTTCAACTTGCAAGAAAATTGTAGATTTTTTAAAAAAATGCCTCCTAACCCTTACCCTTCTTCGAAGTCTCCAACTTCATAATTTCTCCAAGAATTAATCACTTGATTTTTTTTTTTAAAATTTAATATTTTTCTATAATTTATCAAAAAAATCTTATGATAGTCTAAAAAATCCTAGAATTTTCTTAAAATTTATAAAACCCTCAAAATTTACTTAAAACTAGTAGGTGTCTTAGATATAACTTTATTAATTGAAATAACTAAAAAATATAGATAACATGCAATAATCTAGGGATAATGATATTGCAAAAACCTTAGATAAATCAAACCTAAAAACACATCTAAATTAGGCCCTCACTAGTATATTTTCATGAATTTGTGACATTTTTAATGATAGAATTGATAAATTTTAATAATACAAACCAAAATAACATTTATGACACAATTTTTTTTTCTCATGTGAATTTCCATTAGGATAGCTGATGAAAAACCATAGCTAGCTTCTAGAGATATGGTGGTGGTTTTGTATGCTGATTTAGAAAATAATTAAGGTGATGTTCTCTATGTCAGCCAAGTTTGCTTCAAGCCATTGAATTTTACTATTTAGGGTCAAATTATTTGATTTTTATTTGTGTGCATTTTTCTTTGAGGAGTGGGAGGTTGTTGTGTCTGGATTTGAATCACTAACTGCATCAATATCTTATGTGTCATTAATTGGGGTCCACAATATGATGCATTTGCAATATATATATATATATATATATATATATATATATATATATGTATATATATGTATATATATATACATGTATAATATATATATATATATATATGTATATATATGTATATATATATGTATATATATACATATATATGTATATATACATATATATAATATATACATATATGTATAATATATACATAGATATAATATATACATATATGTATAATATATATGTATAATATATATATATATATAATATACATATATGTATATATTATACATATATGTATATATACATATATATGTATATATATACATATATATGTATATATACATATATATAATATATACATATATATAATATATACATATATGTATAATATATATATATACACACACACACACACACACACACATATACATATGTATATGTATATGTACATGTATATATATATGTGTGTGTATATATATATATATATATGTATGTATATATATGGAGGTTGTTGTGTCAGGATTTGCATCAATATTTTCTGTGACATTAATTGGGGTCCAAAATGTGATGCATTTTCATCATTCATATATATATAATGCATTTCTTGTAACATTTTGCATAAAAATAATTTAAAAAAAACATATATATTGTTTTACCCTTTAAGTGTTTCACAATGAAATCAATACAAAATGATTGCATTAGAGAGATCTACTATTTAAAATAGTACTTTCATATTTACCCTAGTGGATAAAATGCATGAAAATAGAAATTTTGATAATTTGGAAACAAATAATGGATAATATGAAAGAGAACATGATTGTAACACTCATTGCTTGTCAAATTATATATTTATGATAGATATATAAATTATTCATGTTTGTATCTATCTATGTGAAATATTTGAGACTCTAAATTTATAGGGATGAGATCAATGCCTACACTAATCTTGCCCTAATTAGGATCATTAGTGAGCTAGGTTGACCATTGCACTTATCTTATTGCATTGATTATGTTATGTATCATTTTCTAGGTTTTGTAAATTTATGGGTATGTGCATCACTGGATGTTGTGTCTTTTTTCACCTATATTTCTTGATCTAATGGAAAAAATTGTCTAATATTTCTTATTCATTGTCTTTGACCTAGCTTTACATATGATATTATTTTTAATATAAAAGTGAAGAAGTAGTTGGGTTGGGTAGCTGCCAAGGTGGTGATGCAACTAGGTATCATGCATTCTATAATCAGACCCCTCATAGTTTATATGTAGTGTGAATAAATACTTTTAGAAAATAAACTCCACACTATCTCTCTAAGTGTGAAATACAACTATATGTACATCCCATAAGCAATTTTTATATAATATGAAGTGTTTGAGAAGGGACAAATCAATCTAGAGTGTGCCTAGATAAAATAGATTTAAAACTTATATGGAACCTTAATAAAACTTCTTTTGAATACTTGATAGATGCTTCCAAATGGATGGTATATCAGAGGATCAAGAAATCAAGATATGCTTCAAATTATCATAGATGATTTGTATATATAGGTTAATCATAGTATGAATTAAAGATATATGTTATGACCCCTACATCCTAACTCTTTTATTTTGTATTAGGTGTTATTAATAAAATAATGGATGCATATGCTTTTTAAGTCATCCTTTAGCTATTTGTAATCATCCCACATGTATGGAAAGTAATAGTTTTCATAAGTGGATTAGTTTAAATAGAAATCTTGTGTAAGAGAAGAATCATCTTTTGAATATTTTTCAATGATTTATGCTCAAAATAAGTTCCCCCTTGAAGAGGTTAGTGATAAATTATAGTGTTATTATGTTATTTAAATAAAATATTTATACCTTACTTTAGTTTCATTGCATATTTTCTATATTTAGGATTTTAGATCAATCTGTGTGCAAGTAGGTTCCTAACATCTAGTATTAAAGCACTTTCTAAGGTCATGTTCCATAGCAACTTAAACAATTTATGAATTTTTTTAAGTATCTAGTGTATGCTCTCACCTCACCCACTTGGGATCTTGGTGATCATAAAGTGCTAACATAAGTGGTGGCGTTAGTTTTTTTCCAAAATATACCCATTTTTATTGGTTCATTATTAATGGTGAAATGAATTGTGTCCCCTAAATACTAATGTCTTTTAAAATAATGTATACAAATTTTAGCTTCCATGTACCATTAGGTATATACAAAGCACATAGTTTTTATAATTAACCATAGGAAAATTTAACCATTTGTATTCCATGATACATTGATAAGAAGTTAGCCCTAAGAATTTACTCATGTCATACCTTGGAGATGGGATAGTGGACTATGGATAGTTTAATCATCTGTAGTTATATATTTTTAATATTAGACAAACATTTTTTATGAATGGGATAAGTATATTTGAGATCTTATAGAGTAGAAACACCTTATAGTAACCTTCTATCTCATAACCCTACCACTCCTGGAATCATATATATGAAATATAATAAATGTACCAATTAGAAAGGTTTAGATTATTTTAAAATCTTATAGAATCAATATAAGCTAGAAAAGATTAGATGAATAGGTATTTGGATACGATGTAATGACTAGTCAATCATTTATTAAAAAATAAAAAGTTTAGAAAATAAAATTTATATTGAGGTTATTGAGATCATCTCATCAAGATGATAATTTTGGTAAATACTTATAGTAACACATTATCTAAAAACCCAAAATCCCTTCCCACCCATATGGTTGTACTAACCTAATAAAGGGAAATGGAAATGGAGAAACATCTTGCTAACATTCTTGCATAAATACATGCCATATGAGATGGCCTCCAGTGTCAAATATATGGCATCAATACCCAACAAACCAGCATGATGGACACTCTCCATAAACTATGTTTCCATGATTCACAGAGTAATATGAACAATAATTCTAAACACAACTCCAATTTTGAAAGAATGCCATATGGCCCCAAATTAAATTTTTTAAAATTTGATAGTAAAAATTACACCAATTGGATCTATAGGGGGAAAAAATCTTTCTAAATGAAACCTCATTTTGCAATGGGGTACATCAAACTAGAGAAACAAATTATCTAGTGGTTCCTCTAGGATGAAAAATATAATGGTATTTTTCCATGGTAATAAAAACTAAAGTCATATTTATTTGATATAGACCAAGTTCATATAATAAATTCACAAGATCCCTCACTAAATTGTATCAGATTGGTTTTGTTTGAGAATATAAGAATAAATTTAAATAACTTTCCAATATAATGGAAGGGTTGATAGATGAGTTATTTAAGAATTGTTCCATCAATAGCCTAAAAGAGGATATTAGATCCAAGGTGAAAATGGTCAAACATTAGGATATGATGGAAGCTATTGGGTTAGCTAATTTGGTCAAAGATAATTTCACATCTCAACACATGTCTTCCAAATACCACCCATTCAAGAATTTCAAGGCATTGCAACCAACTGCATTCCCAAACCTTAAGATTACACCCATGAAATGTATAATAAAGGTTGAGATGTAGGATCATTGGTAAAAATGATTATGTTAAAAATAAAAGGATAAATTCACATTATCCCATTGATGTGTGGAGAAAAAAATATACCTAATTGATGTATACTCACCTCCAGAGTCTAAAAAAGAGAAGATGCCCCAAAATCCCTATATCAATAAAAGTAAGATGAACATGATATAAGATACAACCCCATGCTATAAATTTTGATGCACACATTGGTTGGCATCACTAATCCTCAAAAAATTAAGGTTAAGGGTTAATCTAAATAACATCCCCTCAAAATCCACTTTGATTTTCGTATCACACATAATTTTATTAACCCTCCACTTGCCAAATAAGTTAATTTTTAAGTGTATCCTTATTATATTTTTGAAGTTATGAAATTAAATTACATAATGTTACCTTGTAAATGAGACTTCCACAATGTCCAAATCTAAGTGGGGGATTATTATTTTAAATCTTACATCTTCAGTTTATCTATAGTAGGTTATTACATACTTTTGGGAGCATAATAGCTTTAGACACTAGGACCTATCCTATACAAATTTTATGAAGTCTAGATGCAAATCATGGATAAAGCTTAGGAACACATCTTAAAAAGACTCACTCTAAATAATAAAAAAAACATCATTATCTCTCATTGGATGGAGAGGTTTCTAAAAACTTGATCTCATGGGAATGTTTTCCAGATTTGCATTATCTAGATCAATGAATCAACTAATTTAGTCCTTCCACTAGAATTAAAAGAATTATTATATAAGCATTCAATAATATTTGATAAATATAAAATTCTAAACCCCATAGTGGCTATAAAATCATGCCATTCAACTTGTTATAGGAAGTGTACCTCCAAACATTTGTCATTACTGATATCCATTTTTATAGAAGAATGAAATTAATAAAATGGTGCTAAAATTATTGAAAGTAAGAGTCACTCGACCAAGCATCATTCCTTCTTATTCACCATATTATTGATACAAAAAAAATATGGGACTTGGAAACTTTGAAATGAATTTTGAGTACTAAATAAACTCACCATGAATCTCAAGTTTTCCATTCCATTAATGGATGAGATATTAAATTAATTCCATGGAGCCTTCTTATTCTTGAATCTTGAGATGAGTTCAAGCTATCATCAAATATAAATAAAGGAAGAAGAAATTCCCAAGACAAAATTTTGAAATTGTGATAACCATTCAAAAATATCTCAATGTGCCATTTAACATCACCAATGCTTCATCAACATTTCAAGACTAAAATAAAAAGTTAGTTTATGCATTTATACACATCCTAGTATTCTTTTATGACATCATTTTTTATAGATACATGTAAGAAGATCATTTATTTCATCTAAAAAAAACCTTTCAATCTTGAGAACCATGTTACAAATGGTCAAATGTGTTTTTGGTCAAAAATAAATTGAGTATCTAGGGCAAATAATCTCTACAGAAGGAGTCAAAGTGGATGCAAAAAAAATAAAGGCTATGGAAAAATCTCCTAAACCCAAAATAATCAAGGGCCTTAATGAAAATTTAGGCCTAATTGGATGTTATAAAAAATTGATCTAGATTTATGGGAAAATTATAACTCCATTGATGGCCATGTTGACAAAATAATTCCTTTCATTTGTCAGAGGTGTCAAAAATGACCTTCAAACTACTCAAGTAGACAATGTGTACTATGTTAGTTATATCTATGCTCAACTCCTTTAAACCCTTTTTAATTTAAATTTATGCTTTGCAAAGTGGAATTTGGGTTTCCCTAATGTAGGAAGGTTGACTCCTCACCTTCATTGGCAAGGAATTTACAAGATTTTTTTTGTAGACTCAACATATGAGAAGGAAATTATAGACATACTTCATGTAGTAAACAAGTAGTGCCCATACTTGGTTGGGAAACACTTTTGCATCATAAATAATAATCATATTCTCAATTATTTCTTAGATCAAAGAGTCTATTTTTCTAAGCAACAAAAGTGGGTAACTAAGAGGTTGGGCTATACATATGAGATTACCTCTAATAAATGTAAATAAAATGTTTCAATCAATGTATTTTATTTTAATTATGAATAGAGAATTTTTAAAAAACTGTCCCTCTCATGCTAGAGTGGGTGCATAAGGTCCAACAAGAATTGTCTCAAGATGCCAAAATTTAGTGGCTCATCCAACAAGTTTCCACTATTTTTTGTCTCAGATGAATTATTATTAGGATAATAACTATTTATATCATAAAAAAATCTAGAGTCTATGTCCAAATTAACACTAAGATGTAAAATTGTAATGGAACTACATGTCATGTTGTCATCCAAACATTAAGGATTTTTAATAAAAAATATGAAACTTTCCATAGGAATATTTTTGAAGGACATTAAACATGACATCATATAGTTTGTGGTATAATGTAAGACTTGTCAACACAACAAAGGGGAAATAATATCAACCCAAAGCATGATCTATCCCTTTCCTATGCCCATCATTGTATTGATAGACATATCTATAAAATTCATTAAAGGACTACCAAAGTCAGGTTGGAATCAATGATTCTGGTATTAGTGGATTTCCTCTAAAATTACGTATTTTTTTTTCTCTTGACCATCCTTTTACATCATCCACTATTGACCAAAAATTTCTCAATAGCTATTTTGACTCCATGGAATACCTTATTCCATTATTTGTGACTGTGATTCCACTTTTACTAGTAGCTTATTGGATGAAATTTTACACTTTATGTCACACAACATAAAATGAGCTTCACCTACCATATGTGAATATATGGTCATATGAAACTATTTCAACAAATGATTAGAGACATATCTACAATGATTTGATTATGATTAACAAAATCACTGGATCAAATGGTTACCACTCACTAAATGGTGGTAAAACTCCACATATCACATGCCCATTAGGATGAAAACTTTTGAATCCATCTTGGTCAGCCACCACCCTCTCTCCAGACATAGATTCCAAGAATATCCAAGGTCCAATAAGTATATTCCACACTTAGTACATGTGAAATTATCCTCAAAAATATTGAAGATAACCTTTATACAACATATAGATGCATGAATAAATAGATTGATCAAAACTAGTTGATATGGGGTTTTAACATAGGAGGCATAGTTTTTCTCTATCTATATCATTATAAGCAATCCTCCTCAAAGATTAATAGTCATAAAAATCTAGCACCCACGTTATATGGTTCTTATAAATTTATCGAGAAGATTGGTCCCATGGAGTATAAGTTGGACCTTCCCTCTTCATTGGATATCTATCATGTTTTACATGCATATTGTTTGAAGTAAGTCATTAACTAGAGTGTTTGATCCAAATCTACACTATCCAATCTTGAAATAAAAGGTTATATCCTCTTGGAACCTAATTTTATCCTAGATAGGTGCTCACACTATCTCTACAATCACACTATCACTAATATTATAGTATAATGACATGACATGCAACCAAAAAATGTAATGTGGGAATCCTACTCTAGTTAGAATAGTAGTTTCCTCATTTGTAGCTTTGAAACAAAGACTGTTTGAGGGAGAGGGCATGTTAGGAATCTTGCATTCTAACTTTTATTAATTTTGTATCTAGTGTTATTAATAAATCTTAGACACATTTAATTTTTTATTTTTCACATTAGTTCTTTATAATTATCCCATGTGTATGGGAAGTAGTACTTGTCTTGAGTAGATTTGTTTTAATAAAGAGCTTGTGTAAGGGAAGGATCACCTATTGAATATTTTGTATTGAGCCATGTTTAAAATAGGTTTCCCAATCAAATAGGCGAATAATACTTTCTAATGTGATTCCTTTATTTAAATACAATATTTTTATCTTCTATTTGATTTAGTATATATTTTCTATATTTATGCTACTCTATTGATGTGATTTGGACATAAGAGACAAAAAATGGAAAAAACCAAAAAATAAATAGAAACACTAACAAGATGCGACCACGGGAAGAATGTCCCAAGAAACTTAGAGGATAGGATTGACTAACTATTTTTCTTGTCCTGGAGGAAGAAAGAGACATGAATAGAAAGAGGATAAAGATGACAAGATTATGAGATTAACAATAATTACAAACCAAAAAAGTGAGACAATGAGATCACACAAAGAAGCAAAAAGATACACAAGTGCCAAATTGTCCCTAATTCAAGATGACGGCTCATATTCACAAAACATTCAAAGAAAATTGTAATAAGATGTCTTATACCAAAATTGAATGTTCACATAATATCCCTATTTTAATGTGCACATGTGAGTGTTGCATTTATGTTTTAAATAAATACATAATTTAAAATGTTTATCTTGACTTATCATAGGAAGAATATGATGAATATTTTATGTCATGTATCCATGCACACCTTTTTTAACTTTTGCAAACTTTAGAATTCCTATCAATAATGGCCAATTTACAACAAGTAATCATTGCCATATCCTACTCATGGTAAATAATGGAAAAAATGAAAATGAAATTTGAATTTTAAAGTGGATTAGAGGAATGAATATACTTTGTGTGCATTTACCCCAAATTATATGTAACAATGTGAAAAGTAATGCTCTTATTCCAATTATTTTATTTAAAAAAAATGATAATCATTAAATCATAGCCAACACTTCTTTGGGATTTTTATCACCCTAATCCACTTCTTGATCAAGAAAGTAGATAATTTTTATATTTGGATAGCCCCAAATACTACTTAGCAATATTCACAATGTAGTGGAATGAAAAACTGATCATGCAAATTTTGTCTCCATTCTATTTTCTCATAACTTTTTTTGAATACTTTTTGAAAATGCCCTAATATATACCCCATTTTGAGGTTAGGGATTGAATAGCATATGTATTAAATCACTCATATTAAGAGAATATATTTACAATCTTTGTGTCTAATAATATTGTAAATAGTTTATACCATTGTAAAGTTACACAAACCATGTAATTATCATTAAAAATTACATGAAATCCCCACATTAGGCTAGATTTAGGCAACTAGTCATGCCCCAGTTTCATATAAATATATATAAATGTCATATATTTCATATTAAAATGTGTAACTCTAATTAGTTTAAGTTTCATATGGCATAGGAAATATATCATCATGCAAGTCTCAATGCAAAATGTACTACTTTTATGGGTACCAATGTCATACAAAATGTCATCATGTATAGATCAATATATGTGATGCATCCTAAAGGAAGATGATGAGATAGATGGGCACCAACATGCCCTATAGGATATATATTAGTAAATATGTACTAATATCCATACGAGAATGTTGTATTTTAGTCAACTATAAGATAAGGCCCAAAGGTAGATTCATCCTCCAATGATTGTGAGCGAGACAACTTTTCCTCATATAGATAAAATTCCCAAGATAATAATAAATAGCCATATATGTATTATGTTTAAAATAATCGAGTGTCTAGGAATATGTAGAATAAGGACACATACACACACCCACAACAATGTAGACTCATAGGATAGAAGGGTATGATGGAAAATAATATGTCAATATAATGCTAGTAGAGAGATAAATGTGGGTATCATGCCCTCATAATAAAATATAGGTAAATATACGATAATGGAACTCATAAGTAAGATAATATAATGAGGATTTCCTTATTTGTGTAAGATGTGATAAATGGATAACTCATAAATACTATGTGGGTATAATTACCCTATTGTAAAATATGCATCATGTATGAAAAACTAATATATAAAAATGTATATAGGAAGTACGATAGATCATAATGTGCCAATATATATATATATATATATATATATATATATATATATATGGTTTGGAGGGTCAAAGGTGACCACTAGTGTAGTAACACAAGGCACATAGGTAATGTGGTTATAAAATATTATATAGGATCTAATGCTCATGTATAAATAATGTGATGAATCCCCCATATGGGCATGATAATATGTGTATACTCATGTAAAGATGAAATTAGTATCATGTGAAAAGCTATTATCACATTTATACCAAGGTGGAAAGATATAAATGACAAGCGAAAAGATGAGAGGGATAGACCATGTGTCCCAATATATGCTTAGTATGCAAATATTACATACTAATCTCAAGGAGACATGGGAGTACATTGCACCCAATAGTCAAGCAAGACATGTCTCAAATGTAGGAGATGTGCCTATAATAAGGCTAGGTATATTAATGAATTGTAATAAATATCCCAGCCATCATGATATGGGACCAAGATATATATAATTTATAATAAAAATATATGAGATATAAGTAGACATGTAATTAACACACATAAAACCCACGTACATACTCCAAATTAAAATGATAGAAAGATATGTATGATCTATGTTAGGTAGTTTTATATAGAAAATGGTAAGTTAGAAAGATGTCATCATTTAAAATATGCTTGGGTTAAGATGCATATATCACATATTATGTTCCCACTAACCATACATAACCTCTATATCTAGTAGCTCATCCATTAAAAGTATACCATGAGAATCACATGTGGACAAAATGAATATATAATCCTATATATTAGGAATATAAACATGATATGTATCATATGACCAAGATAAAGGCAATATTTTTTTTGACTTTTTGAATTTTATGATTTTTTTTGAAGTGATAGCACTCAAAAAGCTGTGTAATGTGTCATAATAATGATATATCAATTAAGGATTAGAATTAGTATAGCTTGACAACATAATGTCTTAGTCATGATTAGTCTAATATAACACACTAAGTTTCAAGTATACAAATAATTGGAGAGGAGAACATAAATCATCAAATATGATAGTCACCATGGAGAGAGGGCTATGAAATCTTAAAAAATTTCTAAAAAAGTGAGGGTTGAAAACTAAATATATAATATGTATGGGAGAGTTGAATATGTAATAAAAATTTAAAGTTGCAAATTATATAATATAAAGAGTCATAACATGTCTAAAACAAAAATAAGAAAGGGAAATAATATAAATAAAAGAACGTGTAACATAAAAAAAAAAAAGAAAATATAACATAAAAATGGAAATTACAAAATATATATGTGACTACGATAGACTATGGTTCACTAATGGAGAGGTAGATGTGTAGGAGGTGGCATTATAATTGTAGTCGGATCCTTATAGATAAGTGGTGCATTTATGCTTATTTTGTCATTTTTGGTAAAAATGAGCTAGGTTAAGAAATCTAGATGTTGGGGCAACTTGGTGTAGTGGAATTTTCTCCAAAAAGCATCAAAATAAAGTTAGAATTAAGATAGGTAGTGGGTTATTGAAATAAAGTAAAAATTAATACCAAGGGTATTAATTAAGTTAGAGATAGAAATTTTCACCCTTTAGTAACTATATTGGTTAGGTTGATATAGTTTGTAAGGGAAATAATAAATTCCTAACTGATACTGTAGGGTATGGCCAATATAGTTTAGTGAGGTATTGGATGATATTTTAGGGTATGGCCAATGTAGTTTAAAGTTGGTAAAATAGCCAATACCATAGGGTATGGTTCATAGCATTAGATAGATAAGCATGGTTAGTGCAATTTGATACCTAGCCAATGAAGTAAAAATAATAAGCATGGTCTATATTTTAGGTTATGGTCAATATAGTAGGATGATATGTTGACTGATATTGTATGGTATGGCTAGTGTAGTAAAATGATATGTTGGGTGATGCCATATGGTATGTATGGTGTAGTTATAAATTTTCCATAGATGATACCATAGGGTATAGTTGGTGCATTTGGAAAATTTTGATGGCTAGTACCATAGAAAATGGTTAGTGCAGTCAATTTTTTTTCATGGATGATACAATAAGGTATGTTTGATACCATAAGGTATGGCTGATGTAGTTTAAAAAAGTTAATCATGATTGGTGTAGTTAGATGCTTGGCTAATGTAGTATAAAAAAGGGAAAAATGGCTAATAGAGTAGAATGTAGGGACCATTTTAACTTTAAGTATACTATTTATTTAGTTTTTTATTTTAACTTCAAAATTTTTAATCAAAATCTCATTGTGCTTTGTTGTTTGACATTTTTCAAAGATGATGACAATTATGGTAGAGCATGGATATTAGCTAGTTGTCAGACATATTGGAGAAATTTTTAGTGGTAAATAGAGCCTAACTTGTGACATTAGGGTATAAAGGGATTATGGGGATGCTCTACATGTCTCTTAGTGCAGAGTTAATTTCCATGTTCTTAAGTCAATGAGATAAGATGAAAAACACCTTCATATGGGAGGTGGATGTGGATGTGATAGACGTGTCTATCACATTGGAGGACATCCATGCCATTTTTGGGTTGTTTATTATGGGAAATCCTATCATATTTGACACATCATAGAGAATTTATGAGAGGATGGATTTAGCCTAGTAGGATACTAGGTTAGACTAGTATAATGAGTACAAGGTCATTATACAAATTTTATAGTATACATCTTAGGCATTCCAAATATCAAGAAATCCTTATCAAACTTATGACCATGCATTTATTTGTCATAAGTATAATGAAGTGGTAATGGTATACATTATATCCATGTCCATGTTTGTGATAGAGCAAGGCATCATTGTATGATATGGGATATGCCACATGGGTGTAACTCATTCATGATTTTTATAAAATTTAGAACTGTGTCCAACAAAATATGAGCCTCATTATTCTTTTGATAGTTGGATATAAGATAGGTTCCCCATGACAGACTAGATGGGTTACCTCATGTGGTTAATGATCATATCCCTTGAGTGAGTATATGGGCATAAGGCCACATAATATACACCACCCCTCATGTTCCTTCATTAGAGATGATTAGGAGGGACTAGATTATCTAGATGACATACAAGGACATAGTGGACATGTGGCCATCATGGTTGATCACAGTGTAAGTGATGGGATAAATCAATTTTTGAGGGCATTATGCATTGTGGGTTGAGCCACAACTATTTGACCACATCCTTGGAAATTTTGGATTATCACATCCAATGGCCCCTTTGGTTTCCCTACCTTATTTGGCATGACATGTGATGGATCCAAGAGGATTTGAGGGAAGAGTGATGTTAGTTAAGGTCCTAGTAGTGAGACCTTTTTATCCATTAATATATATGATGATAGTTGTGGTAATGAATATTTCAATTAGAGGGAAAAAGTGGGAAGGTAGTTGTCATGTTATAAAGGCTAGATAAATCTGTAGGTAGGCCTAATGGGGTGTTGGACCATTTAGATGTGAACATGGAGATGGACTTGGCACCCTATGGTGGTTTAGTGGGGGAGATGGATAGGATTCATCCTAGCATGTAGCCATAATAACAAACATGTCTTAGGTGGATAAGGTGATGGGACTATTTTAGGTAGGGAAAATTTAACTTTATTCTATCATTTTATTCCTATAAGTAGAGATATACATGTTAGGTACTAGTGATAGATATAATTTAGATTTGGATATATATATATATATATATATATATATATATATATATATATATATATATATATATATATATATATATATATATATATATATATATATATATATATGAGAGAGAGAGAGATCTATCATTGATTTTTATTTACATTTTATATATGTGGCAGTAGAGGAGGCATGGTGGAGGACTCTTGTGGAGATGACATATGGTAATATTTTGGATGTCATGTTATCTAAGCATGATACCATGAGGATTCTTGATCTTGTATCACCTTTGGCCAAAGCACATACTATATGGTTTAGAGTGATTTGAGTATCTACCAAGAAGCTTGAGTGTCATGAGTAGGTTGAAGCTCAAGAAGTAGTGCTAATAGGGCTAGGAGGAGATGCAGTAGGCATTGGTAATCGAGAGAGCTACACATATGGTTATATCGGGGCAAGTGGTAGGGATACATTCATAGGTGGCCCATTTGGAGGAATAGGTCCATGGTATGAAATTATAGACTTGGACACTATGGGTGAGCTTGTATGATAGTTAGTCTGGAGCTTCCATGGTGAGCATGGCACCTTGCCCTCAAGGGGTGGAGGTGTACATAAGAATATAGCCTAAATTTTTTACTTTAAATGTATATATGATGTATCAAGATGAAATAAGACAAACATGTATATAAATATATCATTTTTTCTCATTTTTGTTGTCTACATATATATAAATGATGTATGATTTATTTACTTTCTAGAATGAATTATGTTTTAATATAATGCTATGAGAAAATGTGTTATATTATGATGTATGTTTTATTATTGTCTAGGAAATACCTAGCAAAAAAAAAGAAAAAAAATGAGTCATTAAAAAAATCTTAAGTAGATAGAAAAATCAACAAACCAAAGATCTAAAAATAAGAAGAAAAATGAATGTAAAACATACCCAATGTAAGTAAATAACAACATGATGTTGAGTTGTGGAGCTAAAAGCTTCACTAATGAGCTAATGTGGAGGTTGTTGGGATTACACAGTAATCATCATCAGTCAGAACCAATCGACATCAGTTAGGGGTCGACCGGCATTGGTCATCTTCAGATCGACACTAACTTCTGTGCGTTTCCAGAATTGTTATTTTTAGGAGAACAAATTTGAGCCTTTGATTTAAGAGGTGGATATAAGGGTGGCAAATGCATGGCTCATGAACCCTAGTGTTGTAGTATTCTATATAGTAGGGTTAGATCCACATAGCATGTACAATTTAGTAATTGAGTTGATTGTAATTGATTGAGAGAGAGAGAGAACTCTTGAGGGAGAATTACTGTACATCTATGAGGTGTGAGGAGAGAGAGATTTCTTCATTGTATTTCCTTCTGAAAGAGTTTAATATAGATTGGTTGTTTCTTGTATATCTTATTATTTGTTGTTTTTGATTTCTAGTTACTTATTACTTTTGGTTTCAATTCTGTGTTTAGTTGCTTATACAAAAGTAATCAATTGTACTCTAAGATCCTGACAACTGGTATCAAAGCATGTTAGTGTTTGTTGATTACAAAATTCACTCACAGGGGTTTTTGATTGAGTGGGAGCAAAACAATGGCAAAAGAAAGTAAACTAAGAATGGATAAATTCAATGGCAAGAATTATCAATTATGGAGGATGCAGATTGAAGATTATCTATATCAGAAAGATCTATATTTACCATTGAGTGGGGTTTCAAGGAAGCCCATAGATATGGAAGATGAAGAATGGAATGTTCTTAATAGAAAGGCTCTTGGATATATAAGGTTGAGCCTGGCAGCTTTTGTTTTCCAACTTATCACAGGCAAAGACAACGATAGAGTTAATGGATACTTTGGCAAATTTATATGAAAAATCCTCAACTTCGAATAAGGTATATCTTATGAAGTAATTATTTAATTTGAAAATGCAGGAAGGTGGATCTGTATCTAGTCATCTTAATGATTTCCATACAATATTAAATCAGTTAAATTCAATCAAAATAGTTTTTGATGATGAAAATTAAGGCTCTCTTAATCTTATGCTCTTTACCTAAAAGTTGGCATAGTTTGGTAATGTCACTTAGTAATACTGCATCTGCTTCAAATATCTTGAAAGTTGATGATGTTGTTAGTGTAATCTTGAATGAAGAAATTTGTAGGAAAAGCATAGGAGAAACATCAGGTAATGCTTTAAGTGCCGAAAGTAGGGGAAGGTAAAGAGAGAAGGGCAAGTAAGGGAAATCAAGGTCAAAGATGGGAAGTAGATCCAAATCCAGAAATGGAAGAATAAACTGCTAGAATTGTGGAAAGAAAGGGCATGCAAAAAAAGATTGTTGGTTGAAGGATAAAAAAGAAAATCAGCATGAAGGTAATAAAGAAGCAAAATTTGTAGGTATTGTTGCACAGGATGCTCTTAAATTTTCTTTGGATAATAAAGTAGAATCATGGGTTTTAGATTCTGGTGCCTCTTTCCATGCAACCCCAAATAGAGAATTTTTCAATGATTATGTCCATGGAGATTTTGGAAAAGTTTATTTAGGGGATGATGAGCCTTGTAAAATTGTTGGCAAAGGAAAAGTGCAGCTAAAATTGTAGAATGGAAACACATGGGTGTTGAAGGATGTCATGCATGTACCCATCCTGAAGAGGAATCTGATTTTTTTAGGAAAGTTGGGTGATGAGGGTTGCACAGTAACTCTCACAGCTAAATCTTAGAAAGTTTCCAAGGGTGCACTTGTATTAGCAAAAGGTAAGAGAGTAGGTACACTTTATCTATCTACTTGTATTACTGATTATTCTCCTTCTATTTTATCTACTTCAGATGTAGATGCAAAGTTGTGGCACTATAGGCTTGGTCACATGAGTGAGAAGGGAATGAATGTTCTTAAGTCAAAAGATAAGCTTTCAGATTTGAAAAGCATAGATCTAGATTTCTATGAGCATTGTATTTTTGGGAAATAGAAGAAAGTGAGGTTTCTCAAAATTGGGTCAACAAAGAAGAAGCACAAGTTAGAGCTTGTTCATATAGACGTGTGGGGACCAGCTCAGGTAGCTTCTATTGGAGGATCACAATATTATGTTTCTTTCATTGATGATGCTACAAGAAAGGTATGGGTTTATTACATAAAGAGGAAATATGATATTTTTGACACATTTAAGAAATGGAAAGCTTTGGTTGAGAATGAAATAGGTTTGAGATTGAAGTGCCTTAGATCTGACAATGGTGGTGAGTACTATAGCAATCAATTCAACAATTACTATTCTATGAGTGGAATACACAGGGAAAGGATGGTTCCAAAGACACCTCAGTAAAATGGAGTTGCTAAAATTATGAATAGAACAATAATGGAGTGTGCACGAAGTATGAGGTTGCATGCTAGTTTGCCCTTACAATTTTGGATAGAAGCTGTAGATACTATTGTTTACTTGATTAACAGAGGAGCTTCTACTACACTGAATGGTGGAATTCCAAAAGAGGCTTAGACAGGTAAAAAGGTAAATATTTCATTTCTCAGAGTTTTTGGTTCTAAAGCTTTTGTGCACATTGATAAAGAAAATAGAAAGAAGCTAGATGCTAAATCTATGCGGTGCACTTTCATTGGTTATGGTTTTAGAGATTTCATATTCCGATTGTAGAATTTAGAAACTAAAAAAATTATTAGAAGCCATGATGTAGTTTTCAATGAGAAGGTGATGTATAGTGATTAGCTCAAGAGGCTAAATAATTTTGAGCAGGGGAATCTTGATTTGGAAGAGGTTATGATCCAAAATGAGCTTGCAGATAAAAATCATCACTCACAAAAAAACATAGAGATCGACATCAGTTAGGTGGACATCAACATCGATCAGGTGGAAATTGATGTTGATCAGGAGGAATCAACATCGGTTGGGTGCAGACGGGCATCGATTAGAGATGACCGGGATCGGTCACTGTCAGAAGAAAATTTGGGCAGACAACATGCTATAAATGAGTCTCAAATGCCCATAAGGAGGTCTAAAAGGGTAAGTAAACCTCCAATTCATTATTCCCCTTCTTTATAGTACTTATTGCTCATTGATGGTGGAGAACTAGAAAATTTTGATGAGGTAATGCAGGTATAATCCAGGAAATAGTGGAAGCATGGCATGAATGAGGAAATTGATTCCTTAGAAGAGAACCATACATGGGATTTGGTTGAGTTGCCAGCTAGAAAGAAAGCACTAAAAAACAAATGGGTATATAGATTAAAGGAAGGAGAGAATGGACAAATGAGACATAAGGCCAGGTTGGTAGTAAAGGGATTTGCACAAAAACCAGGTATTGATTTTGGTGAAATTTTTTCTCCTGTAGTAAAGATGACTTCTATTCAGACTGTATTGTCTTTAGTTTCTATTGAAGATTTGCATCTTGAGTAGCTTGATGTTAAGACAACATTTCTTCATGGAGATTTGGATGAAGAGATATATATGGATCAACTGGAAGGTTTTGAGGTCAAAGGTAAGGAAAAACTTGTGTACAGATTGAAGAAAAGCTTATATGGTCTTAAGCAAGCTCCAAGACAATGGTATTTGAGGTCTAGATTTATGACAAAGCATGGCTTTAGTAAATGTCAATTTGACCATTGTGTTTATTTTAACAAATTGGATAATGGTAGTTATATTATTCTATTACTATATGTAGATGATATGCTTGTTGCAGGTTCACACATGCATGAAATTACTAAGCTTAAGGTAAAATTAGATCACACATTTGCCATGAAGGATTTAGGAGCAATAAAGAAAATCCTTGGCATGAGTATTAAGAGAGATAGGAAAAATCATAGTTTGATTTTGTCTCAAGAGGATTATGTGAATAAGGTGTTGGAGAGGTTCAAAATGCAGGATGCAAAATCGGTAAGCACACCTATGGCTAGACACTTTAAGTTGAGCAAAGAACAGTGTCCTAAATCACATGATGAGGTTGAGTACATGAGTAGAGTTCCATATGCTTCAGTAGTTGGGAGCTTGATGTATGCAATGGTATGTACTAGACCAGATATTGCCCAAGTAGTGGGAGTTGTCAGCAAGTTTATGGCCAATCTAGGAAAGGAACACTGAAAAGTAGTTTAGTGGATTCTTAGATATCTGAGAGGGACCAGCAGTAGGCATTTATGGTATGGAGGGCCAAACACTTCTCTACATGGGTATGTAGATTTGGATATGGCAGGTGACTTGGATGGTAGAAGAAGCACCACAAGATACGTGTTCACTGTTGGTGGAACGATGGTTAGCTGGATTTCAAAGTTGCAGAAGGTTGTTGCCTTGTCTACTACAGAGGCAAAATATATTGCAGTCACAGAGGGTAGCAAGGAAATGATTTGGATGACTCGGTTCATGGAAGAGTTGGGAAAGGAGCAAGAGAGTTGCAGATTGTACAGTGATAGTTAAAGTGTAATTCATTTTGCAAAGAATTCAACCTTTCATTCAAGAACCAAACATATACACTTAGGTACCACTTTATTAGACAGGTATTGGAGGATGGACAGTCGAAGCTGGAAAAGATCCATATGGATAAGAACCCTGCTGATATGTTAACAAAGCTGGTAACAAAAGAGAAGTTGAATCTTCATTCAAATTTTGTTGGTCTTCAAGATTGAACTTGAAGAGGGAGAAACAAGCCAGATATGTTTAGAGGATGTTGCTGTACAAGTACAAGTGCAGCTATTTATCTCAAAGTGGGAGATTATTGAGTTGTGGAGCTAAAAGCTTCACTAATGAGCTAATGTGGAGATTGCTGGGCTTACACAGTAACTTGCATCAGTCATAACCAACTGACATCGGTTAGGGGTTGACCGACATCGGTCATCTTCAGATCGACACTGACTTTTGCGTGTTTCCAGAATTGTTATTTTTAGGAGAACAGATTTGAGCCTTTAATTTAAGAGGTAGATCTAAGGGTGGTGAATGCATGGCTCATGAACCCTAGTGTTGTAGTATTCTATATAGTAGGGTTAGATCCTCATAACATGTACAATTTAGTAATTGAGTTGATTGTAATTGATTGAGAGAGAGAGAGAACTCTTGAGGGAGAATTACTATACATCTGTGAGGTGTGAGGAGAGAGAGATTTATTCATTGTATTTCCTTCTAGAAGAGTTTAATATAGATTGGTTGTTTCTTGTATCTCTTATTATTTTCTATTTTTGATTTCTAGTTACTTATTACTTATGGTTTCAATTCCGTGTTTAGTTGCTTATACAAAAGTAATCAATAATACTCTAAGATCCTAACATGAGATATGAAAAAACATTGTAAATAAAAATTTCAAAATCACATCAAAATGTAAGATGTGGAAAATCATGAGATGATTTGAAAATAACTATAAAAATAAAATCTTCCTTGTAAGAAAATGTGAAATATAAACAAATGAAGGATGTGTATAAAAAAATCATCTAATGTAAGACAAGTAAATGTAACTTAAATCAAACATAAATAAAGATAAATGATTATAAACTACATCTAATGTAAGGTATGAAAATACTTAAATTAAACAAGGTCATGTGTAAAAATAAGACAAAAACTTTAATGAGTGAAAATTTGAAATTAGTGCTTATAGTAAAATATGATGCAAGAAATCAAAAATCTATAGAGATATGATTATGATGACTAATATGGTATGGGTGTGAATGATGATGGGAATTTTTTAATAATGTCTAATTTTATTCCCCAAGGTCTTACAATGCAAATCATAAACTAGAAAATCCAAGTGGCATTATACATGGTGGTTAAAATTTAAATATAAATAATATATATATAAAATAAGATGTAAGAAAAATGGATGTGATAAAAAAATTGTAAAGGGACATCATGGAATATATGATTAAAATTTAAAGATGCAAGGTGGCATAAAGGTGATGTAAAAATCCTTGGTGGATACAAGACAATTTAGTTAAGAGGGTGAGGCTAAGAACTATAGACATCAAGGACCTAGAGAACACCATATAGCAAGCATAAGCTTGGGATAGAAATTGAAGTATAAATATTATCCCATGAAGGTAATATGCATGAAGAATAAAAGGATCCTACCTTCCCACAATGTGTTCCCCACTCCTCAAGACCCCTTACAAAGTCATCGATCTAATATGAAAATTGGGTACTAATTGAAATAATAAATAGAACTAGAATGTAAGAAGATATAGATAAGATGAAATAAAACCTCCTACCCTAGTCTACTATCCTATTGCAACCCAATGGACCTCAACTCTATCATGATGCTAACTATGGAGTTTGAGCTTTGACTAGAATAAGATACATGCCAAAAAGATCATGTCTTTTAGTGTGATATGACTTTTAAGATTTGGTTTACCATTTACCATTGCCTTTGCTTATGATTTGGATTTTTTAATTTTCATATATACAAATTTGGAAAAATAAAAAATGGGTGATAAATATAACTAAGAAAATAGAGCTTACACCTAACTACTAGAGAGGATAAATTTAAGATCATGGTACTTGAAATACTCTTAGACTTGCATGATGTGAAAGTGTGAAGTCTAAGAACCTACCTAGATATGCCTCATTTGAAAGGAAATGTAAATATGGGGACCTCAAAATATCCATCCATAGGAAGAGGGTGATACAATAATGACATGCTAGTATCTAGCCATGAGAAGGGATTGACTCTACTCATAAGTGACTAGGTTGAAAGAGTTATCTGAAAGGACATGAATATGTAGGTCAAATCATGGAAATGAAACCAACAAAAGGAATATTCTATGAAAGGTGGTAATCATTCCACCAAGCAATTTGTACTAATCTCCATAGGTTCTTGAACAAACAATAATAGGATAAATCATCCCTAAAGAGGATAAAAGCAAAAAAGGTGCTAAAGAGTCACAAAAAAACTAAGGTTAACTAAAAAATGGTAAAAGTGTGATAAAATAAATCTGAAGGTGATACCTAGGATCCAAAAGGAAAACATAGGTAGATTGTAAATCATTCCAAGAGAGTGAGAAGATAAAGATAGTAGAAAACAAAACCTGAAAGTGATACCTAGGATCCACAAGGGAAACTTGAGACTGATTTTGAGACAACTAGTCTTTTTAGAATCTACTTAAAATCTACTTATTTTAGATTCAAAGGTGTCTTTTATGAGAAAATGGAAGGAATTGCAATGGGGTCACCACTTTCATCAGTTGTGGAAAACATATATATGGAACATATTTAAGGATTAAAACTTTATTCTACTCCTTTAAAACCAAATGGTGGAAACGGTTTGTGGATGATACTTTTATAAACTAGCCTCATGGTAGACAAAACTTAGATGAGTTTCTTGAAATTTTAAATAGTAGATCAGACTATATTAAATTTACAATGTAGTGAGAAGAAAACAATCATCTACCTTTTTTAGACATCCTCATCATTAAAAGTAGTGATGGATCTTTAGCTCATCAAGTGTTTAGAAATAAGACTCATATGAACAAATATTTGCAAGTATATTCTCATCATCATCCATCATAAAAACTTGGTATTATTAACACTCTTGTGACCCATGCTATAAATATTTATGACAAAAGTCATCGTCGTTAATAGATAGAACACTTGTCTATGAATTTTAAATCAAATAGTTACACTAAAGATCAAGTCAAAAAAGTGATACAAAAATCCTATAGTGAATCTAGTCCAAGATAAAAAGATAAAGATGTTAAGGTGAATCTTTCATATATTAAAGGAATAATAGATATATTGGTGAGGATTCTTACAAAAAATAATATAAAAGTTTCTTTCTCACCTCTCAATACAATTGGGAGCCTACTTGATAAGTAAAAAGATCAAACTAATCCATTGTGTCACAAAGGAGTCTATAATATACCTTGCAGCTATAGAAAAGCCTATATTGGTGAAATGGGTCATTCATTTAAAACTAAAATTAAAAAACATTGCATAGACCTAGAACATAACCCAATCTAAAAATCAGCCTTGGCAAAGCATTGCATAGCACTAGTCACCATATTTGTATGCATAAAGTGAAAGTTATTGCTAAAGAAGATTTTTACATGATAAGAAGAGTTCGAGAGGTAGTTGAAATTGAAAAGAACTCAAATAACCTAAATAGAGATGATGGCTAGAAACTTAGCAATACATGGAAAATGGTTATTCACCTTATTAAAGAATAATTCATTAAAGCTCTTCCTTTTTGTCTTTTCTTTGCTTGCATTGATTGACCATATTTGGATTGGCACCAATTTACTATATTTATTGAATACTAATTATGCATTGCTTCCTTGTGGACCTCTCCTCCTGATGATGGGCCTTGTTTAGGCTTGAAACGTCAAGTTTTGGAATGCATTAAATGCAATTTTATGATTTTTTTTTCATTATTCTCTACATAATACGAATAATTTAATAATTTCCCTCCATAGAAGGGAAATCCTAGAGGAAGTTCAGTCTTTTGAGAAACTTCGAGTAAAAATGGCACATAAAATTATGGATTTTGAGCTCTAAAAATGATGTAGGGACTGTGATATTATACTAAAGTTTTCAGCTATCAAGCACAAACTTAAATAGTGAAACTTCCAAGCCTTTAGGTGCATGAGTCTTTCCATTGTGAGGTTTGAATTAAAGAAAACTAGAAAAATAGTGCATGAAATTTTAGAAAATTTATATGGTTTGCATTTAAGACTTGTTGGCATGGTTATATCAGATATTTGGAATCATTTAGAGTATTATTCAGATGAAATAATGAGTAGAGTGTTAGATCTAACAAGAATAAAACAAAACAAGAAATTCAACATATTTTTTAAGGATCATAAACCTATTGTGTTTGTTAGAAAGAAGAAAACTTTGGTAAATTTATCTAGCCAACCATTGGATGTAACCTCTAGTATTGTCCTTGAGCATGGTCTAAACTTTTCCATTATTCCAAATCATATTCTATTGGAGGATATAATATGTAGGGTTGAAGATTCAATTAAAAATCTACCACTAGAATTAGCAGAAGAGGTCAAGAAATAATGTGATGTAACTCTTAAAAAGTCTAGACCACCAAAGGAAAATATTACAAGGGAAGAGGCCATGGTATTAAGGAATCTTAGAGCAAATAAAGACATCATCATACTTAGAGAGAATAAAGGAAATGCTACTATTAGTCTAGACACGATATATTATGAAATAAAAATGTTGGATTATTTAATGTCAAGCAGTTATAAAAATCTAGAAAAAGATCCCAGTAGTAAGATTATCAAAGAAGTGGAATTCTCTATAAATAATTCTTCACTGAGTGATAGTTTGAAGAAAAAACTTTTGCCAAAAGACTACCTTGTTCCACATATTTATGGTCTACCAAAAATCCACAAGGTGGGAGTGCCCATTAGAACTATTGTAAACACTATTGGCTCATGAGCATACAATCTAACTAAATTTCTTGATGTGAAACTTAAACCTCTCATTAGAAACTTAGATTCATTTATCAAGGACTCAACCCATTTTGTTCATAAAATGGAAAATCTCAAGGTTGATAATAAGGACATACTTATTATCTTTGACATCATCTCGCTTTTCACAAAAATCCCCTTGGTTGAGTTCATACAAATTATTAATAACATCATGGATTTTGAGATAACTAATCTTGTTAGAATCTGCTTAAAATCTACTTATTTTAGATTCAAAGGTGTCTTTTATGAACAAACAAAATGCATTGCAATGGGTTCACCACTTTCACCAATTGTGGAAAACATATATATGGAACATTTTGAAGGATTGGCTCTTTATTCTTCTCCTTTAAAACCAAAATGGTAGAAATGGTTTGTGGATGATACTTTTATAAACTGGCCTCATGGCAGATAAAACTTAGATGGGTTTATTGAATTTTAAAATAGTAGGTCAGACCACATTAAATTTACAATGGAGATAGAAGAAAACAATCAACTACTATTTTTAGACTTCATCATCATTAAAAGTAGTGATGGCTCTTTAGCTCATCAGGTGTTCAAAAAGAAGACTCATGCGGATAAATATCTACAAGCAGATTCTCATCATCATCCATCACAAAAAATTTGTATTATTAACACTCTTATGACCCATGCAATAAATATTTATGAGAAAAATCATCTTGATCAAGAGTTAGAACACTTGTCTATGATTTTTAAATCAAATGGTTACAATTAAGATCAAGTTAGAAAAGTGATACAAAATTCCCATAGAGAATTTAGTCCAAGACAAAAAGATGAAGATGTTAAGGTGAATCTTACGTAT